>LPNX011140972.1:0-75474 GCA_001517045.1 Pseudotsuga menziesii | reverse complement strand
CCCTTTTGTTTTCTTCTCTTGCACTACCATAGGGCTAACCCATTCGCTTTCCTCTACTGGTTCAATGATGCCTGCTGTTAGCATTTTATCAATTTCGTCATTTACCTTTTCTTTGTATCGCGGGTTCAATCTGTATGGATGCTGCTTAACTGGTCTAGAATCCTCCTTTAATGGTATCCTCATGACTCCCAAGTCTCCAACTATTCCCTTCATCTCTGTGAACTTGGTGGGAAATAGGTCTTGATAATCATGTAGCAGATCTGCAATCTGTCCAATTGTTTCATCATTCCAGTAGTCTCCAATAGAGGCAAACTTAGGCTCTTCGTTTGTGCCAATATTGATCTTTTTAATCTTGATGGGCTCGATGATCGCTGGAATCTCTAGCTGTGGTCCCTCCACTTCGCGAGTGCCTTCTGATTCTCGAATGTTGGTATTGCGAGGATCCTCATCCGCTTCCTCTGATGGTGATGTGAAATTATATCATTCCAACGCCTCTTCTAGCTGGATAGTCCACTCAGGTTGGACTGGTACTAAGATAGTGTGATCCTCAAAAATCTTAGTCTTGATGATATCTAGGGCCTAGGCAACACTTGGATGTTCTGATTCAAATGCAAAGGTGAGTAGGAAGCTATCTGTCATAAGCGGCCATGTGGTTGTTCCCTTGCGCAGCTCGGTTTCTGTATACCAATTCCTTGGAATTGTGTCCAATGTGTGAATGAATCTGTGAACCCATTCATCCTTTGGAATGTCCGACCAGTTCTGTTCACATATCTGAATGTGTACCCTGGGTTCAGTTTCTCCTGTGTACTTGTGCTGAGCATACCTTCTGTCATCAGAAAATATGATCACCATAAGTCTTTTGATGTTATCCCATGATGCGATATTTTCTTTATGCGCATACCACCATCTTGTAGGTGTGGCTCTTACTGCAAGGTCCATAGCTGCGATCCTCTACTCAGGGGGAGTTTGTTGCTCAAATTGTTCGAGAAAATATTGGATGTCTGTTAGACCATGATATGATGGAGTCTCAGCGATCTCGGCACCAATCCATCGCAGTGAATTACTTATAAATGCACATCTGCGCGATGATACTTTGTAAAGTCTGTTCTGCTAGTTTTCTAGACCAACATCCGAATCCGATGCGCATGAGCTGTCGCATTGCCAACCAATATGCCCTTCTGCAGTGGGATTGATATAGTCATTCTGGTTTGCTGTCATCTGGTAGAGACTCTCCATATTATGTGCCTCTTCTTCTACTCGGATAGGTTCGATATATCTAGGTCCTTGGTAAGGATCCAGCGGTGCGATGACCCGGATCCGCGCATCCTCAAAGGTCATTTGTCTTTTCTTTAGGTCAATGACAGCTTTGCTGCCAATTGCCCAATCAATACTCAGTAGTGCTGGATATGGTCGACTGTCACCAATGATTTCTATAACCTCGAATTCCACAAAAGTACAAACTCCGTCAATATCAACTGGCACCTGCGATAATCGACCCAATGGCGATACTCGCTGCTGATTAGCTAATCTTAGGTGGATAGGTGATAGGGCTAACTGAGGAATACCCATATGTTCCCATGTCTACTTGGTTAGAACGTTCACCTCGGATCCCAGGTCTAAGACAACCTCATCCATTTCAAACTCACCGATCTGGGCTGTGAATTTCATCTCTCTTCCTGTCCTTGCATGTCTTGTAATATTATGGATAGCACGGTGTGCACTGTTCGAGAGAGAGGGTTGCTGACACTGATCTATCATACGTTGTAGCTCACCAACAGCTTTATCATTTCTCAGGAGTTTCAAGCAGCTATGCAGGAAGGCTTGTATACTTCCTGTCAATTCATCCTCGTCACATCTTCCGGATGTGGTAGCCTGTTGTGCCTGCTCATGGTTATCGCTACAAGGTACTTGCTGCGGTATGCCCCTAGATGGCAGTACCTGCGGTCCTACTAGTGTAGGTTCATCAAAGGAAGCCTTAGCTTCGTGAAAGGTCTCCTTATTCTTCTGTAGGTTGAGTGCAGTTGCTTTAGTAGGAGCTCTGCGCACCCACCCCTGACTTGTGTTCTGTCCGGTCTCCTGCGATGTGCCACTGGTGGAAGCACCGCTCCGAGTCACAATGTTAACTGCTAGTTCCGGTTCCTTAGGTTCAGCAGCAATAAGCTGGATGTTCTGGTGTGCAACTGGTTTAGGATCTCTGATCTTAGCTATCAATATGGGACACTCTTCTATGGTATGATCGTAAGATTTGCAGTAATTACAAGTAGTAGTAGCGTTCTGGCAGTCCCTAGCATAGTGTCCGACAATTCCATAATTATAACAAGTGACTGGTCCACGACCTTGACCAAAACCTCCTCCTCTTGCGAAGCCTCCTCCACGGCCTCGTCCTCTGAATCCTCCTCCTCGGCCTCCATATGTTTGAGCCGGCTGTGGTCCTGTTGCTGGACCCTGTGTGTCTGCTTGGACTCTGTACACATCCTGTGTTCTTTCTGACAGGAGATCATAAGCTCGGCAATCTTGTGGATCATGCCCGACGGATTTACAGAAGATACAATAGAGATTTTTAGGTGTCTGTACATACTTTTGAAGCAAAGGGCATTGCTGAGGTGGATGTCCTTGAGTTCTACATATTTCACACCATGGCCCTTGTGTTCGTGGTAAGGGGTTAGGAGCCCCTGACGCTAAATATTCTGCTAAGACTGGACAGTTGTCTTTATTGTGGCCCTGTTCTCTGCACTTTATGCACCATATGTCTTACATAGCCTCTTTCCCTTTTTTAAGTTCGTGTATCTGTAAGGTGAGGTTGGCCAACTGGGTCTGTAGAGTTGTCATCCCTGTACTGGTTTCTGCTAAAGGTGAAGCCTCTAGTTTCATTGCCATCTCCAGCACTTCATCTTGAGTAGTGAGTTTCTATTGCATTAGTGGAATTCTGATATGAGGGAGCAGCGCTGCAATAAACCATTCTTTATGCTGCTCCGGCGCAAACTCAAAACTTACTTGGTCTATAAGAGCTTTGAATTTCTGGTCAAAGTCCCATACTGACTCTGATGGTAGCTATTTAATATCCTTAAGCTCTGTAATGCACTGAGACTCAGATTTAGGTTTCTTGAACTCTTTAATCATGGCGTTCTTGACCTGGGCGAGCGTCTTGGGTAATGTAGTATACTTTATGTACCATGTCAAGGCTCTGTCTCTGAATGTGATAACCAACTGTACAAGTTTAAGGTTATCATCATTGATTGTTTTAATGGTCCACATAGCTTCGCATAGGAACCAATGTTGTTCCGGGTCTTCTGCTCCTGTACCTTTAAAAATAGGTAGCTTCATGTCGTCTCCCATTCTATTTCTCTGTGGTGGGTTCTGACTGACTGGAGTACTACCACTCAGTGGTGTAGGTGAAGGTGCTGTAACGGGAGTAGGTACTGACTGTGAACTACTAGATGGAGTACCTACGGGATTATTCTGAGTCCCGTTCTGCTTTTGTGGAGTATAGGGGTGGTAAGGGATACCCCCCTCTAGTTCTTCGGTAGTGCTAGGGCTCTGCTGTCTAATACTGTTTGAACTGTCTTCAAATATAGGAGAACTAAATGCTACCGTATACTTCTTTCCACTCCGTGTTCGTCCAATGTCATCAAAATCACTTTCAAACTCTTGTGACATTACTAGCTTTACTTATTCATCTGAGACTAGATCCATTGTTCCTTTTTCATATAGCAACATCTTAAGGGACAAGTTTAGAGATCTTAGGTACTTACCGCGATATCCTTTGAAGAAGTATCATTCGACTGCGCTGAAGCTCTTTCTCTGGTCAACTGCAAACTCTGTAACGTAGCCTTCTAGCACACTAGTAAGCCAGAAGTCCACTGCTCTCGTAATCGGATTGTCAAGATTCTGTACGGTCTGAATCAGCTCCGGTGTCCAAACGATGTTTCTTTTCTTCTTGAATGTGTTGCTATCTGTCAACTTGGATAACCAATCGAAAAGCTCGTTTCCGTAGGTTACAAAAAATATAGCGTGTATGCCGGAAGCGATGTGCTTCTCTAGCCAGGCCTCTGTGCTTAGTCTCGGACTCCTATTCTCTTGCTTTCCGAACTCCCTTAAGTCTGAATCCAGCCACTGGTGAAACTCTTCTCTCGTAGGATGCCAACAGAACATTGACTTCCAGTCGTTTAAACCGGAAACAGAACCATTTGTTGATTGCATGGGCAGACCCGGGTTTACTATAATTAATCAATAACACCCAAAACTCACTGGCCCTTTCGGCGACAGACCGTGAAGCGATCTGAAGTCTCACCTGAAGTGAATCTAATGGGTTGGCCAAGACTCAAGTGTCTTGGACCAGGTTCTGCACATCCTACTTCTTTTCTCTTACTCCTGCGCGCCACTAGGTCAACTAGCTCTGTGCATCACACGTCCCCTTCTACTCGCAGCACTTTTACCCGTGCGATGCTTAACCTCGCGCAAGTCGCATGATTTCCTCTCGCGTCGCACAACTTCCACTTACTCACAATATTCCCAACCTTACCGCATCTCTGTGCACCGCGGAACACCCATCCTCTCCTCAACGCTAAGCCCTCAGCTCGCATTATCGCGCACCGCAGCTCCTCTGCTGATGCGATACCGCCTCTCTGCGATATCTTACCACTACGAATTTGCGCTCTTAGCGTTTACTGTGCTGATGTGCGAACTCTACTTCTCAGAATTATATTGTGAGTAACTGGTCATTAGAGACAGACATAAAGGAGTCTTTAAACAGCCTACTAAAATGCTTCAACTTATCTTTATCCTCTTGCATTATCATGAGCGAAACAATACATACATTCCTCTACTGCTACTATCATTACATGCATAATAACCAGTAACAATAAGCAAATACAATCACATTCATACAACACATAACACACAGATTTAACGTGGTTCACCCCCGGGATGGGAGCTACGTCCACCAAACTGTGCTTCTATTATATATCTTGAGGGAAGTTAGCACAGTCTGTTGCATTGCATATGCAGCGCGAGGTCTCTTCTAGACCTCTGGTCTATCTCTATGTTGCCTTTCTTCAGTATAACCTTCCCTCTCTTTTCTCTCTGTGGATGGTTACATACAGACTCAAATGACTCACAGACAGCTAGGTGTCTGGATCGTTACAACGCAGTCTGTCTGACTGATTCCTGAGTCTACAAAACTATCAACTGACCAACTATCTAACTGACTGATTAGCTAACCCTTTACAATACAAAAATGCAATATTTTATAGGCAGCCCGAAGGTCGTGCCATTACAACACTGTGGGCCTGTCCCAACAGTAAACCCATACCCTAAATAGTGACAGTCGGTCCTCTCTGTCCTTGAGGTAGCCGCTTCCCATCACACTGTAGCTCTCTGCAGTCTTCCATGCTTCCCGGCACTGACCATGGGTACTATGCACCGCTTCTCTTTCTATCCTTCGCCTTCAATGCTTGAGCATTGTTGCTCCTTCTTCTTTATGAGGTTCGCTGAGCCCTCCTGTCTTCCGCCGCTACCTTCAATGCAGTGGTTGAGCTTTCTTCTCTCGGCCGCTCAGGTACCGTTGCCTTCTTGACTTTTATATCCCAAAAGTCATGGTTTTCGGCTCTGCTCTCCAGCTGGAAACGTGCTACGGCATCGTAGCTCCGCCCTGTCCTTTTTCCGCCAAAACTTCTCTCTTTCCGCCAAAACTAGCAGCTTCTTCTGTAGCTGTGGGATCCTGCTCTAACACTAAGGAATGGTCGAATTAGGTTTCAAATTGCTTCAAACAAGAGAATAAAGGTGAATTGCGACTGAATGTAGGCAGCATAGACTCAATATACAAAAATAGGACATCTCTGTGACACAGGAGGCATCGACAAAGGCTCCATAGGGACTGGAAGCTTAACCAGTCAGCGGAGATAAACTCAGAGAAACAAGTACAACTCCTAATCTCAAACTATGAACCCAACCAACAAATGTGATATATAGTGCTCTGTTCGAAGGTGACATGACTCTACTACTGCCAAAGATAACATCTTTTCCTATCTGTCTTTTTGGTTTTTTTATTTTTTTTTGAACTTTTTCAAATATTTGAAAAGCTTGAAAAAGAATAAAAGTGATTTATAGTTACAAACTAGGAGGAGATGAGTGTCAAGAGGGAAACAAACTAGTTCCAAACAGTGGAACATACCTATGCTTAATGCAAGGAAACATGTGTAGGATAACGACACTCAGGGGAAAGTCCTCTCCCGGTAAAAAATGGGGAATAAAGATACAAAAGATATGTAAAATGGCTCTATGTGGCTAGACATGAGACAAGATCAGGCTATATGGCTGATAATCAAAGTCAAGGAAGCCGGCATAAGGCTTAATAAGGCAATAAAAACTCATGATGATGCAATTACAACTTAACATATTCAAGGGAGTCCCGAGGAAAATGGCCAGCATAAAGTTCAAGAGGAGTATGAAGCTCTTGCTCAAGGAAATGGCGAGACTAAAGGGGACTCCTAGACCTAAGATAGGACTCATAGCATGGGTACTAAATGCAAAAGGGATCTAACTAGGACACCCATGTATAGGAAATCTCTACCATTCACATAGTACCACTTCTAACAATAGCATGAAGGTTCCACAATACCATGGAATAGGTTCGTGCTTAAGGTTAAGATGGAACAGTCATAAGGCAATGCATAAGTGCAAGAAGATGTGATATCCTAACCTATATGCCAGTTCAGACATAATATCTGTGATAGGAATGAATGGGTTGAAACCTCGTAGAGAGTGTACAAAAATTGGACTCTAAATGACAACCATATTAGTCCAACACAAACCAAAATAGTCAATAAAGAATCCAAACTATAGGATATAGGGAGGAATGATCATGACAACTACACCCAAAGGAAACAATGTGGTGAACACTAGGACATAAAAAGGAAAGTAAGGTGTAGAACCAATGTTCACACATCCACCACCACCCCCATGAGGGTGACCACTGGTGTAAATACCAAGAGAAGGGAGTCAACAAATTCCACAAATGGAGTATAGAGAAGAATGTCACCACTCCCAAATATATGAGCAGGGTAAGGGGTTGTGATGCCCCCAAGTATGACACTAGGGTCCGCACTAGGACCAAGGATGGGTGATAGGATACCAGGCATGATGAAAATAAAAGGACCTGAAGTCAAGAGAGCATAAATATACTCAAGTAATTGCGATCCCAAAGGCCAACTAGCACACAAAGAGCACACTACTAAAAAAATCTACAGCCAAAATACAAGAAAATGAAGGGGAGGATATGTGAGCTCCCAAATACAGTAGGTATGTTTCTCCTAGGAGAGGCTCAAAACTCCCATACACTATAAGCAGAGGTATGTAACCAATTATAGTTTCCCTCAGCTTCAATGGATAAAGTGACTATGATGTCCAACCTACACCTGGTCGGACACCTACAGAATAACCTCTGCAAGTGTTACAGAGAGAAATTCCTATGTCTTGGGGTACCACAATAGAAAAATTAACTCTAGAAATCAATCCTTCCCTATATGCAAGAGAAACCAAACATCTAACACTAAAGTATCTCGGTTCATACCTTATTTCGTACGATTGATGTAGATCCCCGGTGAGATTTTCCAATCTCGCTTGCATTAGCAATTTGCTTCCTCAAAATTCAACAATCAATACAAGCATGCTATATATAATTGTGTTAGACCTAATATGGAATATATAATCAATAACATAGCATTTAAAAGCATCCAGGGATCAAATACTCATTTAGATACACATTATTTGACAGGGAAAGATATTTCTATTGATATAAAACAAAGATTACAATAGTGACAATCTATGTCAGCATGTCTGCGAATTGGAGAAACTGAGTCCCCCACTTGGGTCTCCACCACTTCAATCCTCCATCTGTTGATAGCAAGATCACAAGCAAAAGGAAATCTTGGGAAGAACACAAAGTGATCCAAGGGACAAAGGGATGTAGACTCAAGTATAGGCTCCGGCAACAATGGACTGTAGTTTTCTTTCTTTTCAATTCCTCTCCTTTCAATGTATCCAAAGGGTTCCTTATATAGCTCTTCAATGGGGTAATGGAAGGTCAAATTTGAGTGATATCAAGGCATATGGAAGGCCAAGAGACAAGTGACTCGGATCCAAAACAAGGAAAACTCTAAAATCATTTGTCCTTTTGCACACATCCCGATGTACATGGGTATAAGGGTCAAATCCATGTATATACGTGAGAAAGGGATTAAAATTCACATATGACAATTATTGCATGTTTTTAGGGATGATCTTGGAAACATCAAAGGTATCAAAATGGTCCATGGGGTCTAAGGAGTTTGGAGAGGGACAGGGAAGGCCATAAAAGTGTTATTCACCATGTGTGGTAAAATCATCTATAGCAGATGCCCCATAATGTGTGAGGTCAGAGGGGTCATACAATGGTTGAAATACATTATAAGTCCATACTAGAAGTGGAGTGATGAAGAAACCAGTGCAAGAACTAGCCATCAAATCAATACAATACAATGATCAAACTCTGGACATAACTGCAAGTAGATGTAGTAGTCTTGGATACATAAGAGTACAATGGCCATGAATAGGGATGATACAAAATATGACATGTGTGGTCATCACCATGTACAATATAGATAGCTCAAAATATCCATAATGAAGATATACACAGGATCATGATCTCCATGAAGGCTGAAGATATCTAACATATACTGGAATCAAGTCATGATAGCTGAAATCTCATGAACACTGGCATGATCAAGGAGGTAGCATATATAAGATGCCACTAGTCTAGAAGGTATTATATAGAAACCACTATGAGTACATGTCCTACTATGTGAATAGAGGTGTCGAGGTCGAGCATAGTAGTCCATCGTCTGATTACTGGTCATTGATGTATACCATTAATAGATGCGAGATCACCCACCGATAATGAAAATGGGAATCAAGATACTAGAATGCAAACTAACAAGTGTGAATAAATGTGTTGAGGTCGAACACTTGAGAGAATCCATCAATCAAGAGACATTGATGTATTCCCAAAAAACTATCAATGGCGAGAGAACCTGCCACTGATGACTACAAGTCTCAAGGCACTCAAAAGTGACTCTAGATTCCTATCCCATAATAAATGATCTGAAGTCAATGGGATGAAATCCGCTGGAAGGAGGGCATTAAGGCATCCCCCATCATACAACATGATGTACTCAACAAAGCTATATAATGTGGAAGGACTCAATCATAATGTGGATGAACCAGTAACTGTACCAGGAATTCCCAACATGCAAAGTCAAGATAACCGAGGAATGTCTGACTCAGGTTTTAACTTCCTTCGACCAAGAGAATAATGACTAATGGTGACTGAATGTAGGCAGCATAGACTCAATATACAAAACTGGGACATCTTTACGACACATGAGGAATTGATAGAAGCTCCATAGGGACTGGAATCTTAACCAGTTGGTGGAGATAAACTCATAGAAATGAGTACAACTCCTAAAGTCAAACTATTACCCAACCAACAAATGTGATATATAGTGCTCTGTTTGAAGGTGACATGACTCGACTGCTACCAAAGATAACATCTTTTCTTATCCGGCTTTTTGGTTTTTTGATTTTTTTGGACTTTTTCAAATATTTTGAAAAGCTTGAAAAACAATAAAAGTGCTTTATAGTTACAGACTAGGAGGAGACGAGTGTCAATGGGAAAACCAACTAATTCCAACCAGTGAAACATACCTATGCTCAAGGAAAGGACACATGTGTAGGATAGTGACACTCAGGGGAAAGTCCCCTCCTAGTAAAAATAGGGAATCAAGCTGCAAAGGATATACAAAATGGCTCTGCATGGCTAGACATGAGGCAAGATCGGGCTATATGGATGATACTCAAAGTCAAGGAAGCCGGCATAAGGCTCAATGAGGCAAGAAAAGCTCATGAAAATGCAATTACAACTTGACATAAGGGAGTCCTGGGGGAAATAGTATAGCAAAATATTAAGAGGAGTATGAGGCTCTTGTGAAATGTCATGGCGATATTATACAATGGACTCCCACACCCTAAAGGACAAAGTGTAAACATGGGCACCAAATGCAAACAAGGAGCTAACTAGGGCACCCATGTAAATTCAAACTCTATCATTCACATCATGCCACTTCTAAAACAACAAGAAGGTTACATGACATGATAGAATGGGTTCGTACCTAAGGTTATAATGAAATGGTCATAAGGTCATGCAAAATGAAAATGCAGGTGAACTCTAACATATATTCTAGTTTGAACATCATACCTGAGATCGGCACGAACGGGTCAGAGAAATGGTCGAAACGATGCTGAAAATGGTCTCCTACATCATCATATTAGTAAAAAATGGTCCAAAAGGGTAAAAAATGGTTCAAAACTATAGAAAGGGGGTAAAAATTTTCAAAAGTTTGAAAATTTTATTTAAATAGTAAAAAATTCAAAACATTATATATCATTTGAAATTTTTACCCAATTGAGCTCAGAACTTCAAACACAAATTTCAGGAGTTTTGTCTGGCGGAATTCGACACCGTTTTTTCTAGGTAACTTCCCATGCCCTGCTCTTCCATTTTCATGTAAATGTTTTCAAATTCCATGGTCAAAATAACTTTCTATTCCATTCTAAGATATGTACTTCGTCCCACATGGAAATTGGGGGTTTTTCACGTATAGGGCTAGCTATACGTGAAAAATGGCCCAAAGTCATGTACATACGTGGCTGTTTTACAAACAGTATCATATGCGGCCACCTTCAATGTTTTTTAATACAAATAATGACCAAAATTAAATGTAAATGTGAAGGATGGTTCTAGAATGGAGGGAGAGAGAACACGCGGATGTAGAAGAGGCTATACGGGGTGATCTAATGGCTCAACAAGCTCTTCGTGCATGCGGGCTCTAGCAGTTTTGGTGTCCTGGTGGCTTAAGGGCCAAACCAAGACTACTGTAGATGCTAGTAGAATACTAGGATCCTAACTCAGAGTCTTTCCGTATTGATAGGATGTCCCTCACTATAGAGGTGGAGGACATATACTTCATTTCAGGATTGTTTCGACGGGGGGAAGTGATGAACCTACATTCTCGCTGGCCCAGAGGTGGCCTTACCATTGATGAGTATATTTCTGTATATAATTATATAGACACAGAAAAGGTTGGGAGTTAGATCCCAAGAAACTCCATAAAGGTACTGGGCCTAAAGACAATACTATTGACACTCGACAGGATAGCAGGGATAGCCTCACTCCACTAGGCCTCACAGCCCTTGATGTTCTATGTAGTGGAGTGCATGAGACCCACATTTTATCATTGGAGTACTACGCTGTTGAGTAACATGAAGCAATAGCTCAGCGACTGCAAGATGTGTAGAGTACAATATTCATTTTCAGCAGTATACTAAGCACATTCTTCTTTGAGCGTGTTTCGGGACTCATCCCTAGAGTTGACGTTCCTCTTCAAGGGGTTCAAGATCTGGCCCAACGACATTGGGTAGATGTGATGCATAGGCTGGGTGGAGGTAAGGTGTCCAACCCCTAACCAACTGATTTCTTTCCATGGTGGTAGCGATAGATAGTTGCCATCCATGATTACCCCTATACGAGGATAGATTTTTGGGGAGATCCTGACATGCCCCTACCACCAGGATCAGCATACAATGACATTGGTAACAAATACGAACCCTCTTTTTAAGTTTTTTGAATTATTATTTTTTTTGTGTGTTTTTTGATATATAGAACCAAAAGACATGTTTTTGCGTGACAACACATAGTGACATCCTGTCATATATATGCAGATGTAGGACCATGGAAGCATGACGGTTTCCCTTGTCATAGATGGAGGGGACGAGGAGATGACATAATGGGTGTGGATGCAGAGCAGATGCTCCAAAGCATCCACACAAACTTTGTGTGGCTGACACATAGGGTACCCATGGCGCAATTCGAGGACTTGCCTGAGGCCATGCAACATTAGGTGGTGGGTGTACCACAAACATGGGTGCAGTTGTTTCGATGGATAGCTAGAGCTGTGGTGAATTTCCACAATCAGAACCCCCCTCCTCCTCCCCAGGCTTAGATACCTAGTAGTGACATATTTTTGTACCACCATGTATTATATTTTGGTGGCTCGTAAGCCCCGTTTTTGTATTATGAGACTTATGTATTATCACATTTTGAATGTTTAATGAAAACCTTTTATGATGATCAATTTTATTTATTTACATGTGTAAAAATATATGTTTGTGATGAGCTTATGGTATGTGAAACAAATGCCAATCTAACACATAGTTAGCATATGAGTTAGCAACTTGATTATAAATTATTGGAACATGTATGTATGTTATGTTGTCAAATTGTCGTTCTAACAATATCACACGTAAGAATCTTCGTAATAATGTTGGATCCCTAACATGATATAAGCCATTCAGCTGTGACACTATTAACTATGAATCAAGACGTACCTCAAGAGAGAGAACACCATGCAAAATGGCATCTCGTAGAAGCTCGATAATGACACTATATTCAGCCACATTATTTGAAGAGGGCCGTAAGCATATGCCTCCTGAAGACAATATCTGACCCGTAGGAGTATAAATCACCCAAGTAGTAGAGGCTGAGTGTTGAGTGTGATGGATAGCACCATCAGTGAATCCTATATAGATAGAAGAATCCATTGACATCTTCCATAAGAAATGAAAGATAATCAACAACCCGATCACCATAAGAAAAACCTAACTATGCAAAATGTTGTACAATAATATACAATAATCATCCCTGGATAAGAATCATGCATAGTAATTTTTAAGATAGAGCCCATTTCTAGGCTCCACCAAGGATGTCCCTTTATAATCTACTAGATCATAAGCACCCTTCTCTAACACATGTTTAACAATGTAAGGACCATGCCACATGGGGTTAAACTTTCCTTCCCCCAAGGGTTCTTTAGCTTGATCCCACAAAAGGACCAAATCTCCTTCACTAAACTTCCTCGAACAGCAGATTTATCATACTAGACCTTAACATGAAGCTTATTTACTTCTAGAGCCACTAAGGCATCTCGGCGCTACTCATCAAGCTGCTCTAAGTGGACCAAACGTTCTTCCAATGGAGAAGTGTCTAGTAAGAGCTCTATGGCTAGATTCAATGAAGGGATTTCACATTCAACTGGCAAGACAAACTCCACTCCATGTACAATTTGATATGGAGAAAAACTGGTGGTAGTATTAACTACGGTTCTATAAGCCTACAAAGAAGGATATAACATGATATGCCAGTTGGTCTTGCTTTGTGTGATGGTTCACTGGAGAATGGAATTAAGTGCTTTGTTCACTTCTTCAACCTGTCGATTTGATTGAGGGTAATAAGAGGAGGAATGCTCCTACTTATATCCTAACTTCAAGGCCAACTCTTCCATCATCCAATTCTAAAAGTGCCTACCATGGTCAGTGACAAGATCCTTCGGAATACTGAACTAAGTAATGAGCTGGTTGAATACAAAATGCATGGCTATTTCATCGTCAAATTTAATCATGGGAATAGCCTCAACCCATTTCGTGAAATAATAAACAGCCACTATAATATGATGATTCCTCCTAGCTGAAGCTACGTTGCAATCCATGAAATCAAGCCCCCACTTAGTGAAGGGACCGGAGGTGATAATCAGATGTAATGGGGCAAAATGTGAGCACATATTGTGTTCAAACACCTATAAGGGTGGAACTTATTAACCGCATTAACATAATTTTTAAAGATCGACGGCCAGAAATAACCTTCTCTCAATATTTTTTGGGTTGTAGAAAGCTCAGATAAATGACCACCACATGCCCCTCTATGGCAATCATTCAGCACAAGCTCAGCCTCCTCATGATTTAAACAACGACGTAAAATGGAATCTACCCCATGACAGTACAATGTGTTATCCACTATAAGCTAGTTTTTAGATAGGTGACGTAACCATCATCATTCATCCCGTGAAAGGTGAGTAGGGACATTCAATGTTTGTAAATATATAATGACATCCCCATACCATGGATCCAAAGTTGAGATCATGAAAATGTGCTCATCAACAAACGTATCTTCACAAACCTCCTCCTCTTCTTCACTTGGGAAATCAGATATAAGCTCAACAAAAATCAATGATTTTTTTTATTTTGCCGAAACAAACTCAAGATCGAATTATTGCAACATGAAAATCTACTTATTATACTTTCCCCCTATCATCCTTCTAGTGAGGACAAACTGAAATGGATTGACATGGGATACCACCAAGGTTTGGCAAAGGAGAATATAGTGTCTCAATATTTGAACTACATGAACGGTAGCTAAAGCAATTTTCTCCACATGGGAATAATGGATCTCTGCATCTATAAGGTTTTGTCTCAAATAATATATGACATACTCATGGAGCTCCTCATCCTTTTGAACCAAAACCATACCAATCATCTCCATGGATGCAGCCACATAAAGCAAAAAGTCACGGCTATAGTCAGGTGGACTAATCACGGGGGCTGATGCTAAAGCTCATTTAAGTGCATCAAAGGACTCCTGGGCCACTCATCCTAGCAAAAGGTAGTTTCCTTCTTCAAAAGATGCATAAAGCCTCTATTCAAATTGGCAAAATTAACCACGAATCTCTGCGAGAAATTTGCCATGCCTTGCAAACATTGAAGATGTCTAATGTTTCTTGGGTGAGACAATTGAAGTATTTCCTCAACCTTTAAGGGATCAAATCTTATACCCTCCTTGGAGACAATGAACCCTAATAAGCGACCAAAATTCACACAAAATATTCATTTATTAGGATTTAACCTAACGAAATAATGGTGGCATGTTTCAAACACTAATCTCAAATGGTAGGAATGATGCATCCTCTGACAAGAATGAGCAGCAAGGTCATCCAAAAAGACTTCAATAATCAATTTGAGATCATGATAAATCAAGTTCATAGCCCGCTGAAATGTGGCTCTGACATTTTTAAGGCCAAAATGCATCTTTCGATATGCAAAGGTACCCCAAGGACAAATAAATGCAGTTTTATATTGGTCCTCGGGTTTGATATGTATCTGATTGTATTCAGAAAAGACATCCATAAAGGAAAATACCTCGCTTCCCACACACTCATCCAAAATTTGATCAATAAATGGTGTGGGAAAATTATCCTTAGGATAGGCAAGATTCAAGTCACAGAAATTAGTGCATATACAGATCACTTCTTGCTTCTTATCAACCGAAACAGGGTTTGAAACCCACTCTGTCAAGGGAACGGGATAGATAAAATCGACATTTAACATCTTTTCTATCTCAAACTTAATCACAAGTGCTTTTCTAGGATTCAACGCATGCAAGCGTTGTTGAACAGGCTTAGCGTTGGGATAAGTTTTAATCTCATGGTCAACAATGCGAGGGTCGATACCTAGAATTTCCTCGTATGACCAAGAAAAGACATCATGAAAATATTTGAATAGCTCGGTATACTCTTGAATCTTAGCATGGGAACATTATGCCCCAATATAGACATTCTCAATCTTACCAAGATCATGAGAGATATTGATAGGGATGGTAGGAGATATATTCACCATGTTTCTATCAGCCATCAAACCAGGAGAGCTCAATGGAACCATGGGACTACCAATTCTCTCACTAAGAATATCCCTAAATTCTTCACACTCCAAACGATCCAGCTTAGGAAGAAAATAAGATTTATGATGTAACTCTTCCCAAGGTGGCTCAAACATAGACATGGCCTCAATAATAGCTTCATGTGATGGAAAAACACTATCAAGGCAATCATGTGTGTGAGAAGACTTAACTTCCCATGCAGGCGACACATATGGGTCCTCCTCCTCCATCCACAAAGAGGAAAGACTAGGCTCTAAAACACATTCAATATTTTCTTGATATGCTATCATTGCTGCAAGAAATGACATGTCTGTTTTGATAGGCTTACTCGAAGGACTCGGTGTAGGAAGGATCCAAGGATCTTCCATATGGGTAGTGCGAAAATAAATTGATCTTAATGAAGATGAAGCCCCACCATAACTAGACCTCATCATAAGAATGGGTGTAGGACAACTAAAGCTTCCCATAACAGATGGATACATGCCAACACCCACATTCCCAGTTGCAGGTTGAGAATGATCAATAATCAGGATAGAAGCTCCTGATGATGCAATAACACTCGAATTTTTGAATGATGTTTGATCAATTGTAACAATATTCCCATTAAATGGAAATCATACAACTCGAAATAGAGAAGAAGCTATGTCTTGCATACTATACATCCAATTCCTACCCAGTAACAGATTGTAGTCAAGGGGTGCATCAACCACCTCGACCTTGATCGTGATGGTCTTCCCTTCCAAGAAGACCTTAAGAGAAGGAAGAATTCCATGTAGCAGAAACGATCTACCATCAAAATTAGTCAACATGGTAGCGGATTTAGACATATTGGGGGAACCTAAATCTTCCAACATGACAAAGACATCACAGAAGCAGCAGCGCCTTCGTCAGTCACAATGCGCTTGACAGTCTTGTTAAGACATTATACATGAATCAAGAGAGACACATAGTAAGGAAAGCAAGGATATAGTCCCGCGATTTCAAATTTGATGATGGAGGAAGAGTAATCATTGTTAACACCAAGAGAAAAAAGCAAATCCTTCCTTTGCGAAGGACAACTCTGAAATACTTCAAGTGCAGACATCGCACGAGTGTGGCCCAAATCCTTGACAAATGAATAGTTCTAGACAGCTCGGGCATTAGGATTGTGTCCCAAACACTTTAGGACTCCCTTATGAATGCAATGTGCAACTTCAGGTTTATCCACAGGGTTTTCAATATGCAAAGGACTCCCAGGTGGAGCAGGTTCCTTTCCAAGGTCTGGTTGAGGTGAACCATAGTCTCTTGCATAGGTCACAACCTTAGTAGCATGCACCATATTGATGCAACCATGACCATTACTAGCTTCTGATGGATCTTGATCTCTACCAAACTGATCATTGGTCCTCGAGTTCATGTTTTGATTATGTGGTAAAGGGTTCGTCGGCATAGCTGGTCCCTGTGCTATGAATCTTGAGGCATCTTCCATATGAGGGCACAAGTGAGTGAGGTGGCCTTCCTTACACAAATTGCAAGGAAACTTAACCTTAAATTTAGAATTCTTATCCCCCCCAGCATTACGGGTGTTATTGTCATTAGAATTGGCGTTTTCATTCCTATTCCCATCCTTATGATGGGTTTTACCCTTTTTCTTATTCTTTCTGGGTTGTTGGTTACCCTTCTGGTCTGACGATTGCACCGAAAGCACATTCACTGTTTGGGTGGGTTGAGACAAAGCCATGGATTTTCCTAAGGTATATTGGTTGATATACAATTGAATCACCTGTTTCACAACCGAATCCACAGGTTTGGTACTCATACAACCAACAATAACATTGGTATGTGGTCTAGGTTTGACCTTAGGGTCGAAACTAGAATGCGGAGTGTTAGGAATGATCTCATATAACAATATAGATTGAGCATAAATCAAATCCAATTCTTATGCCCTAAAAATGTCTTGTTCCTCTTTTTGAACTCTGAATGTAGAAACATCCTTCACTATATAAGGTAGTAACAATTTAAGGAACCATTCGAGGAAAAACTCTGATGGTATGCAAGCTTTAATCAATCTCTTATGTCTATGCCACTCTTGGATATGGTCTGAGATATGCATGGATTTGTCTTGCCAAAATGTCGACAAGAGTTATGTACCAACATCATAATGTACTGTTAGTTAGAAGTGACTAACAAAAGGAATAGATAGGTCATCGAACAAAACGAATTCCCCCCTAGGTAACTCTATGTACCATTTCACTGCAGTCCTGGTGAGGGTGTGTTGAAACATCCTTAAATAGATCGAATAATTGTGTAAGGAATTAGAAGAGCACCAAAAGTGAAATGTAGTAACATGTTCACTAGGATCTTCTCCTAGTTTGCCCTCAAATTTGGGAATGTTTGAGGGAAGCTTGGTAGGGACAGTCGGCCAAGCCGGGTCATAAGATGCCAGATCATTCATTAGTCTTGACAAGTCAAGAAAATTTAACATTACAAGGAAAGGGAACCTAGGTTGAGCAGGTCAATGCCCCACTCCCTAATAATTTTGGTTCACATAAGATTGATTACCGTAACCACCAAGGCCATGGCCATAGTAACCTCCTCCCATTTGACCCATGTAGGGTGGCATGGAAGCACCATAATGTGGTGTACCTTCAATATTTGGAGCTATAATGCCATAATTCGGGGAGTAAGTAGGATGTTGACACCCATACCCATAAGTTGAATAACTCTATGCATACTATGGTCCATAATATTGTCCATGAGAAGCTCCATGAGATTCCCCATGGGATGTCCCATGAGAAACTCCATAAGTAGGAATATGGGGAACTCCCTACAATAGACCATAGGACGTTCCAGAAGTAGGAATATGACCTCTCGAGACAACAGGAGGTACTTGAATCTGAGACACAATTACGTGAGTAGCAACAGTACGAACATGAATAGTAGCAACATTCTGGCCCGAAGGACCACGTGAATGAAGGAGAGGAATAACATTCGAAGAACTAGGAATAGAGGATGAAGGGACATGAGAAGTGATGTAAGTAGTATTCCCTATAGTCACTCGTCTTGGTTCTGGTATCCTAATAGGACTACTAACACTAGGTCTAGGACGAACATGTGATGTAGCCTCCACCGTCGAGATGGAGGGTGCAATGTGACTCATGATCCCAAATCTCGCAACATGGAAAGGAATAGGAGTTCCCACAGGCGTAGTGTTAGCTTCAAACTCTGACTCATCATGGTGTGCTGGATCATGTGCAGGGATACCAGACATGCCATAACTAATGTAACTAGTGCTCATAGGTTCACGATGAGTCTTGTCACTTGGAATCCAATACCTACAACTTGTGAATGATGGATCATACCTAGAGTGTGTAGGAAAATCAGCTAAAGGATCATACCTAGAGTGTGTAGGTATATCAGGTGAAGGATCATATACAGGAGTAGGATCTTCAACCCCAACCTCATGAGGTGGAGAAGACAACTCAATAATTTCATCTTCATGATTTCCCATCATGTGTGAATCAATGTGAGAAGTAGTTCGCTTGGACTGTCTATTTCTCTCTCCCAAAGGAGGAGGAGATGTAGAAGGCAGAAGTCCTAATAAACGATGAGAACAACAAATTTTCCCACATGAATCCAAAATGACTCAAAAAATGAAAAAGAATCTTCTAATTATGCAAACCCTAAGCAAGTTAGCATGCATAGAGCATACACCTATATAATCTAAAGCCAATCACAAGCAAACAAGGGTAGGATATGTGATCTCCCAAATGAAGTAGGTATATCTCACCTAGGAGAGGCTTGAGACTCCAATACACAAAAAGTGGAGGTTTGTAACCAATTATTGTGGCCCTTAGCTTCAACGCATATAGAAACTGTGATGTCTGACCCTAACCTGACTAGGACACCTACATAATAACCCCTGCAAAGCACCCCCTCGATAACCTAGGAAAGGAAACTAAGGTCACCTCAATATAATCAATTCTTAAGTGGACAGTTGTAGGTAGGATTGACCATATGGGTAGGGTAGCAAAGCCCTAAACTCTCGAAAGAGCCCCTAGATACGAATACAATCCTGGAAATATCTTCGGTGCTACTTAGTTATGACTAGGGGTCGTCCCAATCAATAACCATTCACACTGCCTCGTGCTTAACTCCCTTGTAAGAGGAGGATCGTGAGAAAGAATAATTATAACAAGGAATTTCACACTCTCACCTGGACAAACACATACATGTTGTTGTTTAGTGGTCTTGGAGAATTTACTTCCAATGAACTATTCCAAGACCCTCAAACCTAATCTTGTTGGTGTACCCTATAAAAGAAAATAGTGTAATCCATTTTAATACAGCGTTGAATTTATTTGGCTTATTACTCAAAAAGGTAGATGATCGTGGAACGAATGGTGTTATGACGCAACATGAAGTAAAATGAACACCTAACAATCAATGTAAATGCATTTTGTCGAATGAAAAACAGGGCATGCTACTACGTGAAATGAAAATTTTTATTCAAATGACAAATGCAATCATTCCTATATGAAAGCATGACTAATACTTCTCTAAGCAAACCTAGTGCAAGTACCATGCAAAATCCAAAGTGCATTGATGCATAATGATGCAAATAAGTAAATATTTTGGATTATTTGAATAAAAATGAGATAATAAAGCAAAGGAATGACTCTACTAGCCCCAAACTCTGCAAGCACTATTAAAATAGCACCCACACAAAGAACTAAGGAAAAAGAGACCTAACGCACTAATCCCAAAACAAAAAATTGAAAATGCAATGACAAGAAAATTCTTAAAAAAAAATTTACCCTAAAAATCATCTCTGGTAAAAAACAGAGGTGTATACAAACTTTATAAGAATCTAAGGAGACTCAGCAATCATCAAAACTCACCCAGCAACAATCAATCTTCCTCTAAAAGGAAAAACTTAGGGCATACGTGTCTGTGTGCAAAAAACCTGCGTATATATGCGGATATCTCAGTCAAAACCGCGTGTACATGTGACTGTGAGGAAAAAACTCGTGTATAGGAAGAAAAAGAGATAAAAATGAAGGAAAACAAATAATCTGAGACAAAATTCACTCCTATCATACACTACTAGGTAAACATGCCCCCATACCCAACTCAGAAGCAGAGAAATCAGATCAATTCAAGAACATTGAATGCCAATAAAACCTGCCCAAGGAGAAATGACTAGGAACTCCCCAGTGAAGTCGCCAATTCTGTTACAGAGAGAAATTCCTATGGCTTGGGTACCACAATAGACAGATTAACTCCAGAAATCAATCCTTCCCTATATGCAAGAGAAACCAAACATCTAACACTAAAGGATCTCGGTTCGTACCTTATTCCGCGTGGTCGATGTAGATCCCCTTTGAGCTTTTCCAATCTCGCTTGTAATAGCAATTTGCTTCCTCAACATTCAGCAAACAAGACAAGCAGGCTATATATAATTGTGTTAGACCTACTGTAGCATATATAATCAATAACATGTAATCATTTAAAAGCATCCATGGATCAAATACTCATTTAAATACACATTATTGGATAGGAAAAGATATTTCTATTGATATAAAATAGATATTACAATAGTGACAACCTCTGTCGGCACATTTGTGAATCGGAGAAATTGAGTCCCCCACTTGGGCCTCCACCAATTCAATTCTCCATCTCTCGATAGCAATCTCACAAGCAAAAGGAAATCTTGGGAAGAACACAAAGTGATCCAAGGGACAAAGGGATGAAGACTCAAGTATAAGCTCCAGCAACAATGGACTATAGTTTTCTTGCTCTTCAAATTCTCTCCTTTCAATGTATCCAAAGGGTTCCTTATATAGCTCTTCAATGGGGTAATGGAAGGTTGAATCTGAGTGATCTCAAGGCATATGGAATGCCAAGAGACAAGTGACTCGGATCCACATCAAGGAAAACTCCAAAATCATTTGGCCTTTTGCACACATCCCAATGTACGTGGGTTTAAGGGTCCAATCCGTGTACATATGCGAGAAAGGGATTAAAAGTCACATATGGAAATTATTGCATGTTTTTAGGGATGATATTGGAAACATCAAACGTATGAAAATTGGTCCATGGAATCTAAGGAGTCTATAGAGGGACAGAGAAGGCCATAAAAGTGTGATTCACCATGTGTGGTAAAATCAGCTATAAAAGCAAGCACCCCCTGTGATATCTATGTAAGGAAACTAAGGTCACCCCAATATAACCAATGCTTAGGTGGACAGTTGTAGGAGAGATCAAATATATGGGTAGGGTAACAAAGCTTGAAACTCTCAAAAGAGCCCCCAAATACGAATACAATCCTGGAAATATCTCTGGTGCTACTCAATTACAACCAAGGGTCATCCCAATCATAACTGCTCACACTGTCTCATGCATAACTCCTATGTAAGAGGAGCATCCTGAGAAACACTAATTATACCAAGGATTTCACTATATCACCTAGACAGACACCTACTTGTTTTGTTTAGCGGTCTTGGAGAATTAACTCATAATGAACTATTCCAAGACCCTAAAACCTAGTCTTGTTGGTGAACCCTATAAAAGAAAAATGTGTAGTTTATTTTAAATTATGCATTGATTTTAATGGTTGTAATTACTAAAAGGGAAATGGTCATGCAACTAATGATATGAAGACTCAACAGTGAAATAAAAGTGCACACCTAACAAGCAATGCCAAGTTCAATCTTGTAGAATGAAAAATAGGGTATGCCACTACATGAGATACACAAATATATATTCCTTTATGAATTCCAATGCTATCCTTCCTATATGAAATCCTAAACACAACTCTCATCCAAGCAATCCAATGCAATTACCTCCTCAAATCCATATCTAAGACACAACTAACAGTGCAACTACTTTTTTTTTTCAATATAAAAGAATGAAAAATGCAATAAAATTCATCTAAAACTTTCAATCTCTGCAACAAGTATATAACACAAGCCCAGCAAGACACCGAGACAAAAAAGAGTAATGCACCAATGGAAAAACAAAAAGGATAAATGACTAAAACTAATTTCAAAGAAAAATCAATGAAAAGGTGGTCTCTGGCCATAAAAGAAGCATCCAACAGACAACATCGGACCCAAGGAAGACCCAACCACACTCACAACCCACCCAACAACTTCCCATAACACCAAACTCACCAAAAGGGAGGATGTACATGACTGTTTAAATAACAAATGTGTATATACATGAATTTTGGCCAAAAAGCTACATGTATATGCAGATTTTGGCCAAAAACCTGCATGTAGACATGACTTTTGGCCAAAAATCCGCATATGTATGCAAATTTTGGCCAAAAACCTGCATATACAGAGAAGGTAGTGGTAAAAAGTAGGCCAAGGGTAAAACCAATAAAGGGGAGTGTCAATGGATGAACATACTATAAAATGCAATACAGAAACAAGGAGAAACAAAGAGCGAGTCAAGAATATCAAGAACATTGTGCCCCCAAACCCTAAAGAAAAACAAGGAACGTCCCCAGTGGAGTCAGCATTTCTGTTACGGACAAAACTTCCTATGGCTTGGGGTACCACAACAAACATAGTAATTGCAAAAATCAATCCCTTCCCAATATGCAAGAGAAATAAACATCTAACACTAAAGGATCTCGAAACATACCTTATTCCATTGAGCTTTTCCAATCTCGCTTGTGTTAGCAATTTGCTCTCTCAACAATTAGAAAACAAGACAAGCATGCTATATAATTGTGTTAGACCTACTCTAGCATATATAATCAATAATGTATAAGAAATTAAAAGCATCCATGGATTCAATATTCATTTAAATGCACATCATTGGACAAGAAATGATATTTCTATTAATATAAATTAGAGATTACAAGAATGAAAACCTCTATCGACACGTCTGCAAAGTGGAGAAACTAAGTCCGCCACCTAGGCCTCCACCACTTCAATCCTCCATCTCTCGATAGCAAGCTCACAAGCAAAGGAAAACTTGAGAAGAACACAAAGTGCTCCAAGTGACAAAGGGATGTAGACTCAAGTATAAGCTCCAGAAGCAATGGACTATAGTTTTCTTGCTCTTCAATTCCTCCCCCTTCAATGTATCCAAAGGGTTCCTTATATAGTTCTTCAATGGGTAATGAAAGGTCAAATCCAAGTGATCTCAAGCCATATGGAAGGCCAAGAGACAAGTGAATTAGATCCACATCAAGGAAAACTCCAAAACTATTTGTCCCTTTGCACACATCCCGATGTACGTGGGTTTAGGGTCATATCCACGTATATACGCGAGAATGGGTTTAAAAGTCGCATATGGGAAATAATGCATGTTTTTAGGGATGATCTTGGAAACATAAAAGGTACAAAAATGTTCCATCGGGTCCAAAGAGTCTGTAGAGGGACAGGGAAGGCCATAAATATGTGATCTACCATGTGTGGTAAAATCATTTGTAACACCTGGCCAAGGAAGACAGGTTGAGGCATGCCATGAAAGGGAGGTTTGACCCAAGGTTGATGTGGGACAGACCAACAATGGTGGTGGGTTTTGCAAGAACATGATGTACCTACATAACTGGTGGCACTTGTGGCACAATTGTAGATGGGCCATTACTGCTAGGTATGGTAAGTAGGACAGTGTGAGTGGAAGGGCCACTACCCCCAGGTATGAAAAGTGGGACAGCTTGACTGGTGGGTATAGGTGGAGGTAGATGAGTTAGGATAGTTTGCATGGTAGTACTAGGACCACCTGCAAGGGTGTTGGTGGTGGTGTGAGGTATGGACATGGGTCCACTACCAATCACCAAGTTGGAAAGTGGATCCGGGTTTGCGCTAGCCATGGAGCTAGATGATGCATTGTGTAAATTTGGCTTAGATTGATATGTTGAGTCTGAGTCATAGGCTGTGTGTTCTTATAATGGTTTAGAGGGTCATAGAGAGTGGTCTTGGTGATGTTTGTTCAAGGACTTGAACTATGGTGGGTTGCCTCTTAGCCATGAGGAAAAGTGTGGGGGATCAATTGTGTCTAGTTGGTAGATCAAGTGGTGTAATCTAGTAAAGAAATTCTGGACCCCGGTTTTAGTGGCTTCCTATTGGCTTTCAGGTGGTCACTCGGCCACTAAGACTACCAAGAGACAGCACTTGGACTTTTCCTCATGGGAGTGCTAGTCAATCGGCAAGGGTCATTTCCCATTTCGCTTCGAAATTCCTCTCAATGGCTAGCTACTTTGGGGTTCCCCTGGTACTCCTCACAATGGGTTTGAGGGCTTAGCCCAAGTACTTACCACGATTAAGGTAGTTAGATACTTAAGTCCTCAAATACTGCAAGATTTTAAATTAATGTAAATTGATAGATTTTAATGGCTGGCTCGACATCATGAACTGAGTTTGGTTATCTTACTTGGTGTGGTTGTGTGCATGCTCAGTGCATGAAATATTGTCCATTTTTAGATTATTTTATGTCATGGCTATAGTTATGATTTATAAATACTTCATAGATGTTTGTGGTTTGTTACAAAAATTACAAAATGGTCAATATGTTATGAAACTAGTGAATTTTTTAATAGAAAACTTGAAACATGCAACTAATAAACCTAAACTATTGTACACTTGCTAGGTGACTACCTTACACCTGTATTCCTTTTTAACCAAGAAAGAGTACCAGGCTCTCAACAAAATGGGACTAAGCCCATCCGTAGATCCTCAAGTCACTCTCCAAGTGCAAGATTGGTCAACAGGGAGGACACAAACACCGTGAGGCCCCCTAGGCCTACCACCCCCTCTACCTTCCAATTCACCTATTTTTAGTGTTCTAAAGCAATCACAAGTGAAGTTCCTATTACTATATGAGCTTGACCCTTCGTCTTATCCCAGAATACCCCGGAGGGTGATGACTGGGTAGAGGAGGAAGGGCTAGGAAAGGGGTTAATTTCCAATGTTTAATTAAAAAATAGAAACTAATATTACTTAAAACATATTCAAATCTATCATTAGTTTGTAGAAAATGTATGCAGAAGAAATTAGGTTGCTGGACAGTGGTGGATGAGCTGCATTGACAGTCCCATCAACTTAAAAATTGAATTCTGAGAGATAGGTCGCCTGTTTCGGGGAAAATTTAGCGAGGGTATTGCTAATTTTTCCCAAAAACAGCCGAGGGGGTCACTCAAAAACTAAAAATAGGAGCGATATGGATCTTGAGAGGGAAGTTTCTCTTTTCGGGGATAAATGAGTGACCTAGTCGCTCTAGCTTTCAGCTTGATAAGAGCGATCTGGCCCGTGAAGTGGAAAAATTTGAAATATGAGTAGGGAACAGCTGATAGTAGCTATTACTATGGTCAAACTAACTCGGGTCGACCTTAAGGAGGCTTGACTGGAACTGTAAATGCAAAAAACTAAGAAATGGATGAAAAACCCTACAAAGAAATGTTAGCTATGAGCCATGGAAACCATGAAAGAAACTATTCGAAAAATAAGAAATGGCTATAAGAAATTAGAGGAGAACCTGTAGCAAAGAATGAGAAAATTAACTTGCAAATAAACATGATCTAGAAAACTAATCTATCAACAAAAACACATGGTTATACCTTCAGCCTTTGTGGAAATGGGCCACCATGCCCTATCTTTGGAAGCATCTCTCTATGGAATGGGGTTTTGTCTTATGGAGCTATGGAGGAGAGGGATAAATGGATTGAGAGGAAAGGGTATCGATGCAATCACATGGCCAGCATAATGATAAGGTGAGAAGGAGTGTTT
Source organism: Pseudotsuga menziesii (assembly GCA_001517045.1). Classification (NCBI taxonomy): domain Eukaryota; kingdom Viridiplantae; phylum Streptophyta; class Pinopsida; order Pinales; family Pinaceae; genus Pseudotsuga; species Pseudotsuga menziesii. Next base: position 49,113 of record LPNX011140972.1, on the reverse strand, counting down.
TGAGAGTGACCCCAACCCCTCTATTTATAGTTTTTTCTAGAGATTTTAGGGTTTTTAGCCCTTGGTCAAGGCTTTCGCCCCTTTTTTGGGCTTTAAGCCCCTTTCTCCCAATTCTTAGCTCCTTTGGGGACTTTAAGCTCCTTTGAGGGGTTTTAGCCCCTATGAGAGCTATTTTGTCTCTTTTTAGGGGTTTTTAAGCCCTTTTTATGTTTTTGAGCTTTTGCAAGGGTGTGGGGGTCAGATGAGGGTAGTGAAATAGATGTCTTTAGGTGGTGTAGGTCATGTAGAGATCATTGAGGGATTTTTTGGGTTAACAGTGATGATGAAGATGAACATAATGGTGATGAAGACGAGGATGCTGAACATCATGGTAATGACAATGATGATGAAGACAATGATGATGGTGATGATGAAGACGATGATGATGATGAAGACAATGATGACAATGAAGATGATGATGATGATGATGGTGATGATGGTGATGACAATCAACATGATGACGATGGTGATGTGGATGGTGATGGTGGTGGTGATGATGATGATGATGACGGCGTAGATGATGGTGATTGTTTGTGCCAGAAATTGTTTCTAAGGCCAGAGAAACAAGCCAACACACACTCAAATATAAAACTCAATAAAATCAAGGTTTAGGGTTTCTGCAATGTGTTTTTGGTTGTGAACTTTGAGAACAGTCAGGGAATACATTCATAAGTAAAGCAGCTACTGAATCATAAACAATAAAATATGAATATGCATGATATATATAACAAGATCAAACAGAAACAGTATTGAGGTTCAAACATAAATGACAGGCATTACCAGAATATAACATAAACCAGTCAATGAATCTACAATTTAAGCAACTAGAAAAGATGAAAATGAATCCAATACATAAATATGAAGGGTAAAAGTCATAAATATCTCATAGTTTCATCAACCACTGCATACAAGAGTTTTGTACCTTGCTCATGAACAAGTCTGAAAACCAACTGAGCTTGAAGACCTCCTGAAAGCTCTAAAAAACCGAACCCCCAAAATATCTTTCTAACTCCTCTAAATAGTAATATTCTACAAAATCAGTTAGGTCACTAATCCTAACTGTCTCCATCGACTTACTAAGGTAAAGTAAAAAGTACATTTTTACAAAATTACAAAATTGCTAAAAATAGCAAATCATTAACAAGAAATGTTTATCAAACAGATACACTAACTAAAGCATAACTTATTCAAAGCTCCTTCACTACTTTAGCAAGTAGTGCTATACCATATAGGCTTTGAGCCTTTCTCTTTGCTCTTTTATGTTTCTTTTCCATATCAGCTATCTTTCTCTGAAGGTCTTCATTCTCCTGCTATAAACTTTCAACTGTCTTCTCTAGCTTTTTGCAGTGTCTGTCAAAAGTTCTTTTCCTGTTTAGCACCTCTTTAGACACTTCTGATAGCTCCAGGAAATGATGATGGACATCTTGCAACTCCTCTATAAGCCCTCTATTGACTTTAAATAACCCATCATTAGTCTCTTGTAAATGTTTCATCTGTTGCTTGTATTTTTGAACACTTTCCTGCAAATTTTCTTCATCAAAATTAGGGATCTCAAGTATATTTGCACCCTGCATTAGAAAGTCTAAGAAGTCAGTGGGAATATTAGGCTCTTTTAAAATTCCTGATTTTCTGAGTATAGCTTCATCTTCTTCCTCCCACTCTTGATTTTCAATAGGACATCTTTTTGCCTTTACTTCTTGCTGCTATTTTTAGAGTTTATCTTTTATCTCAAAAATTATTGCAGATAATTTATATGCAGGATGACTTGTCTCTTTTGCAGACTGTGACAATATTTTTAACACTGGAGGTTGAGGAGAAGAAGGTTTAACAACTGATTTTCCTTTGTTTTTGCTGTCTATTTTACCAACTTTTGTCTCTTCACTTGAAGTAGTATCAATTAAAACAGTCTCTTGTTTGGAATCCAATTTAGGATTAAGTATCTTCTTCATATTCCATCTTAATTTTTTGATTGGCCTAGTTTTAGGCCTCCAATATGAAGTTACAGCCTTCTTTTTCTTCTTATGAGGTTTAGTTGCTTTGATGTCTGAGGTAAGGGATTCTTCACAAGTTCCATGCCTGCCTTCTGGTTCATCAATGGGCCGTGACTGTTCTTCTTCTAGTAGATATCCCTCATCATCTGAGAGGATGGTGAGTGGACTTCTTGGTTTGGTTTGAACTTCATATTCAGGTATAGTAGATTTTTCTTCAACAATAGTTTTAGTTTCTTCAGAATCTGCTGCTGGTGTCAATTGCAGACTAGGCTGCAATTCCTCTTTTGCAAACAATGAATACCTGGCTATGGTGCCAACTGAAGACCTTTTAAATTTGCTGTCCAGCTTCACCTACCCTACTACCTCTTCAACTTTGAACTCCTCTTTGTCTGCAGGCTTAGCTTTTTGACCTAATTCTTCATCATCACCTTCCCTTTGTCTGTTTTCCTCTTAGGCTTCTACTCTTCCTGTTTGACATGGAAACCTGACCAAAAGAAAAAAAAGTCCCAAGTCTTACCCTCATGCTGCAACACAGTACTGATGATTAGATTGATCAATCCATGATGAAAAATTGACTGGGATGTGTGATCTTCATGCTGTTTTATCCTGCTGGACATTTTCTGCAGGCTCTTCAAAAAGAAGAATGGCAGGTTCATCTTTGAGACTCCAACCATGTGCTGAAGGAATCTAAAGTGATATTTAAATACATATGCATACCTACCCTCGCAGGTCACATAACTCTGCAGTATCCTAATTGGCTCAGCCCACTCCTTTCTGAAATTCTGAATAGGGATACCCTTATTCCAATCAGGAGTCACATCAGGTAACAGGTATCTCTGTGGTTCCAAGTCAAAAGGTAATTTCTTGAACCAAGGTTCACCCTCATTACTAATCTCAGTGTCCTCTGCAATTAATTCTACAGTCAACTTGAATTTGAGAGCATCAAAAATGACCATATCATCTTTTAGACTTTGAGCAAATTTATAGGACACTTGTGCATTGTAGCCATCTATCTTCCTGAAGAAATTTATCCAACCTGCCTGTTGGAACAACTCAGCACAGTCAGGGAGCTTCTCAATCTAGGTTAAGTCAGTGGGCTCAGCCCTATTGACTTTACCACTTTTGCCACTCTTGCCCATCTCTTTTCCTTCAGAAACTAGAAGCTGTCTAGCTTTAGGGCTCAGAAGATGCTTTATAAACTGGTTTCCTTCTTCTTCAAACTTCTCCACACTTTCCTATATATTTCTGGACAGACCTGCTTATTTTTAAAAAGTGAAGTAAAACTTCTCAATAGGAGGACAAATACACATAACCGAGGGCTTCTATGATACTTTGTCTTAACAATACAATCTAGGTCTGTGTATAGGTTAACTGCAAAAGATTTGAAACCTCATTACCAATCAGATTGTTTTTTAATAGAAGACCATCTTCAACCTGTAAAGCAGACTATATATCCGTATCTACATCCTGTCAGCGTGATTCATGAACATCTCTGCACAATAAAAGTATTTCATGAATGAAATCTGTTGTCATTTTAAGATTTATTGCAGACTGTTCATCTCAATTTATCTCTCTCAGCTCATCAAACTAATACTAGGCTTTCTTGTACTATTCAAATCCTTGTTGCCTTTATCTGTTTCTACACAATTAAACTTTGCACCAAGAAACCCAGGTTTCCAACAACTCTTAGGTATCATATATATCATCATTTAGACAAGAGACTCTCATCAAACTCTGTGTATCAATGCCAACCTCATCTTCAAACCTATTTACTTTGCAAATATGACAACAATCACTGTCTTCTCATGCTTATTTAAAGACGACCTGTGTGAGGAAAAAACAAAGCAAAACAGTTTGCAATATATTCCAATGCTGCTACCTGTAGCCTATGTGTCAAAATTGACATTAGGTCTGCCAGCAATCTTAATCAGTCAACTCATTAAACCCAAAGTGTATCAATATCAGAGCTTTTGGTGTGTATTTGAGGCTCAAAACATGAACAACTTTCACCCAGACTGTCTCGAAGTTCCAAAAACTGAATGGTTTAAACCTAGGGATATTTTTAGTGCTCTGTTTAAGAAAACTCTTCAGAATAGCTCAAGTAGCTATTTTTTGGGTTAAGACTTCATTTAGGAGCATATTTTAACTTTTCCATCAATCAATTTCTCCAGAACGACCCCACCGAGAAAATCCCCAAATTTTCAATTATAGGAGTTTATTGTAAAATTCCTGCCAACTGATCAACTACAAAGGTTTAAACTCACCTGCTGAGGTGTCAAATGCTTCCCCTTGAGTGTACAGATGTCCTTCTACGATCACTTTGATTGCAAATAACGGAATTGGAAAGACCTAATTTACGCCAGCCTTGATAACCCTGCTTTTGCTATGCAGCGACACAATCCATCTTTCTAGCTGTTAAATTTAACCCACGAACCTTTTTTTTCTCTGTTAGTGCATGTAGAAAGGAAAATCATGACAAATAAGACCGATATTTTCTACTAACTGTTGAACCACACCGCATTAGGAGCAATGATGGCTATGCTTTGATTCATGACTTAAAACCACCTGGAATCGTGTTAAAACTACAGCTTACACGTATCAAACAGCTCACCATATGCGATTAGTCATTCAACATTTGCAATCATAACAAAAATTTGCTTGAAAATCGGAAAATAAGAGGGCCGCGATATTCTTGTAGCGCGCTCTTTGTAATTTTTCACTCCAGCGCTACAAGAATATCCTTGGTGCTATTTTTTCACTCCTTTTCATCTTTTTGATATTTTGTATAAGGTTTAAAAAGTTGCTTGAGTGTAGGTATGCTCAAAATATGACTTATGAGTCCACCATTTGATAAAATAACTTTGAAAAACCCTTAATCAAAAACAAACCTATAGCCTAAAGTTCAAAATTTCTAAAGCAAGCTCAAAATTTCAAATAAACACTAAACAAATTTTCCAAAAGGAGGGCAAAATCAAAATAAAGTAAATGAAAGCCTTGAAAGAAAATATAACTCAAACCAAAATTACCAAAATTGAAGAAACAAAATTCTGACTTAACAGTGATGATGGTGGTGATGGTGATGATGATGATGATGATGATGATGGTGATGATGGTGCCGCTGGTGATGATGAGATGATGATGATGATGGAGATGATAATGATGATGGAGATTATGAAGATGATGATGATGGTGATCATGAAGACGACGATGATGATGAAGACAATGATGATGATGATGATGATGGAGATGATTGTTATGATTGTGATGGTGAGATGATGATGATGATGGAGATGATGATTATGATGGAGATGATGGTGATGATGGTGATGATGAGGACGATGATAATGGTGATGATGAATATGACAATGATGATGAATACAATGATGACGATGAAGACAATGACGATGACGATGATGATGATGGTGATGATGATCAACATGATGACGATGGTGATGTGCATGGTGGTGGTGATGATGATGATGATGATGATGATGATGATCGTGATGAATACAATGATGATAAAGATGAACATAATGATGATCAACATGATGACGATGGCGATGTGGATGGTGATGATGAATATGAACATAACGGTGATAAAGATGATGATGGTGAACTTCACGGTAATGAAAATGATGATGATGATGATGATGATGATGATGATGATGATGTTGATGATGATGATGACGATGATAATGAAGATGAACATAATGATGATCAACATGATGATGATGGTGACATGGATGGTGACTATGAAGATGAACATAATGGTGATGAAGACGATGATGCTTGACATCACGGTAATAACAATGATGATGATGATGATTATAATCATTATGATGATGACAATGATGACGATGATGATGATGATCATGAAGATGATCATGATGGTGATGATCATAATGATAATGATGATCATTATGATTATGATGATTATGATGATTATGAGGGTCATGATGATGATGATGATGACTCTCTTGATGATGATGATGATTATGTTAGTAAATATTTTTTTTTAAATAAGATAAAATAATAGGTCTAATTAAATATTTACCTTTCAATATATTTCATCATCTTCTTCATCCAAGTCATCATCTTCTTCGTCCAACTCATCATCCCTATCATCAGATCCAAAGTCAACATTGTAAGGATTGGCCATATCATCATCATCATCTAATTCTGTTACGTTCATCTTGTCATCATCGGTATAATCTTCATGGGAATTGTATCCTACACCATCTAATTCAACTAATTATTGGAAATATTTTGTTGGATCATCATCATCATCTAACTCATGTTGATCATGCTCTTCATCATCATCTTCTTCTTCCAGAGTACCCTCTTCATTACCATCATCTAGGTTATACTTTACCAGCGTTCCCCTTGGATTGTGTCTCACAACAAATGACCAGCCCACTTTACCTGGAACCTCCAAGTAAAATACCTATTCACATTGGCTTGGAAGAACATAGGGCTAGGTTCCTGGCTCAAAAACCTTGTATTTACCATGGTAAATCCATTATCATGTTCGATAATAGTTCTATCAGGATCATGTTGATTCAATCGTAATTTGTACCATTTGACAATGAATATAACTACCTTGAATTATTTAAAGTCACACTATAGAATATCTTCCAAATACCCATAGTATCGATTTTCTGAGAGTTCTGGATGTCTATCACTTCTAGATGAAACATTGGTCACCTCAAAGACTACAAATATCCCACAATATGATGTTTTCTTTGTTTCATCCAATTTTTTGATTCGATATCTACAACCATTGCAAACCATAGCCTTAAGGTGTTTTACCTGCAACAAGCAATACATGAAAAATATTACACAATGATTCAATAGTTATGCAGCTATACATGGAAAATAACCACATGTACGTTAAAATGTAATTTGAAAAATAAAATATTTAGAGTGATTGATTAATATTCTTGCCATTTTATCTTTTAAACCATATGCTAAATCAATTTCCCTTTCCGTAATATTTATATCTCCATTGCGATGTGCTACTTTTACCAATGAAGCCACACCTTCCCATGATATTCCATGACCCAATTGTTCGCATCATTCAATCCATACCTTCATCCAGTCAAGATTTTTTCTGATGTATAAATGAATTGCATCCCATTCTCAACTAGCTGCTTGATGAAAATAATCATTAAAATTAAAGACAAATGTAAATTTCCTGAACAAAGTATATTCTCTTAATTGATGCAATAACTAGAAAATGCAATTAGAATATGACCGATATAATAAACATACACTAGCTAATAGTTACCTTGCACCTTCCACGATCTACCTTTTCCCTTCAGTTTCTCCCCTTCAAATTTGTTATTGGAGTCTGGATCACAAATGCGATGTAAATTAAGCTTTGAAGCTAAAATAGGAAGATATTCACTAACATACAACATGTTTTGGTATACCATATATCCTTCCATCATAGAACCCTCAACATGTGCTCATTTTCTCACCAAACCCTTCATAAATTTCAAGTGCCTCTCAACCATCCACATGGACCTTGAGTGCATAGGTCCACACAAATCAATCTCCTCAACTTGGTGTATGAGGTAGTGTTCCTATGCATTGAAAAATTTTGAAGGTAGATACTTTTGCATTTCACACGTGAGGCAAGGAATTTATCTCCTCCAATACTTTATATCTTATTTATGGATTTCATCATCTGTCAACCATATACAAGTGACACAAACCAATAACGATATTTAACAAAAAAAAACATTAAATTACATATCATGAAATAGTGCACAAAAAACAAATATAAATTATACGGAGAATTAAAGAAACACTAAGCACAAGCAACTAATCACTAGTTACATCATGTATTTACCAAGATTATCTATAACTTGTTTGACATTGTTGTTGAAGTTTTCTAGGAGAGAGAGAGGTAGAACATATTGTATCAATATACAAACCATGCCATTTATTAAACAAAGAGTATACAAAAAAAAATTATGCAATAAAATTAAAAAAAATTATATGGACTTAACAATAATAATTACCTTGATGAAGACGTGCCAATCATGTGTTTTGACCCCCGCAAAATCACCTTTTTTTGTTATGATATTCTACAAGTTCGCACAAAATCCAGTGGGAAATTTAATTTTGTGCATTACTTCTCTGACAATATTCCTTTGTTGCTCTATAAACATCCATGGAATAGAGTTTATATTAACTTGGTATCTGTTGCTATGGAATTGGATGATGTATTTAATTACATGGTTTCCTTCTTGAATGTATTTGCAAGCTTTCACAATTTTATCTTTATCCCTCCTTATCTCTAGTAGACACCATAATTTTTTAGTCACATTCTTTCCAATATGCATTGTATCAAACAAATGAGCAAATTGTAGGTTTTCATAGTAGGGAAACCTACTGAATTGTATAGGATAACTTTTCATTCCTCGTGGAATCCCATTAATGCCTTCTTATCATGATGGACATCATGAATATTATTTTATAAGTAAATTACATCATAAATCAAATAAGGCCACTATAGTAAACAAATCAATATAAAAATTAAAATACACAACAATTCATATACGATGATCCATACGTACCATGATGACGATTTCTATTGTATTGCATCTTCCAAAGGTGAGGTGTCATTCTCCATGGTTTTAATGCAGTCTCCTGCTTCTAATTGAAAAGATTTTTTTTTGGTTGTTCTATACGTGTGATTCTTAGAGAGGAAATTCCTACACTCATCAAACACCTCCTTTCTTAATATTTTTGAGCGACGAGATTTTATCTTAGGAGCACAGATAGGACATGCAAATTTACCCTTTGTCTGAATACTTACAATATATAGATATGGAATATCTATGTCAATTATAATTATATATAAACTATGTTAACTACTTCATATAATTAAATGAAGTTAAAGTGGAACTTAAAAATAGAAACCACAAAATTGGGTTAACCGAGGGGAATCATGTATTGTCCATACAACCATTGCATGGAATTGAAATTTCCTTTGTCGTATTGGTATAGATACATCATACATAGTGATGCAATTCCATAACTTCAGTAGCTCATCTATAATAGGTTCGATATATACATTCATATCTTTGAATTGGAACTTACCTGATTGATTTGAAGTACATATAAAATATATAATTATGAGAACCATTAAGATATATAAACCATGCACAAGAGTAAAATACAAAAATATACAATTGAAATTAAGAAACATAATACGATAAATGAGATGCCACAACTATATTAGAAATAAAAAAGTTGTAGACACAAAATACCTGGAATAATCATCGACAACATTATGTTCTCCCTCTTTATTGACAACCATGGAGGAATGTTATTGTTGATAACAAAAATAGGTCATAAAGTGTAAATGGATTTCATATGTGAAAATGGATTAAGACTATCTGCTGCCAAATAAATCATAAGATTACGTGGTTCTTCTTTAAATTGAGGCCACTTTTCCTCCATATCTCTAAAAGCAGAACCATCTGCATGCATTTGAATAAAATCATCTTGACTTCTGTTCTTGGCATGGTAATCCATATATTGCGCTATGTTTTTTCACCTGAACAGTCGTTGCAAATGTGGAATGATGGGAATATAACGAAGAACCTTTTGAGGCACCTTTTTTGTTATTTGATCTTTTCGATACCTACTTATATGACATTTCAAATATTATGTTGAAAATTCATGCTGATTATAATATATAGCATGGTCATCGGGGCATGCATGAATTGCTTCATAATGCATTCCAATCTCTTTCATGATGGAAGATAAATCTCGATATGTGCGAGGTAAAATATTTGATGGTGGTAACAAAAATTTGGCTATCAAGCTACACCAATATATATATATATATATATAGGAATACATGCTATATTTTTATCATTCAAGCTAGTATTATGATCTTAGGATCTTTAACTGAGAGAATAAGATGCATAGCAATAAACACAAGAGACAAGAGACACAAAGAATTTTCCTCGAGGAAACCATAAAGGAGAAAACCCTGCAACTTCCTCAGAGATAGAATCAGCACCAAAAGGAAAACCCAAAACATAAAGATGATCTCCCAACAGTAGTAGTCTCTCTCTTGTCCCAGCAAATTCTCTCTCACTCATGCTCCCCAATGGGTGAGTGTGTGTGTGATAAATAAAGAGACTCACTCTCTATTTATATTCTTTTGTTCACTTGAAGCCCACTCCAACATGTCACCCTCACTTACAATTACTTACTAGAGCTGACATCTTTAGGAGTGTCTAATAACCCTAGTGCCCCCCACAACTTGTAGGGACTTTTCCTCCTATGACCAAAAAGGAGGGTTATCCTTAACACAATAGTGGGGACTATTGCCCTGAATTACAATGACTGACCTAGGTTCAAATTCTCTAGGATAGTCTAACAACCCTAGGGCTCCACAACTGTGGGGAATTTGACCCTTGACCAATAGGAGGGTTACCCACAATGACTTTACATGACTTGTTTACATTAGAGAACCTCCCGATAGGAACATCGGAGCATGACATGACTCAGATACATTACAGACACATCCCAGAATAAACATCAAGGCACAATACATAATATATACAGATGAATACATTTTGAAGTTACAAATACATTAACACTCCCTCTTAACTAGGAAGGTATTCTCTCAACACAATTTATCTGCACAAGTATGCTTCTCTGTATCATCTAGATCATCCTCGAGTTATTGTCATCTTCATCTTAAAGTCCTATTCATCTGGATTTGGATCATCACTTGATCTAGATCATCACTGAAACATCATCACTGGATCTGGATCATCACTAGATCTGGTTCATCACTGGATCTGGATCATCACTGGATCTGGTTCATCACTGGATCTGGATCATCACTGCTGGAGCATCACGGGTGTTATCTCATGATTCTTCTCATCACAGGAATTTCTATAGAGCCAACCCTTTTTCATGTTGGGTGTAGGCCTAGCCTCCATGTAGGTCTTTCTCAGCGCTTATATCTAACCCTAATTTAGAATGGCCCATCCAGCACTTACATCTGACCTTGACTCATCAGAAAGGCATGCCCAACACTCACATCTTACCATGAGAGGAACTTAATCCCATCACAATGTTAGAATGACCCAACCCTTACATCTGACCATGGAAGGAACCTCATCCTCTCACCATGTTAGAATGGCCCAGCCCTTAAATCTGACCTACTCATTAGAATGGCCTAGCCCTTACATCTGACCTACTCGTCAGAATGGCCCTGCCCTTACATTTGACCTACTCCTCAGAATGTCCCATCAATCATATCTGATCATGTGAGAACACATCCCACAGTCACATCATAATGGCCCTCAGTCCCAGACTGAGCTTTCCTAGTAAATGACCAGGTACCTCCATTCTCCCAAAGAATGGCATCAGCCCTTATATCTGACCAAGTGGGAACTAATCCCTCAATCACAACAAAATTGCCATGCACTCACATCTAATCATGTAATACTACATATTAGCGTCTCCATGTTCCCTACAATGTTTTGTGGCTGTTGAGATCAATACTATTCTCCTCAAAAATCCCCTACATTGAGTACATGGACAATAACATTTTCCATCACCCCTTCGTTTTGTTGTATCCCATAGTTTAGGAATCAATTGTTGATTGTGCTCATTTGGATTAGGATTATTTCTATTTGACTTTTTGTCACAAACTTCATGACTGAATACTATCAATAATCTTAAAAAATAATGTTCCATGCATCACAATTTTCTCAAATGGAGGTTTGTCGAAGAATAAAATAATTCCTACATACTATATATTGAAGAAAAAAAATTCCCACAACTTCCCATTGAAGAATAAAACAATTCCTCAAATCGTCCATTGAGGAATAAATAATTTACATAGACAGTCCTTCACTTCTATAGAAAACATGTCGGAATGTTTAAAAATGTTTATATTTATAATTCGGCAATTGTCAAATATCCGACGATATGAACCTAGTTACCATTGGAAATATGTGTTTAAATTATTTGAAATATGTATTTAAATTATTTCAAAAAATAGCCCAAGGACGTTGAATATCCAATGACACATTTTTAATGTGGTGTCTAAACTTTGACACACTGTTCTCGGATATCCAATGACTCATCCTCCACATGTTGTCACAAATTCGACACATGTCTATCACAAATTTGACAAACGTCCATTGCATAACTAACGATATAGTGTTGCAACGTGTTGTCAAAAAACCTATGCTAAGGACGTCGAAAAATTGGCGTTGACAAAAGAAATCAGAAGTTACAGTACTTTTCATCATTGCAATCCGACACATCCGTACTTTACATCGGAAGTCATCGGATTCTATCATCGAATTTTGGGTTCAAATCATGTTGTGGTACAAGGTGTTATTCACATGGTGGAATGCAAATCGATGTGACTCTATAAATGGCCCAAAGAATTAGTAGGGAGGGAGGCAGTCTAGAAGGTTGTTTCTCGACCTCGAATATTTTTGCACAATGGTGGCATCTTCCTATCCTTGTAGAGGATGGTCCATGCATGGGTATGGAATACTGGGGATATATAGAGAGGCCTCGGCCTCCAAGAAAGTTCTTGGCACCTGATGTATGCTAGAATAGTGGTATCTAGATCATACATGTAGCATACTGTGTACATGTGCAGATGTGGGACTGCACCTTCCAGCGATGCAGGATCAGTGTCAATGAGTTAGATCCACCCTCTCACATGCAAATGGTGCAACGAATTTCTACAATGGAATCACTGTGACTATAATTGGATCAAATACTATAGGGGGTCACTGAATTGTGGTAAAAATAGTGCAAAAAAAAACTATGACCCAAGTGTGTTGTTGTTGACCTTAGGAATAGAACCTCTAGTGAAGAAAATTGGCCTTTCCTTGGAGACTCTGCAATTGGCACAGAGTACATGGGGAATGAAGATTTAGAATGGATTGAGCATTAAAAGGATGAAACAAAATCCCTTTCTGGGATATGATAAACCCAAGTAAATATTCATCTAGGACAAAAAACATGCACTTGAGAGGGTTCAAGTGGATGTTTTGTTTGGGACATCGTAAGAAGACTTGTCATAAGTCCTCGAATATGATATGGATAAGGTCATGGAAGCAGTACATCATGGCCCACTGAAAAGTGGCTCTAGAATTTTTAATACTGAATGGCATGACTCGATATGAAAATTTTCCCCAAGGGGTGGTGAAGGAATTCTTGTACTGGTCTTCTTTCCGGATTTGAATTTGGTTATAACTAGAAAAACCATCCATGAAAGAAAATACTTCATGTCCGGCACAGGAGTTAATGATCTGGTCAATGAAAGGAGTCAGGAAATTGTCCTTGGGACATGCCAAGTTTAAATCATGAAATTCAGTACAAACGTGACTGGTACCTTATTTTTTTACAAGAACAATATTAGAAACCCAAGTGGTATATGCGATAGGGTATATGAAGCTTGCTTTGCATAGTTTCTTGATCTCGACCTTTACACCAGAAGCCTTTGTGGGGTGAATGGGTCTTTGATTTTGGAGTACATGAAGAACATCAAGCCAAGTGTTGATTTCATGTTTGACGATGGATGGATCGGGCTAGGCATCTCGGTATAGGACCAAGCGCAAACATCACCAAACACCTGAAAAATAACTTTGTAGGAGGCTACCTCTTCAAGGGAGAAAGAAGCTCCAAGTGTAATGTCTTAAACTACCTAAGGGTTAGTTGATATGTTGACCTTGATTGTTGGAAAAATGTTAGCCATATTACCCTCTTCAAATACATCAGGTGTCTGAATGGGGTTCTTTAACTAGTCAACTTTCCCATGGATGAAGTCTTTGGCTTCAACCGAGTATTGATCCGATAATGAAAGAGGTTCATTGGGAACGAACAATGAGCGGTGATGCATATCATCCCAAGGGTAATCAAGAGTTGATAGAGCTTCAATGATTTCCTCATCATTGCTAAAACAATGTGTAGATAGATCATAGGGATATTCTATGTCTGAGGGGATGGAAGCACCAGCAGAACTGGAGATCATATATATGGTGTTGGATGTATCCATGAAATAAATTGAAGGGTGGATCTCCTCACAGATGGTGATGTCAGAATCATGAGAGTGTTTTTGAAGGTTGCTAAGGGTGGACCAACACTTAGGAAACTCAGGGAAATTGTGAGAGTAGTGACCGTACAAGATGCAAATTGCACAAGGGTTGTTAGTGCGCAATGACTTGTTCTTAACGATCAAAATATTTGGGATAGTGATTGCTGGAGTGCCATCAGATGTATCCATAGTGTCCATGTGAGTGAGTAGGAGAGGAAACTATTGAAAATTTTGGGTTGCGTGACATGGGATGTTAGATAATGCGCAAGGGGGGCCAACCGAGGTTCAGTCATTCATTTGGATGCCTTTCCTCCATCCTTATTTGGAGGAGGAGGGGCATAACTAGATATGGTTGGAGTATTTGATGGACCAGGATGTGGGTGTGACACCATTTCAATAGGTTGGATGGTATTCAACACAACCTAGGGATTCGAGGGTAGGGTTTGTGGTTCAAGGTACCAAACAGGAATCCCTAGTGTAAAATTGTGTAATTTTAGAGTAGCCATGATAGGATTACTCATGATTCCAGAAGGTGGAAACAGGAAAGGAATCTTACAGATTGGGAATGAACATCAATAGTTTCCCAGAGAATTATGTTGAGGTTGTGATTAAGGTTGCAATGTGGTCAGAATGTTGTTGGATGTGAGAGTACACAAATATGAAACTTCAGTCAACATAGGTAGAGGTGGTAAGGATAAAAAGGATTCCATCATGGGGGTGTTGGAAAAAAGTATTGGGCCAACAACAGACAGGGATGAAATGGACACACTATCAATGGTGGAGCTGATAGTTGTGAGGACATGTTCCGGTGTGATTGATCCCTTAGGATTGTAGTAGGTCAATTGGTCAACAGTTATGATATTCCCACTGTGGAGGAACATCAGTAGTCAAAATACTATATAGGCCACGACATGACTAGAATACATGTAGCTATGTCCTAGGAGGAGGTTATAGTCAAGTTGGGAATTGAAAAACTCAATGTTAATTGACATTTTTTTACCATCTAGTTCAATAGGTACATTTGTGACAATACCCTGTGGCTGAGTGGAACGACCATTGTATGCACGGAGAGCGGTGGTAGATGGTTGAAGGATAGGGGACTCAAGATTCTACAAAATAGTCTTTGACATGACGCAGGTGGAGGACCCTTCATGAATGATGCATCGATGTATGACCACATTCCAAATTCAGATCAGAACCTGGAAGGAAACAATGGATGGCATCCTAGGTTTTCCTTGATCCAAATCGAATGTGATCAACCTGTAATCAGAGGGATCAACATAACCTAGCACTTCCAAAGAAGACATGGAGGTAGGATATTGGGCCAGGTCATCAACTATATTGTAGTTGAGGGAATCTCTAGTAGTAGCATTGTTGGCAATGCGACGCATAGGAAACCAAGGTGCATTAGTATCCTTGAGTGGGGAGTCTTGGTAAATTTAAAGACATGTCTGCAGTGGTAGAGGTATATTTCAATGATGGGTCAGTGATTTCTATGGTGGAGCCATACTGGTTATGTCGAGTATTTAGGTTGACTTCTTCGGATGACATTTTCATCAGGTGATGGACACCAAACTTCTGCAGGCATGGCCACAATAGGAGCTGTGGGAGTAGGATATGGGGGAGTGGGTGGGGGAAAGGTTTTGGTTGCAACCATCCCTTAGTGTGGTAGTGTATTTTGGAGCACCATGGGTGGAGGCCGTGGTGGTGCAGGGTTAGGATGAGTAGGTGCAACAGATTTTGGATCACATTGTTAGTCATCCTCGACAAGTTGTTGCATGCAATCCATGTGAGGGAATTGGTGAGTGTAATGATTGTAGACATTGCATATGGCACATGGATGGTTTGTTCAAAGTTGTGGGTTCTCCCCAGGTCATTTGGGATGTTGAGGATTCTATTGTTGGGAGGATTGGCCTGTTAGCGACTTCCTTGGGGTTGATTATTGCCTCGATTTTCCCTCACTTTTTCTTGCCTTTCCCTTGTTGGTTGTTGGGGGCAGGTTACTTGGGAAGGTTTTTCTGAACATAAACCTATCCTATAGAGACTGGAGGATTCAGGGCCAGAGCTAGAGTGGGTTGCATAGGTGGTGCGTAATAGATCGGGGGAGCTAAAGGGGCTGCAAACCTGGCCGCTTGTCCAGAACATGACTGCATTGAACAGGTTGGACCATGGACGTGATGATTTCATGTAGGGGGTACATAGGACAAGATGGATCTAGACTGATCCATCATCTGTAAGTAGTCAAAAGTGAAATTGGGTTGGGAAACACGTTGGATATTACCCAGGTGTGGTCACATCATAGGAGAGGCCATGTAGAACTTAGGGTGGTATTTGATAGAGCCAATTAATCCATCAGCGGCGTGGGATGCCCCTGATGTGTCACGCTGAGAGGTGTCATATCAGGGAGCATTGAGAATGATGGTATATAAATACCCAGACCAGGAGTAGATTAAGTCAAACTATTGAGCCTTTAAGATGGCATCCTCCTCAGATTAGGGCCACTCAGAGGAGACGTCCTTGGAAATGGGTGGGAGTAAGGTTTTCATAAACTAGTCAAGGAATATTGTATCATCCAGTTGGATTTTGTATAAGCTATGTCTACGTTGCCACTCATGGATGTGATCCATGATGTGGGTAGTTATATTTTTACAACAAGATAAGAGGATCTCCACTCCCTCGTCATAGTGGATGGGTATTAGAAATTATTTGAGGAACATGGAGGCAAGTGAAGATAAATCAGGGTAGGTGGCATGAGGCAGTTCAATGTACCACTTGGTCACAGCACCTATGAGTGTGTGTTGGAAAAATATCAATCTCACATATTCATCCACGATATTTTTCGAGGAACACCATAAGTGGAATGAAATTATATGGTTGTGGGAGTCCTCACCTTCTTTCCCTCAAACTTTGAGATGTATGATGGGAGTTTTGTAGGCATTTCATACCAATGTGGTTCATAAATGATGGGGTCATTTGTTAATATTTCCAAATATGTCAAGTTAATACTGGCCATGAAAGGTAAGCTATACCTGAGGTTGTCTCGAGATAGACCAACAATGGTGCCAGTGTTTGCAGGAACATATATCCCATGCATTTCTAGGGATATATGAGGATGACCCCCCATTGCAGGGATAGTCGAGATGGATGTGGAAGGGCCACTGCACCCAAGTGGAATAGATGGAATGGTGGAAACCATGGTAGCTAGTGTGGGGATGCCACTAATGGGTGGCATGCCAGCAACAACATGTGTAGTGATTGTGGGAACACTAGAGGGGATACCCTATTAGTTTTTCAACATTAAGGTATCATTATTAGTATCTTTAACTGAGAGAATAACACGCACAACAATCAAACATAAGAGACAATGAACACAGTGTTTTTTGTTGGGGAAACCATAAATGGAGAAAACCCTGCAATTTCCTCAGAGATAGAATCAACACCAAAATGGAAAAGCCCAAAATAGTAAGTGATCTCCTGACAGTAGTAACCTTCTTTTTATCTTTCCCCAATTTCTTCTCCTTCCTCAACTATGCGCTACACTTGAGTGTGTATGTGATGTGTTCTAAATAGAAATTCCATCTCTCTATTTATACTAATCCTGGCATGACTAAAACCCTGCTAGGGATGACCTCTATAGGAAATTATAATAACCCTAGTGCCTTGGAACTGTAGGGACTTTAACCCTTAGACAATATGAGGGTTACTCATAATGACTCGACATTACTTGTTTACATTATAACTCCTCCCGATCAGAACATTGGGGCATGACAACATGACTCAATTACATAATAGATACATCCTAGAATAAACATCAAGTTACAAGACATAAGATACATAAATGAATACATTTCTAAGTTACAAATACATCAACACTCCTGCTTAACTAGGAAGGTATTATTTCGACACAAGTTTCAGCACTGGTCTTCTTCTCTGCATCAACTGGATCATCTCATCATCTTCATATTCAAGTATTCTTCATCTTCTTAATCTTCGAGTCTTCGATTCTTCTTTGTATTTGAGTCTTCAAGTCATCTTCTTCTTCAAGTCTTCTTCATCACGGGATCTACATCATCATGACTACTAGCTCATCATTGCTGGATCATCATTACATCTGGATGATCACTCGATATGTATCGTCATCAATTTTGGATCATCATCACATCTGGATCATCGCTTGATCTGGATCATCATCAAGTCTGGATCATCATCACAACTAGATTATCACTTGATCTGGATCATCATCAAGTTTGGATCAATACATTTGGATCACTTGATCTAGATCATCATCAATTCTGGATCATCGTCATATGCTATCTCATAATGGTGCTATCTTGATTCTTCTCGTCATAGAAATTTCTATAGATTCAATCCTGTAGGCCTACCCTTCATGTAGGTCTTCATCAACGCTTATATCTGACACTTAAGTCAGAATGGCCCGCCCAACTCTTACATTTGACCTCATCTTGTTAGAAAGGCATGCCCAGCACTCACATCTGACCTCATCTTGTCAAAAAGGTCCATCACTCACATCTGACCATGTGTAAACACGTCGTGCTAGAATGGATCAGCACTTATATCCAACCATGTGCAAGCACACCACATCGAAAAGGATCTGCACTTACATCCAACCTCATCCTATCAGAAAGGCACAACACTTATAGTTGACCATGCTCAAAAACACCGCATCGAAAGGGCCCAGCACTTACAATATGACCATGATCGAAAGCATCGCATCAGAAAGGGAATTCACTCACATCTGATCATGGAGGAACTAATCCTACCATTGCATTAGAATGGCCCCTAGTCCTAGACTGAGCTACTTGGTAACTGACCAGGAACCTCCATTCCCAGAATGGCAGTTGCCCTTACATCTGACCTACTTGTCAGAATGGCCAACACTCGCATCTAACATGAGAGGAACCTAATCCTTTAACCATGATAGAATGGTTTATCCCTTATATCTAATCAAGTGGGAACACATCCCTCTACCACATCATAATGGCTTCTCATTCCTAGACTGAGTTTTCTTGGTAACTGACCAGGAACCTCCATTCCCAGAATGGAAATAGCACTAATATCTGACATGGAAGGAACCTAAATCCTCTAACCATGACAGAATGGATCAGCCCTTACATCTAACCATGGAAGGAACCAATCCTCTCACCATGTAAAAATGGCTATGGGTCTCATTATTTTCTCTTGGAGGAAACCTCGATCTAGAGAACACCAATAATCTCCCTGAAGTACTCGAACTTCAGCCTAACCAATGGCTTCATCAATACATCAGCTATCTATTCCTCTGTCACAATATACTGGAGCTTCATTGCTCCCCTCTACACCATATCCCTGATATAGTGATACTTTATCTTGATATGCTTCGACTTGTCATGGAACACTGGATTTTCTAACAATTTCACACAACTCTAGTTGTCACAATGTATACAAGTAGCATCCAACTGGAGATCAAATATATCAAATAGTAGCTTCCTCAGCCATACTACCTCACAACTAGTTGAACAAGATATGACATACTCTGCTTCAGCTGTACTCAGTGCCACACAGGATTGCTTCCTGCTAAACCAAGAGATCACACCTGATCCCATGCTGAAGCAAAATCTTGAAGTGCTCTTCCTATCGATGGCACTACCTGCCCAATTTGAATCAACATAACCCTCTAGGTTAATCTTCTGATTTGACTCATACTTGAGCCCATAATCAACTATACCCCTCAGGTACCTGAGAATGTAATTTGCAGCAATCAAGTGAACATTTCTTGGATCTTTTAAGAACTGGCTCAAGGTGTTCACAGCAAAGCAAATGTCCGGTCTCGTGTTCATCAGGAACATCAAGGAACCAATCATCTGATGATACATCATAGCATCAACTAACTCTCATGAAGCATAAATCAATAGATTCAGGTTCAATTCCATAGGTGTGGCCATGACTTTGTAGTCCATCATCCCAAACCTCTTTAGGATCTCTGCTACATACTTCCCTTGTCCAAGAAAGATTCCATCTGCACTTTGCCACACCTCCATGACTAGGAAATAATGCATCATACCCAATTCCTTCATCTCGAACTTGGCAACAAGATTTATCTTCGTATCAGCAATCAACCCATCCATACCTATCACAAATAGATCATCTACATATAGTAGGAGCATCACTGGGTTGCCATCTTAAACCTTGTAGTAAAGGTTGGAATCTGCTTTACTTTTGGTAAAGCCCAAACTGGATAGAAAGTTGTTGATTCTTCCGAACCAAGTCCTAGGTTCCTGTTTCAAACTATACAGGGATTTCTTCAATGTGCATACATGAGACTCTCTATCATGTGTCTCAAAACCGAGTGGTTTTTCTACATACACTTCCTCTTCTACTACACCATCCAAGAAAGCAATATTGACATCCATCTGGTGTATCGTCCATTTCATCACTGCAGCCAAAGATAGTACTGATCTGATGGAAGTGTATGTGGCTACAAGGGAAAAGGTTTCTTCATAATCTATTCCTTCTTTCTGAGAGAACCNTCCATTTCATCACTGCAGCCAAAGATAGTACTGATCTGATGGAAGTGTATGTGGCTACAAGGGAAAAGGTTTCTTCATAATCTATTCCTTCTTTCTGAGAGAAACCCCAAGCCACTAATCTTGCCTTATACTTTTCAATGCTACCGTCTGCAGCATGCTTGATCTTGTTGATCCATTTGGAAGTTACAATTGAATTCCCTTCTAGTCTTGGGACAACATCTGAAACATCATTCTTCATGATCAATTGCTACTCTTCAATCATAGCATCTTGCCATTCTTTCCGTTCTGCAACATCTTCATAACTGGAAGGTTCTTTATCAATTAAATCACATAGGAAAGCTACATACCCGGAGTAGGATCTGGTCCTCTTTCTTTCTCTGTGATTCTCTTCTGGAGCCCCATATCTTTCTACACCTTGGATAATTTAACATAACCAAGCAAGTTTCCTCTTATGAGGATTCTTCTCCAGAGGTGGATCTGTAGGTCTTTGTGGTTCTTCAAATTCTCGATCTTCTTCTTGAGTTTCTTTGCTCATGGTTGTATCATGAATTTTGGGTGCTTCTGCTTCTTCAGGTTCTTCAACAAGTCTCTTTTTGGAGTTGTTATAAGTTGTGTCTTCATCAAATGTCACATCCCTGCTGATTTTGATATTCTTGTATCCTAGGAAATATATTATGTAAGCCTTCGAGCTTTCAGAGTATCCCACAAATATACCCTTCTTTCTTGAAGGATCTAGTTTTGTTCTCTTCTATTTTGGAATGTGTATGTACACAGGACAGCCAAATATTCTGAGATGGTTGAATTCTGGTTTCTTGCTGGAGAATACTTCTTCAGGAGTCTTGTTCTCGAGTACGCTATGTGGAGTACGGTTCTGCACATACACCGTTGTTCTAGAAGCTTCTGTCCAAAGATGCATAGGAAGATATTGATCATGAAGCATAGCTCTTGAAACTTCCATGATAGTTCTTTTCTTCCGTTCTGCAATCCCATTCTGTTGTGTATTATAAAGAGTGGACAACTCCCTCTTAATCCCTGATTCTTTACATAGCTCTTTGAATTCATTCAAAGTGAATTCTCTGCCATTATCTGATCGAAAGGTCTTGATCTTCTTTTCAGTGTGATTCTCAATCAAGGCTTTGAATTCCTTAAAATTGCTGAATACTTCATCTTTGTTCTTCATGAAGTAAACCCATGTCTTCCTAGAAAAGTCATCAATAAAAGAAACATAATATGCATACCTTCTTAGTGATATTCATGACATAGGACCACATACATCATAGTGGATGATTTCCAAGATTCCTTTTGCTTTGCTTTCGCTACTTGGAAATGTCTTCTTTGTGTTCTTTCTTTTCGCACATCCTTTGCAGACCCCATCATGTTTTTCCTGTATTTTTGGAAGACCTCCAATAGATTTTCTTACAAGAGGTAGTGCTCTGTAATGTACATGTTCAAACCTTCTATGCCAAATTTCACTTGGCTCTACTATGTCATGGACCAAGTCTTGTTCTGGATGGCCTTTCAGTTTGTATGAACCTCCTTCTTGTTCACCAATCACTATTGCATCATCAGTAGTCTTTCCTTTTGGATGCATGATGACTTGACCATCTATGAATGCAACCCTCATTCCTTTTTCATCCAATGCTGATATGGATAGAAGGTTCTTCTTGAGTCCTGGCACAAACAACACTTCCTTCATTGTTATATACTTTCCAGAGTCTAGCTTATAGGAATATTCCCCACTACCTTTTATTGGATATTGGTAGTCATCTCCTAGCTTCACCTTGTGAGGTGATTCATGTTCTAAAAGTTTCAAAAAGGATTCCTTGAATCCAATCATATGTTTGGAAGCCCCACTGTCTATAATCCAATCATCACTTGCATGAGTAATGTTTCCCGTGAGAGCGGAGATCAAAACATATTCATCCTCGCTTGAAGAATATTCAGTTTCATATCTGGTTCTCTTTAATGAAGGTCCATCATCCTTTGCAACATGAGCATGATGTCTTCTTTTGTTTCCCTTCTTCTTATGAGAGCTACTTTTGTTCTTAGGACAATCTTTAGCGAAGTGTCCTTTTTCATCACATGTATAGAAATTGTACTTAGACCTATCTCTAGGATTTCTAGAGTTATTCCTATGATGAGAGTACTTACTTTTATGATGGTTGGATATAGATTTCATGGATTGTACTATGAGATCTTGATCTTCACTTCCCATCTTCTCTTCTCAAGCTGCTATCTGAGCTTCTTCTTGAGAACATTCCTTCCACAGTCTGCTGAACTTGACTAACTTCTTTCTAGCATAGATCCCTTGAATGAAAGAGTCCCATGTCCTAGGGAGACCATTTAAGGTGGTCATCACAATTTTTGCATTCTCCACTTCTTCATCTACTGCTTCCAATTGTTCCTTGATCTAAGAAACCCTTGTGAAGTAAGACTGGATGGTCTTTGCATTCTGGATCTTCACATTCTTTAGTTGATTCCTCAGATTCATCTTCTGGTTTATGTTCTTCCCTTCAAACAATTTGGTTAGGGAATTAAACATAGCTTTAGGTGTCTTGAGAGAGGACACTTGTGGGATAAGGTGATCCTTGATAGAGTTAGCAATGATCCTCTTTTCCATAACCAAATTCTTCTTATGTAAGTCCTTAGCCTCATCTCCCTCTGGAATTGGAACCTCCTCATGGATGTAGGAGTCCAACTCATTTTCTTCTAGGACTAGGGAGATCCTATACTTCTAGGCTCAGAATTTATCATCTCCCTCAATATTTTCATCAAGCTTGGTATGATGAGACATCTTAACTGAGAACCTCAAATGGAAATACAAAATATTTATATCTTACTAGGTCAAGATGTCAGATCTCTATTTGGAGCTGAAATCCTGCAGTGCTAGATCAGGAGCAAATTAGGGTTTTTCTTTTTCGGAGTTCTTCCCACCCAAATGCCTTGAAATTTATCCATAACTTCGATTTAAGGAACGAGATCAATCCAAGCCTAGGCTCACTAAAAAAATACTCTTTTGTGAAAAGCCCTAATTTCCGGTAGTAGTGTCGGGTCCAAAACTGAAAAACCTTAGAATTGTATTATGCTTTGACATAAAGATGCACCCTAAGGAGGAGAGTTATTCCACCTTACTTTTGATGAAAATCTGTGGAGGAAGATCCAAAAACTAGGAATCCCTAGTTCCCATAGCTGCACAATATCTTCTTCTCAGGTTATCTCTGATACCATGTTAGTTTTTCAACATTAAGCTAGCATTATTAGGATCTTTAATTGAGAGAATAACAAGAGCAAAAATCAAACACAAGAGACAATGAACAAAGTGTTTCTCCTTGGGGAAACCATAAATGGATAAAACCCTGCAACTTCCTCAGAGATAGAATCAACACCAAAATAGAAAATCCCAAAACAGTAAGTGATCTCCCGATAGTAGTAACCTTCTTTTTATCTAGCCCCAGTGTCTTCTCCTTCCTCAACTATGAGCTAAACTTGAGTGTGTATGTGATGTGTGCTAAATAGAGAGTCCAACTCTCTATTTATACTAATCCAGGCATGACTAAAATGCTACTAGGACCGACCTCTCTAGGAGAGTCTAATAACCATAGCGCCCCAAAACTGTAGGGACTTTAACCCTTAGACAATAGGAGGGTTACCCACAATGACTTGCCATGAATTGTTTACATTATAGCTCCTCCCTATAGGAACATCAGGGCATGACAACATGACTCAATTACATAATAGATACATCCTGGAATAAAAATCAGGTTATAAGAGATAAGATACATATATGAATACATTCCAAAGTTACAAATACATCAACATACCCTTGATGATGGGTTATAAAGATGTAGGGAAACTTCCAACTACCCCTCCATAGAAGGGATCTAGTTATGTGTCATCCATGGGGTTGGATGGGGAAGTGAACAAAGTGGGTTCGAATTGGTAGGATTTTGGATTAGGATCAGAGGTTGTGTGTGGCTCTAAGGGTAGTGAGTGACATCAAAGATAGCTTCGATGCTTAACGGTGGTGGTACAAGGAACCAAAATTAGGGGTGTGTCCCCTAAGATGATAGGAATAACGTGGTGGAGAAATGGTGGTTGTGGTAGTAATAGGAGATGAATATAGAGCCTGATTTAAAATAGCTTCCTATTGGTTCAAAAGAAGTCACTCAACCACCAAGTTTGTCTAAAGGCTTGCATATTAGGGCAGTACCCCTCACTCCATGACGCAGGTAAAAATGCTAACCACTTGGCCACAAATGATAGCTCTTTAATTTTCCTCACAAGTGGGAATCTAGGCAATCCAGTGGTAGTCGTTTCCATTTTTGCTTGGCAGGTCCTCTGAATGGCCAGCTACTTCGAGGTTCCTGTAGTACTCCTTAAAATGAGTTTCAGGGAAAATCCAAAGTACTTCGCACAGTTTTGTGGATGGGACTTATGTCGCAAACCAAAAGTGATTATGTAAATTGGTTCTTTTTAATGGCTCTTCTTAGGGTCATGAAACGAGTGTTTTTTCTTAATGGTGTGAGTGTGTGTGCATCTGTATGTAAAATATTTCCTTCCAATTCTTGAAACAAAATGGGTAATAAGGGTTTTTTGTAGGAAATCAGCAAAAGGTTGTGACAGAGCAGTTATGGACATAAAAGAGGTCTAAACAAAGGTGTGGGACAGACAGGGGTCTATAAAAGATATTGGAATAGGCTGTAAACTGACAATGACCTTCATATTTATTTGTTTACAAACCACATAACCAAACAAATCAAGAGTTCATACCAAACAATGACACATTAAACCTTGTCACAACCCTAGCAATTGCATGGTATATGCGTGATAGCTAACTCCATCGTAGGTGGCATATTTTTTCCATATTTGAAATTAGAAACATGAACTTCAGAGCATGGGGGGACTTTAAACACTTCCTAACAACCATATTTTTGTATTAAACATTCTTCTGCAACCCAAATCCTTCAAAATTTGGGTTTTCACACTCACTTTTTCCACCTTTGGAAATCAGGGATCAAAAATTGGAAAGATCCCATTTCCAATTTTCAACCTTTAACTATTCCACACTTCATCCTACGCCTTTTTCGAGTAAAAAATTGGAACTCAAATTATTGACTTTTCAAAAGAAGGTTTCAACCTTTTTTCCACTTTCCTAATTTCCAGTTTAGGTTTAGAAATCTAACTCCTCGACTTTCGAAATTGGGTTTCAAAATTTTTTCCGATTTCTGGTTCAAAAATTGGAAGTCGAATTCTCAACTTTAAATCTCCATGAGTTCACTTTTTTCTAGTTTCTTCACTTTACTTTTCTGACTTTCAGACTTCAGAATTGAAAATATTAACTTTTCCTTGCCTTTCCCTTTGTGCTTTTGCTTCCCTCTTTTCGACTTCGGAAGTCGGAAATCAGAAATCCTACTTTCCTCGTTCTCTAACTTTGAAAATTATACCTTTATGATGCCCTAGGATTCTCCTCAACCATTGATCTCTTTTTCAGAATGTTTTCTCCCCATTGATCTCTCTTCAAAATGTGGATCTTGGTCTAACTCTGTGGATCTACCTTCTCTTGTAGAAATTAATTACAAACCATTAAATCTTCTCTAAGATCATTTCCTACCGTTCGATCTTGAATTATCTAGGTGTTTTGGTCTAAATTTTGACTTGTGTAATTTCTCTTCTATTTGTAGAATCAATCTTCAGCTATATATTTCTCCTTCCATGATCTCCTTCGATCATTCAACCCACACATAGGATTAAATACTCTTCATCTCTCCTTGTAGTGATCAATATGCTCCATAATCTACAACAACTCTGAATATACACATTCATTCTTAAAATGATAAATGGATTTTTAATCTAACTCTCCTCTTAGATTGATCATAGAATTGATCAATCGATCTTTGTTTCATCATTTTCAGAAGCCCTAACTCACCTACATGATTTCCATCATTTACACATATTTAATAAACATTCATTTCCTGAAATCACACATTCAAACATAGATGAATTTACACACAATGATTAAGCCAAAATAGGATTTTGTATTCAAACACTGAAACTATACATTTATAATTGTCTCAGAACCTACGTTCTGATCTTCTAGGCATGATTCAACTTTGTTTGGCTTTGCTGAGCCATATTTCCTCTGTTTTGTCTTCTTCCTACCTCTATCTTTGTATCTCTATCATGTATATTTTCTTGCGTATATATGCCTCACAGACTTAAATATATATACATAATTTTATTCATGAACCATTATGTTTTAGATCCTTAATACTCTCAACAACATGCTAAATTAACTTCAACTATCAACCCTATCCTATGAATCACTGCCCTAATTGAAGGATTTGGTACATGATTCATTAATTGACTCACCATCCACCTTGTGGCTGACTTACCATCATCTAGGATCAAATAAAACATAGGTTATTTACAATGTGATGGTTCAAAGACCATCAATTCATATTTTGAAGACCCTTTTTAGGCCTGACCCAACATTTAGCTTGGAATTTGAAATGGAGAGCAGGATCCTCCTACATCAGACTCCCCAGAAAGAAAGAAATATGACCTCCTAGTCACAACCTTCTGTCTTTAGTATGCATGGATCCCAAACCTTTTTTTGTAGTAGATCATCAATTTTATTATGTAGGTTTGTCTTTTCCTCTTTAGTTCTCTTGGTTTCCATGTCTTCTGTTGCAATGCTCCACTAGCCTTGCTTCTGCAATATTCTTATGTCATGTTGCTTCTACCACTATTCTATATATTTTATTTGCTGATGAATATATTCAGTATTTCCTCATGTATTTTCTGAGGCTGCTTCACCATCAACAACCTGAATTCTTCAATATCCATGTCCAATTTATCCTTTGGCTGGTACACATGCATCTTCTTTTCCTGAAACTGTTGTTGTCCTATTGAATCTTTGTTTATTTCCAATAAATTATAAAATATTTTAGTGCTCTTACCTTCTATCTGCTCTTTTTCAATGTTGTCATCAAACATTAAACATTCATTCTTATAAATCCTTGGATTGAACAACCAATCTTCCAACATTTCTAATTCTTCATCATACTTTCCGAGGTTAGAAAATATTCCTTTGTCTTCATTAGCCAACTTTGTAACAACAAGCTCTTTCATAGGATGATCACCTTCTTGAGACAATATAGCCCCTTCTTGTGTCATGGCAGATTTTTTCCTCCATCTATCAGCAACACTATTATCCAAGTATGCAAATGTCTTCATTTGTTTATCCCCATGATATTCTGTCATCTCATCCTTCAATTCCAGAATAAATTCTAGTTTTGGTCCATGTCATGAGTAGATAGATAATCCTCTTTTTCTTCATTTACCTCCTTACAAGATTCGACACATGTTATTTCTGTATATATACACAATTTATTAATGTAAAAAACATTTAAATTTTTATCTCCCTTTAAGAACACATCCTTCTGTTGGTCTGAATTTTTGCAATACTTCACGAGACTTTCAACTAGTCCTTCTCCTGTACGATATTTTTCTAAGATAATGTTATGTTTTGCTTCACAACAGTGAACATGTTCTTATATCAATGGTCCAGTTTTGTCTTTGCTCAAAGTATCCATTGTATGTTTCACAACCTGCATAGATACACTATCAAAATGTGCTTCAATACCTGCAAATGTACACTAATAATTAGTTTAAAAAACATGAGACTTTGAAGTCACCCGTTTCTTCAACAGTCTAAGATACAGGATGCATACAATCTTGTCCTTTCATATTTTCATCAACAAATTCATCCAGGAAATTATCATCCTTAGGAAACAAAATTTTCCTTTTACCTTTCATGACAGTCTCACCATCATGGCTATTTTCATTTCCTTTAGCACCTCTTATTATTCTTTGCATGAATATTAGTGTGTTTCCTTCTTCTATCTTCTTATCGTCTTCTTCTAGAGTCTCAAATGAATTTCTATCTTCAACATATGGATTATTATCAATAATAACAAATGTAATGAGTATCTTACCTTCTTCTTCAGCTACTTGGCTATTACCATGGTCCCATTTCTTTTTATCTGCATCATCAATTCCTCTTGCTTGTCTATTACCAGCTCCACCATATTTGTTTGTCTGACTGTCAACACTCTCTCTTTCAACATGTGGGAGAGCTCTTCTTTTATTTCCTTCATATGACAATAATATCTTCATATCCCTTTTCAGAATACACTTATGATATTCATATACTTTCGTCTCATCTTCCTCTAATTGCATGACAGTCTCAAGTGATTGTTTATTCTCCTTTTCCTTGAACACATATTCAGTCAAGGATTATTCTATCTCAACCATTTATTCTAGTAGAATAACGTCCTCACCATCTCTATATTCACATGGTTATGAACCTATCAGAGTGCTAAAAAACCTTTCCATGATCTACGCTTCATCATGTTCATGAGATTCATTTTCTGCCTTACCTGCAAAATCACACAACTCATTAGATTTAAAAAAATATAGATTTTATTATCCCATTAAATTCTTTTTTATCCCTATTAGTGGCTTATGTAAACTCTTCAGTGTGTTCATTAGACTATTAGACAATATCTTTTCTTATTCACCAAGGATGGTTCCTTCCTCTGGTTCACAGTGGGAAACTTTATTTCAAGATTTAGTTTCTCTAAGTTCTTCCTTCAAACTGGCATATATCCCTTGTCTTAGTTTCACTTGCAGTGAATACCATCTCATCTTCTCTTTATTCATCTCCCTTCCATATTGTTGGTTTCTTTCCTCTGCTTCTACTTGCACATGCTTCTAAAAGAACAAAATGTATCTTGCTAACTCTAGAAATTACTTACTACTCTCTTTATTCATTCTTTTGTTGTGGCTTTTCTATGAACCCCTGCAATGACCTTAACTTCAGAATCATAAATCTTAACTTTTCCTTTCCTTTTCCCTTTGTGCTTCTATTTCCTCTTTCTGACTTCAGAAGTCAAAAATTGGAAATACTACTTTCCTTATTCCTGAACTTTGAAACTTCTAGCTTTCTGCTCCCGCACGCTTCTCCTCAACCATTAATCTCTCTTTAGAACATGGATCTTGGTTCAACTCTGTGGATCTACCTTCTCTTTTATAAATTAATTAAATATTGTCGGATCTTCTCTTAGATCATTTCCCATCGTTCGATCTTGAATTATATGGGTGATTTTGTTTTAAGTTTGACTTGCTCAATTTCTCTTCCATTTGCAGAATCAATATTTAGCTATGTATTTCTCCTTCCACAATCTCCTTCAATCATTCAAGCCACACACAGGCTTAACTCCTCTTCATCAATCTTTTCAGCGATCAATATGCTCCATAATATGGAACAAATATGCATATACGCATTCATTCTTAAAATCCTCAACGAATTGTTAATCTAAATATCCTCTTCGATTGATCTGAGAATCAACAAATCGATCTATGTTTCCTCATTTTCAGAAGCCCTAACTCACCTATAGGCTTTCCATCATTTACAGAGATGTAACAAACATTCATTTCCTGAAATCACACATTCAAACATAGATGAATTTACACACTGGGATTAAGCTGAAATAGGCTTTTGTATGCACACACTAAAACTATACATTCATAATTGTCTTAGAACCTGCATTCTGATATTCTAGGCCTGATGCAACTTTGTTTGGCCTTGTTGAGCCAGATTTCCTCTATTCTGGATTCTTCCTACCTGTATCTATGTATCTATATTCTGTATATTTTTTTGTCTATCTATGCCTCACAAAATTGCATATATATACATAATTGGATTCATGAACCATTTTGGTTCAGATCCTTAATTAATACTCTCAACAACATGCTAAATTAACTGAAACTATCAACCCTATCTTATGACTCTCTTCCTTAATTGAGGGATTCGGTACATGATTCATCAATTGACTCATCATCCACCTAGTGACTGACTCACTATAATCTAGAATCAATTAAGACATAGGTTATTTACAATGTGATTGTACGAAGACCATCAATTCAGATTTTGAAGACCCTTTCTAAACCTAACCCAACATTAAGCTTGGAATTTGAAATGGAAAGCAGGATGCTCTTGCATCAAGGTGGATGGCCATAGTGCACTCTCGGGATAGAATTAAAATCTTGTATGCACTCTGAACTCGTAGATATGTAGCTCATTAAACCCTTAAGTCAACCAAAGTACTAGAATTTATCACCACCATATCTCACGGCCGATTGTAATCATGGCCTCCAATCATTACTTTCTGGGAAAAGGTTAAACTATGGTGAATACCCATAACTATTAAACAATTAAAATTTAAAAACATTTCTATATTTAAAACTGAGAATCATAACCTTTATACCAAGACCCAACCATAGTGTAATACCCCCTGAATTAATAATTGTTATTAATTCTGCTAGAAAATACTTTGATTATTATAGCTTATTATTTTTATTATTTTTGACAGGAAGTCAAGAATAAAACATTTTTGGTGCATTTTTGTAATAAAAACATTTTTATTTAATCAAATATGTTGAGTGGGGGGGGGGGGGAATTGGAGATAATTATTGAAGAGTGTTCGCTGAACCACAAGAGGAAAAAGAAAAGTGGTAGAAACCACTGAGTGAGAACTCAAGATGTGAGAGGTGTCATCCCCAAAAATCAGGTCAGCACTCCTAGTTGAGTGCTAAAGAGTAGGAGGCTCATAAATGACCAAGTCCTAGCAAAAATACTATATATTAGTATGTCCATGAGAAGCAAGAGGCTATCATTGGATGAGGATTAACATATGTGAAAATCCAAGCGATGGCATATTGAAATATTTTTCTCTTGTGGTGTACTGAATAGGATCGGGTGTTATGGAGCAAGTAGCTTGGCTGCGCTCGGAGTTGGTTGGGAAGAAAAACTTCTCCACTTCTGTTTTCCTAGCATTTGGTGCCAGGTTCTTACTCTTTCTCTTATGATTGATTTTAGTTACAGTAGAATAACTATCCATGATTTTTAGTAGTATATATAATCTGTGCAATGTTATATTATTCCCTTAACACATCTAAGATCGGGCATCCATACTTCCACCAAGGTTTGTTAGTGATTATATTACTATGGTAATTAATAATTCATTCTGAGCATAATTATTTAGATTTGGATGTTTTTTATCTATTATGGTTTCGAATCCAATACTTGAATGATTTAGAATTGATGATTTTGCATCTAATAGATTCAGTCCTCTATTTTAAATTGTATCATGTATTCCTACATTTAAATGTGTATTTTGTGTCTATATCGATTCTTCTTAAATATTCTTTAATTATGCATTGTGAAGAATGAATTTTGACTGAATATATAATACTTATTATAGTGTAGATCTATATTATTCAATGTCACGACTAAAATCCATTTCCATGGAGAAAAATTAATTGATCCTTACGGGTCTCATAAGCGACTTAGTGCAGTTAGTTATATGTTTATCACTTCATGTTCAGACAGAGGAATAAAAAAAAAGTTCTAAGCATCTAGATAATCATGATATATAATTAACTTATAGTAAAACAAACCTCAAATCAATCTAAACCTTCAGAATCCACAATTTACATTGCAGAAGGATAAATTACAACAAGTTAAAATGTGTGTTCCGCAATCTATAGTCCATGTTGCGAAAGGTTAAATGATAAAGAGTAAAATGTGTTCCGCATTGTGGAAGGTAAAATGTAAAGGGATAAATTATAACAAGTTAAAATGTGCGTTCCACAATATTCAATCTGCATTGCAGAAATCTAATTGCAGAATGTTAAATTATAAAGAGTAAAATGCGTTCCACAATTTGCATTGTGGAAGGATAAATTACAACAAGTTACAATGTGTGCTCTGCAATATGCAATCTACATTGTCAAAAGCTAATTGCGGAAGGTTAAAATTATAAAGGGATAAACTGTGTTCTGCAATCCACAATCTGCATTGATGAAGGAAAATTGCGAAGGGTTAATTTATAAATAAATATAATATGTTCCGCAATCCAAAATTGTGGAAGGAACATGCGAAAAGTAATTTGTGGAAGGATTGTTGTGGAAGGAAAATATGCAGAGGGATAATTGCGGAAAGGTCCATGTGGAGAGAAAATATGCGGAATGATCATTGTGGAATGGTCACTGCAGAAGTTTTATAGTGAAGTGATTAGAAAAATAATGACTCATAGTTGGATTCAGAGTCTGAGGAAAGGTTGGTCAAACTTGTAATGCAAAGAAAGTTCAATAAAATCACAAAGTTCAATAATTCCCTGTTACAATTAGGGACTTTAATAAAAGTGTCTTAGATATATATTATAAAGAAAAAAAATTATGATGGATTTTTGAGGTGTGTTACATAATGATATTAGATCATGGTTACATCACTGGGCCTGAAAAAACTCAACACTAGAACTGCTATAGAAAATAGAAAACTAACTTCTCTTTTATTTTGGTTAAATTCTCTTACAAACAGCAAGATAAGCACAACTATATTTTGTAGGAAACATGGCAGATGCAGAGATGTCTGCAGAAGAGGAACGTCACCCAAACCATCCTTTAAATAACAAAGAGGGTAACCTAAGCGATGGATAAATGTGGGTAGACTTAAATGACCACCATTCTGAACTAAAACAAACTGTTAAGGAATTAAGATCGAAATTGAGAAAAGTTAAAGAAGATAATGAGTGATTTCTAAAGGCTCAGGAAGAAATAAATGTTATTTTGTTAGCAAAAAATCATAATGATGAAAAAGAAAAAAATAAAGAATCAGAACAAGAAATTTTCCTAAAGCTACACCTTACAAACCTAAGGGCAGGAATTTGGAATTTTTCAAGCATAAATATGACACTTCAAGTGAAGAGTTAGTCAAAGATCACATAAAACAACATGACTCAAGCAAAAGTAGTTATTTAACAAAAAAGAAAAATAAATATAGACCCTATGAGGAAATATTTGGGGAATTTAAGAAAATTAAACCACCTATGTTTAATGGGGAAATTAAGAAGGGAAAAGAGGGAAAATCCTGGTTGTCGAGAATGAAAAAGCATTTTCAAATATATAACTACTCTCATGATTTAAAGGATAAAATGTCCATCTATATTCTAACTGGAAAAACATATATATGGTGGAAAGACATATACAAGGTTAAAGGGATAAAAGAAAGATACGTCACTCAGAAAATATTTAAGAAACTCTTTAAAATAAAGTATTTAGCAGAGCAATATTATGAAGAAAAAGAAAAAGAATTTTATGAACTAAGGCGAGGAACCATGACAATGAAATAACTCCGTAGTAAGTCCTTTATCCTACTTCATTATGTTTCTTATATAATTTATGAGCAACCTAAAATACAATGGTTCCTCAGTTGTTTTCTCCTCATGTTCAAAGAACATATTGAGTATGACAATCCAGAGATGCTAGAGGAAGCGATGAGGAAGGAAAACTTCTGTTATGACCAAAACAAGAACAAAAGGGAAACTATACCAGCTTGGAAAATCAATTTTGATCCTAGAAAGAAGAACAATAAGTTTCATAAAAAATCAGGCAATAACTATAGGGGATATCACGGTAATAATTACAAAAACTTTAAACCCCAAAACCCTACAGTAAAAAAAACTTTAAATGTTCTTAATAAAGACCCAGCATAAAAAGAACCCTTAAAATGTTGGAAGTGTGGAGGGACACACTACATTAAATATAATCTAGTAAGGAAAATTAATTTTAATGTCCATTCTATCCAGGAGAAGTCACTGTTCGGGACATGGCAAGGAGCATGCCCAGAATCTGCACTGCATTGGAAAATGGGAAAGAAGACTACTAGACTTCTA
Source organism: Pseudotsuga menziesii (assembly GCA_001517045.1). Classification (NCBI taxonomy): domain Eukaryota; kingdom Viridiplantae; phylum Streptophyta; class Pinopsida; order Pinales; family Pinaceae; genus Pseudotsuga; species Pseudotsuga menziesii. Next base: position 14,654 of record LPNX011140972.1, on the reverse strand, counting down.
TGGTTGAAATTGAATTTATGATAAAGAGTGGACCTATATCTATTTTAATTGATCCAAGCACAATCTTGAGTTATATATCACCTATAATAGTTGATTTATGGAAATTAGTACCTAAAAAGTTTGACAAATCATGGCTAGTACAGTTAGCCACATGCACGAAATATAAAGTTACTAGTCTTGTTAGAAATTGTAAATTGATGCTGAATGAATTTTTTATGCATGTTAATGTAAATATTCTTCCTTTAGGATCCTATGATTTATTAATAGGAATGGATTGGCTATAGGAACATAAATTTGTGTTAAAATGTTTTGATAAAACCTTTACTTTTACTGATGATAATGGAAACATTATAAAAGTTAAATGGATCCCTAGGAAGGTGACCATTAGAGAAATGTATGTATTACAAATGAAAATATCGGCAAGAAAAATATGTAAAGTGTTTGTTGTCTATATAATAAATGGAAATGAAACTGATAACAAACTTAAACTAGAAGACATCTTTTTGGAAGAAGTCCTTAGACTTACTATGAAAAGAGACATTGAATTCATGATCAATCCGATACCTGGAGTGGTAACAACATTGAAAGATCCATATTGAATGAATATAATAGAACTTACAGAGCTAAAATCACAACTACAAGAACTAATCGATAAAAAGTACATTCGACAAAGTGTCTCACCCTAGGGAGCACTAGTCTTGTTTGTGAAAAAGAAGGATGATACATTAAGATTATGTATAGATTATCGACAGTTAAATAAGTTTATTATTAAGAACCAATACCCACTCCCCCTAATAGATGATTTTTTGGATCAATTCCATGGAGAAACTATATTTTCAAATATAGACTTAAGGTCTGGTTGTAATCAAGTATACATAAAGGATGAGAATATCTTTAAAACAACGTTTAGGACCCACTATGGTCACTATGAGTTGTCATAATTCATTTCAGGTTGACAAACACACTTGTTGCATTTATGTGTTTAATGAACAACATCTTCAACAACTATCTATATAAGTTTGTGATCGTATTCATCAACGACAGACTAGTCTACTCTTAAAAAGAAGAAGAACATGAAGAAAATTTAAGAATAGTTTTGCAAGTACTAAGAGAACAACAACTTTATGGGAAATTCAGTAAATGTGATTTATTTAAAGATAATATTTAGTACCTCAGACACATAGTGTCCAACAATGGAATCTCAGTCGGTCCAGACAAAGAAGGATATCATGGAATGGCCAGTTCCTAAAAATGTATTTGACATCGGATCATTTATGGGAATCACCAGATACTACAGATTATTCATACAAGGCTTCTCTAAGATTTCCTACCCCATAAATTATTTGTAAAAGAAAGGTAAAGGGTTTGAATGGACTAAAAAATATATGGAAATATTTAACAAACTAAAACACCTATTAACTACTGCCCCGATCTTAAATATTGTTGATCCATTCAAGGATTTTGTCATATGTACCCACGCTTACAATGAAGGGATACTCATTTTTTTATTACTAGAAAATTATGTTGTGGCATATGAATCTAGGAAATTAAAAGAGCATGAGAAAAACTATGCAATGCATGATTTCAAACTTGCTGCTATAATTCATGCCTTAAAAATGTGGTGAAATTACTTAATTGGAAGAAAATATTTACCTATGTCAAATAACATAAGTCTTAAATATTTATTTGACCAAAAAAATTTGAATGCAATCTAGGCCATATGGCTTTCCTTTTAAAGCGAATATATTTTGAAATCAAGCATATAAAAGGAAAAGAAAATAAAATAAAAGACACTCTCATTTATCATGTAAATTTACTATTTGCAAGTAGTAGCTATGAATATGATCTCGGAAATCAGAATTTAAGTGCTGAAATTTTTGATAGGGAATATCATATTTTAAAGGAAAAGACTACTAAAAATGAACAAAACCAAGAGAAAATAGACTTCAGCCTAAACCAAGAAGGATTGTTGTTGCATAAAAACACGTTGTATATAACAAACATAATAGAAATTAAACTTATAGTTATGAATGAGCTTCATAAAATACCGTATTCGGGGCATCCTAGATATCAGAAAATGATCACTATGATCAGAAAGGATTTTTTTTGGCCAAATATGAAGAAAGACATGGCTGAATACTTAGATCACTACCTATAATGTCAGCAAGTCAAGGAAAAATGCCAACACACAGCAAAATTGTTGCAGCCAATACCCATTCTAGAATGGAAGTGGGAAACGATTATCATGGATTCATCACTGACCTACCAAAGAATTTCAGAAATCATGATTCCATCATGGTTATAGTTGAAAAATTAAGTAAGGATGCTCATTTTATTCCTATTAAATATACATATAAAGTTGTTAACCTTGCAGATATTTTCATGAAATAAATATGCAGGCTACATAGTTTATCGAAAGTGATAGTCTTAGATAGAGACGCAAAGTTTACAGGTAACTTCTAGAAATCCTTGTTCAAAGGTTTGGGAACACAGTTAAATTTCAGTTATGCATATCATCCATAAATGGATGGGAAGACTGAAAGAGTAAATCAAGTCTTAGAGGACAGCTAAGGATGTATTTCATGGACAAACTAGGTAAATGGGAAGATTACCTACACTTGGTAGAATTTGCATATAATAATAATTTTCAAGTTTCTGCAGGTATGAGTCCATTTGAAATATTATATGGGCATAAGTGTAACACTCAAATGTCATGGAGCAGCCTAGTTGATAGATTAATGTTAGGACCTAATTTATTAAAAGATATGGAACCAACTGTGAAATAGGTACAACAAAATTTAAAGGCTTCCCAAGACAGGAAGAAAAGTTATGTTGATTTAAAGTGGAATCCTAGAGAGTTCCAGGTGGGTGATCATGTGTATATAAAGGTAAATACTAAGAAATTTCCTTGAGACTATGATAGTATTCAAAATTGGCACCCAATTACTGCAGGCCATTTGAAATTTTATCTAAACTAAGGTCGGTCGCATACCAATTATCCCTACCACCCAATATTAAAGTACATAATGTGTTTCACATTGAAGCCAAAGGAGAGTTCCAAGTCTGTCCAAAGCACATTCTTGAGAGGAGACAACTTTTAATATATAACTATACCATCAGACAAGTCAAGGTGCAATGGAAGCACCTTAGTCTAGAAGAAGCTACTTGGGAGATGGAAAGTAATATGCAGGAGGCATATCCAAACTTATTCCAAGAGACTGAAATGGAAGAAAAAAAAAGTTATAACACAAAGGCTGGTGTTATATTTTAAGGGGAGGTGTATGTAATGCCCCTTGAATTAATCATTTTTATTAATTCTGATGGAAAATACATTAATTATTATAGTTTATTATTTTTGACATGAGGTCAAGAATAAAACATTTTTCTAATAAAAACATTTTTATTTAATAAAATATGTCGAGGATGACAAAAGTGGAGATAGATGTTGAAGATGGTTTTATGACCCACAAGAGGAAAAAGATAAGTGGCGGAAACCATTGAGTGAGAACTCAATATGCAGGAGGCATCATCCCAAAAAATTAGGTCAGCACTCATAGTTGAGTGCTAAAGAGCACAAAGCTCATAAATGACCAAGTCCTAGGAAAAATACTATATATTAGTATGTCCATGAGAAGCAGGAAGATAGAATTGGATGGGTATTAACATCTGTGAAAATACAAGAGATGGTGCATTGAAATATTTTTCTTTTTTGGTTCAGCGGATAGAATCAGGGGTTCTGGAGCAAGTAGCTTGGCTGCTCTAGGAGTTGGTTGGGAAGAACAACTTCTCCACTTTTGTTTTTGTAGCATTTGGTGTCACGTTCTTACTCTGTCTCTTATGATTGGTTTTAATTACATCAGAATAAATATCCATGATTTTAAGTAGTATATTAGATATGTGCAATGCTAGAGTATTCCTTTAATGTATCTAAGATCGAGCATCCATACCCCCATCAAAGATTGCTTGTGATGCTATTACTGTGGTAAATAGTAATGTGTTCTGAGCATAATTATTTAGATCTGGATGTTTTTTATCTGTTATAGTTTCGAATCTAATACTTGAATGAATTAGAATTGATTATTTTGCATCTAACGGATTGAATCCTCTATTTTCAACTGTATCATGTATTCCTACATTTAAATGTGTATTTCCTCTCAGTATCAATTCTGCTTAAATCTTCCTTAATTCTACATTGTGAAGTTTGAATTTTGACTATATCTATAATGATTGTTATAGTCTAGATCTGTATTATTCAATTCGTGACTGAAATCCATTTCCATAGAGAAACTTTAATTGAACCTTACAAGTCTCATAAGCAACTTAGCACAGTTAGTTATATGCTTATCACTTCATGTTTAGATGAAGGAATACAAAAAGGTTTAAGCATCCAAATAATCATGAGATCTAATTAACTTACAGTAAACAAAACCCCAAATCAAGCTAAACCTTTGGAATTTGCAATCCGTATTGTATAAGGATAAATTATAACAAGTTAAAATGTGTGTTCCACAATCTGTAATATGCATTGTGGAAAGCTAATTGCGGAAGGTTAAATTATAAAGAATAAAATATGTTCCACAATCCACATTAGAGAAGGTCAAATGTGGAAGGATAAATTATAACAAGTTAAAATGTTTGTTTTCAATATGCAATCCGCATTGCGGAAAGCTAACTGGAGAAGGTTAAATTATAAAGAGTAAAATACGTTCTGCAATCGGCAATCCGCATTACGGAAGGTCAAATGCGGAAGGATAAATTATAACAAGTTACAATGTGTGTTTTGCAATCCGCAATCCACATTGCAACAAGATAATTACGAAAGGTTAAAATTATAAAGGGCTAAAGTGCGTTCCACAATCCGCATTGAGGAAGGGAAATTATGGAGGGTTAATTTATAAAGAGACATATTATCTTTCTCAATTTACAATCCGCAATTGCAAAAGGAACATTGTGGAAAGGCATTTGCAGAAGGATTGTTGCTGAAGGAAAATATGCGAAGGGATAATTGCGGAAAGTTCCTTGCGGAGGGAAATTCTGTGGAGTGATTTATTGCTGAATTATAATTGCAGAATGGTCATTATAGAAGGTTAAACTATGGAAAAGACAGTAAACTTAGAGAAATAGAATTTAACGGTGAAGTGATTAGAAAACTAATAACTCAGAATTGGATTCTGAGTTTGGGGAAGGGTTGATCAAACTTGAAATGTGAATAATGTTCATAAACTTGCAAAGTTCAATCATACCCTGTTACAGTTAGGGACATTAATAAATGCGTATTAGATATATATTATAAATAATTTTGTTTTAGGATGGATTTTTTAGGTGTGTTACACATAGCGAAAAACATATCATGGGTTGTATATATTACACATGCAAATTAAAGGTCAAATTTATTAACATATGTGCATGAGGACCAAGCCTAGACTTTGGATCCCTCTTTACATTTAAACATAGCGTTAAGGACCAAGGTTATATCTTGGGTCCCTTATGCTTATTACATAAACAATTCATGGGGTCATTACCATACACATGGTCTCCCCTATTGTTGTCATGTGCTATTAGGGTGTCTTTACAACAAATAGCCAAACTTAGCCTTAGAAAAAGCACACTTAAATAGAATAAACAATATAATACAAAAACATCACCTGTTGGTTGGACGACAACCTGATGAATCTGTTCCCTTAGCAAAAATCCACATTGCACAGCCTGTCATGTAGCAGTAAAGTGTATATAAGCAACTGAACAAAACTGTAACGTATGTATTTTAGCAGCATATAAGAACACAAATGATGTGTGTGTAGATATAAGTTATATCAAAAACAATTTATTTATGTATTTTTAAGGTGTGTGACATATAAATATGTGTCATACTTACTTATAGAGCACCACACTTGGTGTTATACAAACATTTATTTTTTGCATGTCATTAATATCTCTAATCCAATGCCATATATATATATATATATATATATATATATATATATAATCTTATGTCAAATGGTCATGAATGAGTGATTCTTCATGAAGTGTACTTAAGTTTTGTTTGCCACTTAGGATTGTGCCACCAAGAATCCAAAGTAAATATGAAACTTATTTTGTGGCTCCTTTATATTTTTTCGTTTTTTCTTTAATTTCATTTATTGGAAATAAAATTTCAATTTATCATCATCTCATAAAGTTTTAAAGTTAAGAAAAAAAATTGTTTTAAGACAAAATAAAGTTTCAAAAAATAATTTATCATTAAGAATTTCATGTGTGTTATTCAAAATGTGTTTATAAGATAATTAAATTTTGATTTAAAGTTAATTTTAAATTTTGACTTTCATAAATTTTCTCTTACCAAAATCAATTTTGGCTAGCTCATTCTATTAAGGAGCATGTGTGGTCATCATAGTGAAAGGTAATTGAACAACAACAAAAAGTTTCTCTTTCATATTTCACATTAATATTATTATTAGCTAATTGTATGATTTAAAATTTTTCTTATTGTAAGGATTATTAATATTTTATCCTTTGATTTTATTAATATGTTGTAATATTGTTAAATTAATAATGATGTTGTACTATTTTTAAATTTATAATATTAGAAACAAGAAAACATAAATTCTTCCTAGCATATATAATATTATTATAATTTATGAATTTTTTTATGGAAATGTAAATATATCAATGAAGAAAAAACTAATCATATTTGAAGGAAGTATAATTCAATTTCTAATAAATTTTTACTTCTTATATTATTATTAAGTTCTTGACCAATTAACAATAATTTGGACTTATATTTTACACTTTTTAATTAAATAATATTTACAATATAACATTAATCCTTAATTTCAATGTTGGGTTTTAGGGTTTGAGTTGGATCTCGCTAAGCAGATCACCAAGGCCTCGACCTGATGCCCTCGGTGGCTTCTTTCTGGACCGGCCATGTGGTTCCCCCCTGGTTGGTTGCTACGGGTTCTTCATTGGGCTTCATTGCTCTCCCCTCCCTGGCGGCTCCTCCGGGTTCTGCTTCTAGCCAAAGGTGCTCGTAGCTTGTTCTACGTCCGAGCTCTCCATCTTTCTCGCCCTCCTCCATTGCTCCTGCTGTGGATGCTTGTGTTAGAGCTCCTATTGTGTCTTTCAGCGAGAGGGTCAAGCACACCCTCGGTTTCGGTCCTCCTCTGCCTATGGTGCATGAAGCCCCTGCTCTCACTGTTCCTATCATTCAAGATGCTATGGATCCTTCTATGCACTACACTTCTCATGATTTGGTTTGTGGGTTTAATGGTCTCTCGCCCAGGTTATCAGATCTGCACTCTTGGGTCTCCTCTGAATGGAACCCTCTCTTAAAAGAGGGGGCCATCATCTTCCCTTGTGCAAAAGGGTTTTTTATTGTAATCTTTGTTTCTGTAGAAGACAAATATAAGATCTTTAGCTCTCGGCCGTGGTTCTAGGGTAGGTCGGATTTGTCCATGCAGCCTTGGTCCCCATCCTTTGATGCTTCTAAGGTTGTTATCTCTTTGGCTTTGGTCTGGGTTAGGCTCCCAAATCTTCCTCTGCACTTTTGGAGTCTCTCCTCTTTGCGATCCATTGGGAATTCCCTCAGAAAATTTCACAGCATAAGTCAAGAAACTAAGATTGCTTTCACCACCTATGCCTGGATTTGTGTGGAAATGGATTCTAGTAAAAGATTTCCAGCTGAAATCATCGTGGAAGGTAAGGGCTATTCTTGGACTCAAAAGTTAGATTACGAGCAAATCCATTTCATATGTAGAGCTTATTATGAGACACGGAACTTGGCCCTTAATTGCAAAAAATTCCCAAAGAAATATAAAGAAAGGAAAAAGCAAGGGAATCCTACCTAGTGGATAGATGCAAATTCTAACCACCACTTAATATTGAAGGACCCGGATCTCTCAGAAGGAACTCCAGCAGATGAAAACAACAGCCCACATCTCTCAAAATGAGAACTCCAGCGGATGAAAATAGCAGCATCCCTTCTCACCCTCCAAAGGCAACTCCATCGGATGAAAACAATAGTGAACAAGTTCAGCAGCCCACACAATCCCTCCTTTCTGGGGAAACCGTGGAGCCATCAAATATGTCTATCGCTACAAGTTGGGAAGATCAAGGAGATGAAGAAGACTCTCTAAATTCTTCACGAGTTAGTCAAGTAGCAAGTAAAGACCAAGAAAACACCAAAGAATGGACGAAAGTCTCTAGGAAGAAGAAGCCCCCCCAATCAAGGCAACCTGTAATGACGTGAAGCCACTTTGGCACCATGTAAGAGTTTTTGACTTAATTTTTATAAAGCCGGTAGCTCAGATTTTTTAGAGCTATCTTTCAAAAGTAGTTTGAACTTTGTAGATTTCTTTTGAGTGGTTACACGAGTGCTGATTTAATTCAATCCATAACCATTTTTGTCTAAAAAAACATTAATCCTTCATCTCATATATCAAAATATGACTTACAATAACAATTTAATTTCATATTAAAAATAAAAAATTCTATTAAATTAAAAAAAAATCATTCAAAATAAAAAATTAAAAAATACTATTAAAATTAAAAAAATAAATTTAAATATAAAAATTGTAGTACATAAAACTAATAATATTAAAAAATTGACTAGACAATAAACATAACAAAATTATAACAATACAAATAAAATAAAACCTAACCAATGCATACAAATATAAAACCTAATATAAAGCTTAATAGAAAACCCAAATCTATTGCAAATAAAAATATAAAACCTAATAGCAAACCCAAATCTATACAAATTATAATAATTTCCATCTTATATAGGCCCTCGTCGCCCAATTTGATAGAATCATTGCTTAAGGAGGGCATGAACACCCCATCTTAAGGAGAGCATTCAATCAAATACCACAATGCCCCATCCAAATAATCTAGCACACATCACGTTTTTGGCTGGCGTTTGTTTTTAAATGTAGTGACACAGGAAGGTGAGTATAGAAGGAACCATATTAATTTAACACTCTAACTTTAAAACAAAAGGCGTTACTCAGGTTAATCTAACCGCCCGAATCAAAACCCTCACTCGATGTTGAGATGATCAACTATAACCATATACAACGTGGAAAAATATGGGATAAAGATGTCAACTAAGAAACATTTCAAACCATGAGTAGCCGTTGTATGATAACGGCAATCAGATTAAAAAACAAAAAGATGAACATATAGTTTTAAATTCAAATAAAAAGCCAAGGGCTGAGCATGCAGTTCCAAATTCAATTCGTTAGGTTATTTGAAAGCTCTTGTTGAAGTTCCAAATTCAAGCCGTTAGGTTATTTGAAAGCTCTTGTGAGCTTGTTATTGGATGTTAGATCTCCTTGTTGAAGTTCCAAATTCAAGCCGTTAGCTTATTTGAAAGCTCTTGTTATTGGATGTGAGATCTCCGAGATTTGGAAGTTAAGGAGATAATAGGGTTTCCATGGACACAACTACTGTTAGGGACTGGAGTCTAGGTTTCTGTATTTGGCAGATCGACTCTCTGTATATTTGGTTTTGTTATTCATACTTACCTTAGTCTTATTGTTGTTTCAATTTCCATACCATCTAAACAATCGTTGTTGAAAGAAATTATTGACAGTGTGCTTTTGTTTGTTTGCTTGCGCTGCAGGATTTGGTAGAGATGGAATGTCAGTAGTGGGCGATTAAAGGCCTGAGTGTAAATATCTAGGTAGAACGCTGGTTCACTCTCAGTATATTGAATTTACTGTACTTATTTATGGTTTTATTGTTGTTTCCACGGATGATTGTGTGTATCTTCTGCTTGAAGTTTTGTTTTATGATAGATTGCTTAATGTAATATATGGCTGCATCCACTCATATTTAATTATTTTCTACTTTGATTAGCATTTATGAGTGATTCCTGAATCTTTGAAGGCTTAGGATTCTTAGGACATGAGAGGACTCGGTTTCTGAAAGCTAGGGTTTCTGTGTTAGCAGCTCCAATGGTGCTCTCCTGCATGGGAGAGAGTACTAGGTTTCTACGTCTAGCTCAAAATGGGAAGGAGGCTAGATTTGAAGCTTGATCCGCTAAGTTGATTCCTAATTCTTGAAATGCCCCGTAGAATATTTTATTTATCTTCGGTGTGGTCCTTTTCTTTTTTACCAGGTTGTTTTAATAGTATATATTTCAATACAGTTTTCTGGTAGGTTCTGTAAGAATCATGGAATATTGTTCAGAAATTGGACTCGATTTCTACATTTTGCTCTCGAGATGGTGGTATCCCCCTATCTGTCACATTGGATATTGGGATAATGAAGGAGAGCGGTCTGTTTCTGCCTGGTTGTTTCTTCCTCAAATCACTAGAGACACGGGAAGGACAACTCACGAAGAGACACAGGAAGGAGGGTAGATTTGAAATTCTTACTTGAAAACTCTGGTTATTATTATTGCTTGAAATTCATCTGCTAATTTTCTGAGAATAATGTCTAATTTTCTGCGATTGCATAATTTTATGAGAATAAATTATGTTCTTGTTTTCATAGGGTTTTTTACCTTCATCATCATAATCGCTGATTTATTCATCTGCCACTTGTTCAGATCAATGGATGATCGTACAAATCAACTCGATGACGGACATGGATGGATGCTGGCAAGAACACGTGAGTAAAAGAAAACAATCCTACAGGTAAAGGAATTCATTGTTGTGTTCTAACAGCTTTAATATCGTTTTATCAAATATCTAAATGGAATGAATTAGAAGATCAACTTAGTTTTGATTGATTAATTTAGTTGTAAGTGTTTTAATAGAAATCTGATTGTATAAAGAAACTTAGTTTTGGTAATTATTTTGTAGTTGACATAAAGGTAGATTTATCATTTTTAATTGTTAGTATAAACATTTTGTATATTAGATTTACCATCATCTTCTTAATTATTAGTGTAAGCATTTTGTATATTGGATACATTGCATTCATAATATTAGCTTTTATTTAATTAAAAATTTTAAAATTATATTAATTTATTTAATCTGTGCTAATTAAAAGAGAGGATTAAGTTACAAGTTAGTTGTTTTGACTAGTTCTCATTTTTTCAATTTTATGTTTGTTATTATTTTACTTTTGTATAAATAAGTAATTTGTTCTTTTTCTGGCTCTGGGTACTTCTTGGCTCTGCGTTCGTGGCCTAGATCCTTTTAAATTAGACTTAGTGTTTTGCTGATTATTTAGCCAGAATCCTTTTAAATTAGACTTAGTGTTTTGCGGATTATTTAGGCCTAGATCCATCGTTGTTTACCAAATTGAAGAATAAGAATAAGAAGGAAATGGAAGGGTATAAAATATTGGACCAATTGGCCTGACTGGACGTCTTCCTTATTAAAAAAAAAATATAAACACAGAATAATGGATCTGTTTGTTTACAATCCTTACCAGGATTTCAATTAATTTGTTTAGTATTATCCTTCCAAACCCTGTGGCATTTTCTTTCATGCACTGAATACTAAAATAGGGCAGAAAGAAGTATCGAATTCACCAAAAAAACAACCTCAGGGTTTTCACAATATCACAGCCATCAACGTTTAAACATTGTCATTATTACTTGGTAATTGAGTGGCTAATTGAGAAATTGACAGAGCAACCCATCAGAATCGTTTGCCTACTGTCATACCCGATCTTTAGCCCTTGAGATGACAGAGATTGGAAATGAAAGGGCTTTCACTAAAAATACAACCTCAAGATTTTCACAATATCACAGCCATCAACCTCCCTATTATGCTTTCTCCTCAACTTAATTTATCCCTCAAGCCCTGAAAGGAAGGGCTCCAGTATGACGCTCAGCTTTATCGTTGGCCCACTCCAGAATGAATAAGTTAAAACATTGCCCACTGTTGGAGGCACTTGGTCCTGCATCCACAATACTTTAATATTTCCAATTTCCAAGTTTCCACAATACTTTAATATGCTGACTCAGAAGTATTGAAAAATAAATAAAAAACCGTCCAATAGTCACCGCCACTCGGGACATTCAAATATTTCATAATGATGATGAATGATGATTTGGATTGGCCCTCATTGCCATGTGGCAGTCGAAGATACTTTGGGCGCCACCTGAACGTTAAATGTTGGATTAGAGAAAAGTTAAATGTTGAACGCCAAAGCTATTCAAAATCCAATTCCACGAGGAGTAGGTAGTGAAAACGGAATGACATAGGTTAGCGTTACCTTGATCACATTATTCCACTTGAATAGAAATCACTTTTGCTCTCTTCGCCTAGTTGTTTAGCTAGTTTAGAAATCACTTTAACATCTTTTAACCTTTTCAAAGTCAACACTCTATTAAGTGATAATAATATATATTATTTTTAATAAGAAAAGGGTAAGGGGATGAATTTAAGTTTTTTTAAAATAAATAAGGATGATAATTTATATTATTTTTAATAATAAAAGGAAGTGGATGAATTTAAGTTTTTTTAAATAAATAAGAGATGGCTGATTAGATTTAATATTAAAAGGTAAGTGAATGAGTTTATTGTTTTTCAAAATAAGTAATAGATTTAGATTAGATTTGAAACATGTATGTACTTACTTAAAAGGATAAATTTAAGTTGTGAGTTTCTAGTTTTTTAAGAGATAAATTGAATTAGTGTGTATTTCTTTCAGGCTATCTAAGCATACTTATCTTTTATCTTTTTCTTATGAACAGAAATAACATAACCATTCCTACTAAGTTTTTTAGTAATTTAGTTTTTTTTATTTGGTTTTATATATATTTTATAATGTGATAGTCTATTCATTATTTTGTTGTGGGTGTTGAAATAGTTTCAAGTTTTGTTAGATTATAATTTTGCCTACTAAATATTTTCATTGACTTTGAGAAATATTAGTAATTAAGTGTTTTGGATTTAGTTATATATATATATTATGATGTGATAGTTTATTGATTATTTTGTTTTGGGTGTTGAAATATTTTAGAGATTTGTTAGATTATAATTGTTATCTTGTTTAATTTAATGATGTTAAAGCAAAATTTAAATGTTTTTAATAGTTAATGTTAATTTTCTTTATATAAATTTCATTAGAATATTTAAATGAGAATAAGATTGTATAATTTTTTTTCTATGGATATTAATTGTATACATTTTTTTATAGTGTTTGCATTAGTATGTTGACCATAGGGCTTCTATTAAAGTCATGTGTAGAGTGTTTTTCAAAGGACCATTTTGGGAAATTGCGTGGAAACAATTTCCTAACTCGGTATCTTGACACATGTGCCTTTTGTTGTAGCTGGGAACTGGGACGCCATTGCGCTAGTAATAGGTGGAGGGAGGTAACTCCCAGAGAAGCCCTCCCAGTACGCCCCAAGTGGGTGGTCGACCATGTATACACAAGGTTTTTAAAGTGCTCTAACGAGGGACCCCCCTTTGTTGATGCTCTATTCATGCAAACTAGGAGTTAGGATTTCTTTCTTTGGTAATTTTTACATATATAGGATCTCTCTCTCTCTCTCTCTCTCTCTCTCTCTCTCTCCACCATCCCGATACCCCTTGTTCTCTTGAAATTCCCTAATATTTACTAAAGCCATACTACCCCCTCCCCCCAATGTAACGTTTATTTATTTCTCATCCCCCAAACCCCATCCTCCCCCATACACCTAATCACCCACACCTCTCTCTATCTCTCTCTCTCTACCCCCTTATCCTCCTCCCCATACAACTTACCACCTCTCTCTATCTCTATCCACCCCCTTTTCCTCATCCCCATACAACTTACCACCCCCTATATCTCTCTCACACACACAAACACACCCCACCCTATACCTCGCCCCCCCTTATCTAAAAATTCCCTAATATTCCTTAAACCATGACCACCGCCTCATCGCGTTGTAATCTCTGTCTATATCTCTCCTTTTCCCCATCCCCATACAATTTAACAACCCAAAATATCTCTCTCCCATAATCCTTCTTCCATACAACTTACCACCTCCCAACTCTCTCTCTCTCTCTCACACCCAAGCCTATACTCTCCCTTCTCTATAAACTCCCTAACATTCCCTAAAATATTACCCTCTCTCTATCTCTCTCTCTCTTTATCCTTCAACCCCTCCTCCCCATAACTCCCCTTTCCCTATTGTGAGCTATATATCTTTCTCTTCCCCAACCCACCTCCTCACCCTACCATTGATCACACACACCATCACCCCTCTACTCCTCCATCTACACCTAAGACTCACCCCATCTCTCTCAAAAACATATAACACCCCCCTCTCCCCCCCTCTCTCCAAATAATATAACACCTCCCTCTCTCTCTCTCTCTCTCCCTAACTCTTACTAATCCCTTATCTCACTCTCTCACCTTGTATTCCTTTTCCTACCTCTAACACCCATTCCTCTCTCTCTCTCTCTCTCTCTCTCTCTCTCTCTCTCTCTCTAAATTTGACTAGCCCCCTCTCTAACTTTATCTCTACCCTACTCTTCCCCATACAGCAAACCAACACCTTTATCTATATCCCCAAAACCCTTAACAAACCATCATGTTTCTCACGCACTATCACTACTCCTAAACCGCCCTCTTTATCCCTAACACAACCCATACTCTCCTTGAGGCCCTCTATTTCTTTGTCTTACTCTCCCTCCCCCTAAACTCTTCTCTCTATTTTTCTCTCATAACCCCCCTCCCCCTACAACTTACCACCCCCCATA
>LPNX011140944.1:0-18375 GCA_001517045.1 Pseudotsuga menziesii | reverse complement strand
TTCTGCTGGAATATGGTAATGTTGGTTGCTGGATTTTTTTACATGATGCCATTAATTAAACTGTTTTGTAGTAGTTGGGTTTATTTTTGTTTTGAATTTGAATTTATTTTCGCATTCTGAAATCGATGAGGGGTTGTCTTCGCTTCTCATGTTCATTGGTGCTTTTGGTGTCTTATGCCATTCGCTCATGGTTGTGTTCTACTTTGTCAATGTTGAGCAAATAAATTATATTTCTCATTTACTATGTTTCTGTTGGTAAGAACTATGTATATTTAATTTTACTTATGAGTAGCTTAAATAGCTTTGTGTGTTCGTTGAAATAAATTATTTTTATGATTTGTTATGTTTCTGTTGGAATATGATAATGTTGTTTGCTCGATTTTTGTTACATGATGCCATTAATTAAATTGTTTTGTAGTAATTGGGTTTATTTTTGAAATTCTATATTGATGTGCAAGAATGTTGAAATTTCATTCATATACTATGATTTGGAAACTTGCAGTCTTACTCGTTTAGCAGTTGATGAAATATCATTGCTTCCAAATCACCGTCTACCGTTGCTAGCAAACAATCAATGTAGTAGCATTATCATGTATAAGAATTGATTCCATTAATTAAATTGTTTTGTAGTAGCTGGGTTCACTTTTATTTTGAATTTCTTTTTGCATTCTTAAATCGATGTAAGAAATATCTTGGATTCTGATGTTCATTGCTGCCTATGGTGTCTTCTGACATTGCTTCATGGTTATGTTATACCATGTCTGTGTTATGCAAAATAACTAATTTTATAATTTATTATGTTTCAGTTGGTAATAACTTTGTATTTTTAATGTATTTATAAGTAGTTTAAATAGCTTTGTGTGTTCGTTCAAAGAAATTTCTTTTATGATTTGTTATGTTTTTGTTGCAATATGGTAATGTTGGTTGCTCGGTTTTTGTTACATGATGCCATTAATTAGAATGTTTTGTAGTAGTTGTGTTTATTTTTATTTTGAATTTCTTTTTGCATTCTGAAATCGAGGAAGGGTTATCTTGGATTCTGATGTTCATTGGTGCTTGTGGTGTCTTGTGACATTGGTTCATGGTTATGTTCTATTATGACTGTGTTATGCAAAGAAATTATTTTTATAATTTATTATGTTTCTATTGGTGATAACTATGTATTTTTTATGTTTTTTTTTAGTTAATTGCAAATGGATCCGAGCATTTGGAGTTTACTCCCACTGGAGTTTCTAGAGATGATTCTCCTATGGGTGCCATTTTCAACATTGGTCCATTTGCGATCAATCTCTAAACACTGTGAAGATCTCTTGTCTAAATGAGTAAGTGTAAAAGGAATCCTTAGAAAAACCACCATAAGGCAGATTTATGCTCTACAGCTTAAGAGATTTGTTAGGAAGGGTTGTAAAGCTTATGCAATAACAATAACTGATGAGGAGAATCTAAATAAGACAAATAAATTAAAATTGGAAGACATACCAGCCTTAAGAGAATATTTTGATGTATTCCCTGAAGAAATTTCGGGACTACCTTCGAAAAGGGAACTAGATTTTACCATTGAGCTAGTACCTGGTGCAGTACCTAGCTCAAAGGCCCCTTATCGAATAAACATACTTGAACTTAATGAATTAAAGTCTCAATTCAAAGAACTAATTGATAAAAAGTATATTCGACCTAGTGTGTCTCCCTGGGGGGCACCTATCATCTTCGTTAAGAAAAAGGACAGGACCATGCGCCTTTGCATAGATTACCGTCAGTTGAATAAGATGACCATTAAAAATCGATACCCGTTGCCCTACATAGATGATTTGTTTGATCAACTACGTGGATCCACGGTGTTTTCGAAAATAGATTTAAGGTCTGGATATCATCAAGTTAGGATTAATGATGAAGACATCTTTAAAACAGCTTTTAGAACTAGATATGGCCATTATGAGTTTGTCGTCATGCCATTTGGGCTTACTAATGCCCCAACTATTTTTATGTGTTTAATAACAGTGTTATGCATAAGTATCTAGATACTTTTGTGGTCGTGTTTATCTACGACATTTTAATCTATTCAAAAAATGAAGAAGAACATAAAGAACATTTAAAAATTGTTTTGCAAGAGTTACGAGATCATCAACTCTTTGCAAAATTTAGTAAATGTGATTTCTTCAAGGATAAGATTCGGTACTTAGGTCATGTGGTGACGAAGGAAGGGATTTCAGTAGATCCCGAAAAGAAAAAGGCAATCGAAGATTGGCCGGTTCCTAAGGATGTAATGGATGTTCGATATTTCATGGGGATTACCGGTTACTACCGGAGATTCATTGAAGGTTTTTCAAGTATTTCGAATCCGATAACTTCTTTACATAAGAAAGGAAAGAAGTTTGATTGAAATAAAAAATGCGAGGAAAGCTTTAAAAAGTTAAAAAAATTTATTAACCAGTGCCCCTATTTTAAGAATAGTTGATCCAAATAAAGAATTTGTAGTGTGCAATGACGCCTGCAATGATGGGTTAGGCAGTGTTCTAACTCAAGAAGGGCATGTTATTGTCTATGAGTCTAAAAAATTAAAAATTCATGAAAAGAATTGTTCAACTTATGATCTGGAAGTAGGAGTTGTTATACATGCTCTAATGATGTGGTGACATCACCTAATTGGCAGAAAATTTATTTTAATGAATGATAATAAAGGATTAAAGTATCTGTTAGATCATCCTAATCTAAATGCTTCAACTTGATGCTTACTTGAAAGCTCTTCTCAAAGAATGCTTCTCATGGACATAGGGTTTGACAATGAAAACCTAAATTTTCAACTTGGGTATATTTCAGATATGATTGGATAGAAATATGTGCCTCCTCAAGGTGAGCTAAGAAGCATACTTATTTTTCCAAAACTATGGATACAATTGCAAAATATTTGACTCCCTAGTTCTCTCAGGAGGAGTGTTAAGTCAAAAATTAAAAGTCCACAAAATAATAAAATCATTATATAGAAAGATGCACCTTCTTAGGGTGAGTTTCATGGTCCTCCTTTTTCAACTAATTGGAGGAGGGAACTTCCTGAAACATGAAGCCCTAGTTTTTCTCAAGTTTATTATCCATAATTGATTCGTCTTATTTCTTCCAAAGCTCTAAATTTTATGATCCTCAAGGTCTGCAACTTTGTATTGCATTATCCTAGTCTGTCTCATTTACAACCCCACAGGTTAGAGAAGAATTTTATTCACCAAGTGGGACATATTCCAAGTTTCCTAAGGTGACTTATTTTAGGACTCTTGAGCATAGAGAACTTGTACAAACTACCATGCATCACGGTTTCAACTTCAAGAAGTGAAACTTTTACCGCGGAAACTAAATTCCATTCCCTATATTAAAAATATTTCTAAATTTCATTTGTACCTTCCTATCCCAAGATATAGAAATTCTCCCTAGCTCACATGTTTAAGGATGAATTTTGGGAGAGGCTGGAGTCCTGAGTTGGAGGAATCATATATCCTATATTATAGAGAATATAAGGCTAAAACTTTCACACAAGGTACACAAATATTTCAATTTTTTCCTGTAAAATTTTCAGATCCTAAGACTTCACCAAACCTTAGTTATAGCGAAAGTACCAACATGACTAGATTTTGTCTTCTAGGGTTTTCAAGCATGAAACCCTAATCTTCAGTAACTATAGTTGTAGAAATTTTTTCAGATGCACAAATACTTCTTTTAGGGTAACTGTCATATCATGTTATATTTTTAATGGTAATACAAGATATAAAACAGTTAGCATCATAATATCATAACCATAATCAAAGGATCACTGCAAGAAATACAAGTACAACAACATAAGAGGACAAAAATATTTTTCTATGGGAAACCACAAGGGAGAAAACCCTGTAAAACGTTCTCATTATAGAATTCAACCAAGTACAATGTAAAACCCCAAGGACAAGAATAGTTTCTCCTCTTCCACAGTATACTCTCTCTCTCTCTCTCTCTCTCTCTCTCTCTCTCTCTCTCTCTTGCGTAATGCTTGAGTGTAGGGTGTGTCTAAATGAAAGATTCACCTCGCCTATTTATACTCATTAGGTGAGTGACTCAACTAACCAACTAGGTTGGTTAGGTTCCCTAATTATGGCCAGACTACCTAGTGAGACTTAAAATACATTTTACTATATTACTTTTGTGGGTACTATTGCCCTGCATTACAACGGAGGTTTCACCTCATGACTTTTACATGAAAAATTACATCAAGGACATCTCTGAATGGAGGAATAACATCTTTGAAGGATAATACAACAAAAGTACAAAAAATATATAGGAATTGTCAATTTGTTCCACTGAAATAGTTATTCAAAAAAAACACATGCAGGTCTCATTCCAAATTACAAAATAATACATTCATGAATCTTTTTGGATAACTGTATTCTAACTTTTGAAACTTTTCTAAGAATCGACCAAATCTTCATTGACTAGGATTAGAAAACAAGGGATCATGATTCCCAATGTTGGAGTTTTCAAATGTGAGGATCAACAATGCTGTAACAACAAAACGACACATTTTTCCTTTGTTGGAGTAATAACATACTTGAAGGATAGAGTAACAACCAAATTTAAATTTTGAGTAACAACACTTGTGTTCAAGTGAAAATGGTATTCCTACAATAACTCTAGAACGAAAACTTTTAGCATGCACACAATTTTCGTAAGTACACATATAATCATCATTTTCCTTCACTAAATCACCATTTCAAATGGGAAACTACATACTTGGTTAAAATACCACATAAGGAATGATAATTAAACCAAAATGAATAATTAGGCATGGCAAAGAAAGATAAAAAGGTAAGGGAATGATGTATAGAGCAGCGGCAAATACAGATCCCAAAAATGGGCAGTATGGCTTGATATGTTTTCATTTGTTCTTAATGCACTTATTATAGGACACATGTGAATAAATAGCTATAATATTCTCCAATCGTGGTGATAATCATATGGACTAGTTAAAATCATTTCTAGCTAGAAAAGATCAAAGTAATCCTTTGAGAAAATTAGGATCTCACAAAGAATAAATTACTAATCTCATTAAACCAGTATAAATCCATCTTAAAATTAAAAAAAAAAGGCCTCAAAAGTTTGATCTCAATGAGTCTTTAATAAATCTAGGGTTAAAATAAGTCCATTTTGAGCATTATGAGCATAAATCTAATTACCTTTTTATTTTTAATCAATTATGAGCATACATAAATTTTTGAATGTTTAAAAATGTTACATTGTCAACATCTCCCCTACTAAGATGAAATCACCTCAATACTGTCCATATGCAACTACCACCTGCACTGTCTGCTTCGATAGAACCTGACAATTTCCCCAAGCTCGATCCATTGATTAGTTTGATAATAAATGCCAGCACATATCTAATAAGTGAGTTCCTATGATTGTTGAATCAATTCAATAATGACACCAAGAGTTTTTTGTATTTCCATATCATCCTGACCACACTTCTCTTTATCACAAAGCCTACCACCCTCTGGTAAGAACCCTGTTGGATTTTCTACCAACATATATGTTTCTTGATCATGAGAAACACCACTCTGGTAAGAACCCTCTTGTATTTTCTACCAATAGATTTGTTTCTTGATCACAAGGCCTACCACCCTCTAGTAAGAACCATCTTGGATTTTCTACCAGCAAATCTGTTTAAAGAACTTTCTAATTAAGGATATCCTCTTTTACTACACCATGTGCCATTATAGGTAAATTCAGTGGTGGAGTCGATATGAAATATAAATCCTCAAGGGATGGGTAGGGGCAAAGTAAAAAAAATAATTGTATACGCCCTAGAATTTGACCTCAACGAGGGGTTTCGTTACTTTTCTCTTCAAGAACCATTATAGGTAAGGAACGAGGGGGTTGGTTTTCACAACGCTACATGTTTGTACATTAGGGATTGGATCCTGGGATTTTATCTAACAAGGTGGTGGATAACTATGATCCCGATATAGATAAGCTTCTGAATATTCCACTTGAATTATGGACTTGGAGAATTCTAAGAAAAATAAGAGATAAAATTGAAAAGCACATAAAGACCAATGAGCATTCTGTAGAGATGGAGAGTTTATTAGTGTGAAATATCTTTATGGAGATTGATTTAAATGAGGGAATTTTGGAAGGAATTAGGTTGAAGTACGCCAATATCACACACTAGAAGTGGTTGGACTTTGTATATGCATCTTGCAAGTGCTACTACTATAGAGATATTGGGCATTTTCAATATAAATTTCCTCAACTAGTGGTGGATGTAAAGATATTTGAAGAGCATGAAGAGAAGCAATGTTCAAGTGAGTAGTATATTTCCATACCCAATGACCCAACACCTCATTTACATCAGGCCTAGAGAAAGGCCCAGATGATCTCATATCCCTCTACCACACTCTCCTCCACTTCCTGTCGACTTCATTGGAAAAATCCTCAAGAAGAAAAAGGAATTCTTGGCCCAAGAAAACCTAATATCATAAATAGAGGTACCTTTTGATTCCCTTTATGAATCAATAGTCTCACCAATCCAAGCTTCCCCATTGACCTACATTGAATCCCCTTGTTCCTCCACCACCTTCTACCTTCCCCACCCTCGCTTCATTCCAAAAAAGTAATTTAGAATGTGATGAAGGTGAAACACCAATGGAATTTACAATGCTACATCCCTACCCTCGCTTCATTCCAAAAAAGTAATTTAGAATGTGATGAAGGTGAAACACCAATGGAATTTACAATGCTACATCCCTCTGTGACGTCATCAATATCTAATTCACGTAAGTCATGGAACTAATATTACACGATGCTACATCACTATGAGACATCGTAAATATCTAATTTAGGTAAGTCATGGCATTAATGCTACACAATGCTACATCACTCTAAGACATAATCAATATCTAATCCAGGTAAGTCATGGCACTAATAATACACTAGTTCCAAATTGAAAGCTCAAAAATATATTTGCCTAACCCTCTCAAGGAGGCTTGGAATCGATTCACTATGCAAGCCAGGAGAAAAAAAATAAGGGATGGATATCGAAAACTGCAAAGGCAATCTCACAAGTGGTTATATAAGTTCAACAAGGTAGGTAGAAAACAATAATCGGGGTGCTTAGAGAAATGGAATCCCTAAAGGAGGGTTCCAAAATAAAAATCCATTCTCTAGATAATAGAGGTTTGGGATATTCACATAAAATTCCTTCTCTAAAGAGACTTATTATGGTTGTTATACTAACCTTATTCTTGTTCAAGAAATAGTGAAGTAAAAATGATGGGAAATAACTTGCCCACGAAGTCCCTGTCGAGATGTGATTTTGACTATGTCAATGTTAATGGATTGTTTGAAGCAATCATGACAACATAAACAAGGGAAATCAATAAAGAAATTTTATTTGTTCATTTTTATCATGTACCCCAATTCCATAAGGAAATTATAGTAAAATGTGTCAATGTTATTGTCCAAGATTTCAACTCAATGTTGCTATATCTAAGATTCCAGCTAAAGAAAAACAACTATGGAACACAAGATTAGACATGATGGATAAAAGAAAGTCAAGAATTAATCATTAGACGCATCACTAGATTTCGCAAGCAAGCAAACGGATCGGGATTAAAATTGTCCCCGAGGAAATTCCTATCTATTGGATGGTGTTGGTCACCACTCCATCTTATGCTCTCAACCAAATAAAACAAATTCTCTTAAGATATCTATGGAAAGGGGCACTAGACTTATAAGACATGGCTTTGGTGGCCTAAGACTCTAGCATGGCCAAAGGAGATAAAGGGATGAGGCATAAAAATCTCAATACATTTATCTAACAACCTTGGGGTAAAGGAATATGGTAGGAAATTCTACTCCATAAATACATTTCCCCAATGACCTACGAAATCAATCAAGGGTTTCAAAAGGAATGGATAGATGGGTATTCCAATGCCCTAAATACTTAATTTGTATTCAATTACCGAACACATTGAGAAACATAAATTTAATCTTCCCTAGACAAGTATCTACGGGATCAAACACCAATATTAAAAAATGGGCAACAACATGGGAAATTCATGGATTATGTGGTATAGAGGATACAAAATGGACATTCTTTAATTAAATAAGGAATTGAATTAAGAGAAGGATGATGAATTGAGAGAACAAATTGAATTTGTCTTAGAGTGCAATTCTCAAGCAGAAAATTTGACGACCTATGGTGGTAGGGACTATGGAAGCTAGAGCCCCCCACTAAAGACAATTTTGCATGTTCAATGCTCCTTAAAAGGTGAAACCCTCACTTGGGATATGTTAAGAAGATGTTGGATGGGACCTAGCATGTGGGTACGATGTGGGGAACATGACAAATCATAGGGGCATGTTTTCATCCACTATCATTTCTCCAAGGAAAGCTAGGCAGTCTCTCATTGTCCTAGCAAGTTTAAGGTCACATGGCTTTGGGAAAATTTGATCGAGCATCATAAGTGGACATCAATCATAAGCGAGGGTGGCAAGACAATGGAAGTGGGGGTAATATGGGAAATCAAGCTTGCACACAATGAAATCATGTTCCATAATAAGCACCTAAAGACCCAAACAAAAAAGGAGAAACCAACAATACCTATTATGTTTTCCGTGTTATCTTCCCCCACCCCCTCTCTCATCCTGATTTTGATCAAAGCATGCTTCGAGTTAATCCTAGACATAACAACGCTGGTGGATGGAGCCACTTCATTCATATAGGGATTCTAAATGTTATGCATTTTTTCTTAGCTTTAAAAAGGTTATTTTGATGATGACAAAAAGACAGTTGTAACCTATGAGTCCACAAATGCACTAATAATGTACAACATAAAACGAGTCTAATGTGCACGTTCACAGTAATTGATGAAAAAGTAGTGAATAAATCCCTACATTACTACAATCTTTCATTTTATGGATACAAGTACACATTTAATGTTTAAATAAAATGTAAGATAAATAACAATTTCAAATAATCATATAATCATATGCTTGGTAACAATATTCATATCATAGTCCATTCACATAAAACTAGTTAAGTTATATATATATATAAACACAATAAACATAATAGTAAAAAATTTCATTAGAAAAATTGAAACAATGTATCAAAATTTTAATATTAAATGCTCACATTCAAACTATGTATTTGTGTTTCAACACATTCCAACTATAATAATTGAAAACATGAAATCTCAATGTAGTCTTTAGCTACACCATCATAATTATGAAAAGTAGTGAAAAAAATGAATATAAATAGGCATGGAAATACAAAATACCCATATGTAAAATTCAGTATCAAAGCATGAAACTCAAGTCTAAATAAGCCTTTAAGGGATCCACTACTACCCTCTTTACATTGTATATATAAATATGAAATAAAATTAACAAAAATGCAATTCTTAAACAATATAGCATTCAACATTAGCATATTCCTTGCCATGATACCCACTAAAGCATTGAAAAGATCAACTACTACCTCTTTGCATTGTATATATCAATACGTAATAAAATTAACAACAATGCAATTCCTAAACAATATAGCATTCAAGATTAGCATATTCCTTGCCATGATACCCACTGAACATATAGATGGTTCAGTGACGCTTGAATAAAACAAAAACGATTTGGTATGGTTGTACTTTCCTACACTGAATAATAGTTGCTTAACTTAAGCAATAACTTTAACCAGCTTTATCTGAAAAACTTTGCAGGGAAAGCCTGAAGCCTGAAATATTAATGCCTCTCTATAACGCCACATTTTTGGAACAATTAATCTCTCACGTTAAATAACATTAACTTGGGCTAATTCCTCCTTCAATCTGTCAAAATATGTCTCATCTGGCTGACCAAACACAAATTTCATGCTGTCAACGTTTTATATTTTTAGTGAAAAGTTCACATATTACTGAAAGAAACTGCTATAAATAAACTAATTAGTCGATATTGAGGTTACAATTAAATTTGGCTGATAATAAATATATGAAAACAACACTTACATAACCATAATTACTTGAACCTCCATAAGTTTGTGTTTTATGGTGGATGCCTGCCCAGCTAAAGATACCAAAACATGAGTTAGATTAAAATGCCCAACCAACAAAGATGAAAAACTTGTTTAACACATCGACCAAATTAAATAATCAAATAACCGCCCAAGGTTCTATACAAATTACGTTTCCAAATAGGCATAACATTCATCAGAAACAAGAATCAGAAGCAGCATAGCTTAAAGAACTGAAACTTACACGACTGTGTCACTTCTTCCAGTTGTCACAGATGTTCCCACAGAGAAGATTAGACGACGATTCCAGGCAGTCTTCAAGAGTTCAAGAATCTCTTCTCCTTCTTTGGTCTTTGGCAAATAAGCAACCCGTGTTGTACCAGTGTACGGTCTTCCGGGAGATGGATGCTCTGCTGTCTTGTCAAAGATTTCAATTTAAACAAAATTAGACCTAAAATACATCAACTGGTTTCGTCTGTCCTATTGCACCCCTTACAGCAACCATAAACAAGAACAAGTATTGCACAAAGAGCACTAAGTTTATGCATTATTTGTAACCTTAAGTCACCATAAATATTGATAAATACCTTAATTCCATCTGGAAATGAATATGTGATTTCAATGATATCAACACCTGGATATCCCTCAATGCCACCCCAAGCTTCTCGACTTGTAATTGGAATGTATCGGATGCTCATATTGCCTTGAGGTTGTGTCCCGGTAATCACACCATAAATTGTCAAACATTTTGGACAAGATGGACGAGTTTTAAACCATTGTGTGATGCATTTTCTATGAAAAAAATGGTGACATTTAGCCAATTCTATAGCTTCTTCTTCTTCCAAACTGTAAAGACAGACTAAACAATTTTCCCGGCATTAGGGTTGGGACATGCAATCATGTAAGAATGTTCATCCTTTGAACTGTTGGACTGTTCTGATTCATTACTCCTCCCTTGTTCCACTGACTCTGACGATGATGGCTGCTGATTTGGGAGATATATGCATCTTCTAACACTCGTAGAACATGAAGTCTTTACATTGTATTGCATTCCATCTGCTTCAAATAACAGAGAATATTCTTGATCATTTACTTTAAATAATAAACCAGCTCGGTAGTCCAGCTTATTTCCTCTTTGGCTGAATCTGGACTCAAGCCATGCTGTCTCAAATTTTGAAGCCAGTTGGTCGTAATAAACCAGCTGGGTAGTCCAGCTTATTTCCTCTTTGGCTGAATCTGGACTCAAGCCATGCTGTCTCAAATTTTGAAGCCAGTTGATCGTCATATCTTTGCCAACACTTCCCCTCTGCTTCGCACCATTGCCAAACAACAGGCGAGCCTTGTCCCATAACATACCTCCTTACCGTCGACTGCCACTGAGTTATGAGATTGACCTACATGAATGATTATTTACAGTTAGTATCTTTTGCGGTAAGTAAATTTCCAAACAAAAGATGAGAAACTATTCCAATGCTCTACTTATTATTGTCATTTCTTCTTAACTAGCAACAACCACATTAAATTAATAATGTGTCTGAATATGTCCATAGGCTTAAATTTAAGCACATACTATAGGGAAAAACATTATTATAAAAAGTATGTGCCTAAATTTACGCCTATGGACGTATTCACACACATTATTAATTTAATGTGGTTGTTGCTAGTAACGGTGGACGCATAGACATATCTACAAAGTATTAATAGAAATAATATTGTTATTTTAATGATAATATATAATATTTAATATTTAATATATTTAGTACCATATTATTTAATTGAAATATTATTAATACAATGTTTTTTTTATAGTATATATGAAAAATATATCATGAAGTTAATTATATCCAATATCTATTATTCACATGTTATAAACTAACCTAATAACACATATGATCACAGATTCATAATGTAACCTAGCCATAATGTTCCATACCATGTAACCTAGCCATAATGTTCCATACCATGTTATTGATGTACCAAATGAACATATGTTCATTATTATTAGAATGAAGATGATCGACGTCACAATGTGACATAACCAACATTTTTCTCTATAGTATGTATTGTGTCACAAAACATACAAAGATGTGACATGAAACCCTCGCAAACTGTGACAATGTGACATAGCCTTTGTTTAATTTCAGAACGTGACAAATACATTGGGGAATGCAAGCATTCAAATACTATGTAGGAGGTTCACAAAGGGTTAGGATAAATTACATCATTCGTCACATTGGAAACAACTACATTTCTGATTATGTTGGGATGCAATGTTCATGATGGTTTATGTGTCTTTACTACACATCGCAACGTTGGCATTTTTAATCAAAGAATAATATGTTGGTGAGAGGTTTTTCACATCACAACGTTAGGATTTTTAATTAAAGAATAATATGTTGGTGAAAGGTTTGTCACATCGCAACGTTATGATTTTTAAATCAAAGAATAATATGTTGGTGAAAGGTTTGTCACATCGCAACGTTATGATTTTTAAATCAAAGAATAATATGTTGGTGAAAGGTTTTATTAGATTCTAATAGTACAGAAGGTGTCTAATTGTCATCTTGCATTATCAAATCGTTCCCTAATGGGTTATGTGAGATTAAGTAATTCATTGTAATGTTGGATTGTAAGTTTATTTCATAGTTGGGTCTAGCTATGTATGCAATGGTTTTCATGTTCTATTTCGACATACATAAAGTATTGATAGAAATAACAAAATG
Organism: Pseudotsuga menziesii; assembly: GCA_001517045.1. Taxonomy (NCBI): domain Eukaryota; kingdom Viridiplantae; phylum Streptophyta; class Pinopsida; order Pinales; family Pinaceae; genus Pseudotsuga; species Pseudotsuga menziesii. The sequence continues at coordinate 5,631 of LPNX011140944.1, read as the reverse complement.
TTTAATTAATTTTAATAAATAATATCATTTATTTATTACCACATTATTTAATTAATATAAAACATTAAATAAAACATAACATAGGTAAAGTATTATTAATACAAAGTGTTTCCCTATAATATATATGCAAAATATATGAGGAAGTTAATTATATCCAATATTATTTATTTTATATGTTAAGCATACTTTATTATTTAATACCTTCACAAGTACTTATATTAATATTGATTTGTAATTAATTACATGATATCATTTAAATTGTTTGTCGCAATATTACAATTAGTAAGGCATATCACAATACGACAAAACCCTTGATTAATGTCGCAAATGCAACATAACTATGATAAACATCACAATATGACAAAACGCTTATTAAACGCCCACTCTCGCATTATTAATGTGTCACATCTTTGGTTTTGTTGAAATATACCAACCATACATTGTAACAAGCCATGGTTTAATGTCGTAATCTGATATAACCCTTGATAACGTCGCAGTGAAACGTAAAACTTGATAAACATCATAATGCAACATAACAATATGATATGTAACATAAACTGTGTTAAACGTCACAATGTGACATAACACTTATTAAACGTCAACTATCACATTATTAATGTGTCTCACAATTACTTATTTTAATATCGATTTGTAATTAATTACATGATATCATTTAAATAATTTGTCGCAATATTACAATTAGTAAGACATATCACAATGTGACAAAACCCTTGATTAATGTCGATACTGTAACATAGCTGGGATAAACGTCATAATGCGACAGAACGCTTATTAAATGCCCACTCTCGCAATATTAATGTGTCACATCTTTGGTTGTGTTGACATATACCAACCAAACACTGTAACAAACCATGGTATAATGTCGTAATGTGACATAACCCTTGATAATGTTATAGTGAAACGTAAACCTTGATAAACATTATAATGTGACATAACATTATGATAGGTAACATAAACTGTGTTAAACGTCACAATGCGACACAATGGTTATTAAACGTCCACTATCACATTATTTAATGTGTTTTCCCTATGGTTGTGTTGACATATACCAACCAAACACTGTAATAAACCATGGCTTGACGTTGGAATGTGATATAACCCTTGATAACGTCAAAGTGAAACGTAAACCTTGAAAAGCATTACAATGCGACATACCTTCTACATTACTATGTAGAATGTGGATGCTTTAAACCATTTTTTTGCGAAACGTCTCTCTCTCTCTCTCTCTCTCTCTCTCTCTCTCTATATATATATATATATATATATATGAATAAAATTCCTAGAGAAATTTTCTAAACATCCAAAGACACACTATTAACGTCATAGTGAAACATAAACCTTGATAAACATCACAATCCGACATAACATTCTACATTACTATGTAGAATGTGGATGGTTTCAACCATTTCTTTTGTGAAGCAACTCTCTCTCTCTCTCTCTCTCTCTATATATATATATATATATATATGCAAGATAATTCTTAAAGAAATTTTCTCAACATCCAAGCAGACATTATTAATGTGTCAAATATTGGACATTATTACAATGTGACACAACCCTTGGCGAATATCACAATGTGACACAACCCTTGATGAATGTCATTCATGTAACATAACATGTGATAAACGTCACAATGCGACATAAATGCCATGTTGCATTATGGCTATGTTGAGTAATGTGGTACTGTGACAATATTTAAGTCATTGTAATGTTGCACAATGATTAGGTGTAGTCAAATTTTTAGGTGTAAACTATGTTTTGACATAAACGAAGGGATATGTTTGATTGGGTTGTTTCTGTATGAATATATTGCATTATGGTTATGTTAATTAATGTGGTTCATTGCATTACAACATTAAAAGTAATTTCATAAGAGAATTATATGTTTAATGTATGAAGTGCTATGGTGGACCATCATAGTGAGTGAGCATCAAGTTGAATTGTGACATTGCTGTATGGGCATGATGGTCACTGGATTTTTGTTACATGATGCCATTAATTAAATTGTTTTGTAGTAGTTGGCTTTAGTTTTATTTTGAATTTCTTATTGCATTATGAAATCGATCAAGGGCTATCTTGGATTCTGATGTTCATTGCTGCTTATGGTGTCTTGTGACATGCAGTGTATAGAAAGTCTTCATAAATTGAAAGATTGTTAATTATGTTGTTTTCATTTGAACAAGGCGTGAATGTCAATTGTTGAGCAAATATGGAATATCTTTGTTATTTCAAGTGGGAATAATTATTCTATAATCTGCAATGTTTGTAGTGAGATGTTTTCGTAGACTGTAATACTGCAATAGCTGTTTAATTGATGTTTATTTATTGTGAAACTAAATTATTTTCAAAGCAGTTTCAGTTCCATATATTTTATGTTTTGTGACATTTATGAAAAAATAAAAATTTTAAACGAATACAAAAAGTAACAATTTCAATACAATAGTAAGCAATGCATCCATGAAAATGATGTAAATGAATGTATGGATTGTTAAAATGAGGGAATCTAGGAATTTAATTGCAACAATTACATATATTATTTCTACTGTTACTTGATGAAGTGAAATATTGTATTGATTATTTAAATTGTAATTTGAGCAACAGATATATGCAATTGTTGAAAAACATTTGACATTATGTCAACTTAGTACAGGAAGTGATCATAAATTACCTTATCGTTAGTTATGGAATATCTTTGTTATTTCAAGTGCAAAAAATGTGAACTATTTAATGTGCAATGTATGTTATCATACCGAGTTGAAATCGAATGCCAAACAAACATTATTAATGTGTCAAATATTGGACATTATTACAATGTGACATAACCCTTGGCGAATATCACAATGTGACACAACCCTTGATGAATGTCACCAATGTAACATAACATGTGACAAATGTCACCATGCGACATAATTGCCATGTTGCATTATGGCTATGTTGAGTAATGTGGTAGTGTGACAATATGTAAGTCATTGTAATGTTGCACAATGATTAGGTGTAGTGAAATTATTGCGTTGTTTCTGTATGAATATATTATATTATGGTTTTTTTAATTAATGTGGTTCATTGCATTACAACATTAAAAGCAATTTCATAAGAGCATTATATGTTTAATGTATGTAGTCATATGGTGGATCATCATAGTGAGTGAGCATCAAGTTGAATTGTGACATTGTTGTATGGCCTTGATGGTTACTGGATTTTTGTTACATGATGCCATTAATTAAATTGTTTAGTAGTAGTTGGGTTTAGTTTTTTGTTGAATTTCTTATTGCATTCTGAAATCGATGAAGGGCTATCTTGGATTCTGATGTTCATTGCCGCTTATGGTGTCTTGTGACATGCGGTGTATAGAAAGTCATCATTAATTACAATATCGTTAGTTATGTTGTTTTCATTTGAACAATGCGTGAATGTCAATTGTGGAGCAAATATGGAATATCTTTGTTATTTTAAGTGCAAAAAAGTGTTCTTTAATGTGCAATGTTGGTTCCCATACCAAGTTCAGATCGAATGCCTTGTTTATTCATTTGTTGATAATGCAATCTCTGTGTGACTGTATTGGAGATTATTGGTTTAATTGGAATGTTTACATTTTAACCGCATTATTTTTATTAATATAGAAGGACAGGAGACCATATATTAATGTAACTATCAACAGAATTGATTAAATACTTTTAGTGTATGAGGGCAAGATATGTAATATTAGTTGTACTATTTAAAAGATGTAAAATATAGTTTCCATTAAATTCTTCACATAGCCAATAAATTTTGATGTTATACAGTACATAAATCTATTAGTGTTCTTTAATGTGCAATGTTTGTTCCCATACCAAGTTCAGATGGAATGCATTGTTTATTCATTTGTTGATAGTGCAAGCTCTGTGTGAATGTATTGGAGATTATTGGTTTAATTGGAATGTTTACATTTTAACCGCATTATTTTTATTAATATAGAAGGACACGAGATCATATATTAGTGTAACTATCAACAGAATTGATAAAATACTTTTAGTGTATGAGGGCAAGATAGGTAATATAGTTTCCATTAAAATCTTGATATAGCCAATAAATTTTGATGTTATACAGTACATAAATCTGTTTATTTTTAGATAAAAATAAAAAAAATATTAATTTGAAGCAAAAACTGAAACATAGCTACTCAAAATTTCCATATCCTTTATAAAAAGCTTCATGAAATGAAGCCATGTTTTATTTAAAACCAGAACATACCAAAATTTGCACATAGTGCAAAAACTAAAACATTGTTTTTTTTACAAAGACGCATAAACCTATTGAATTACATGCCAAAATCCTACAGGGACTGAAACAATGTCGGAGGGAAAGGGAGAAATTCATCAAAGAAAACCATGCTGGGAGTTAAAGGAAATAAATTCTTATACATGATAATGTTACTGCATTGATTGTTTGCTGGCAATGGTAGACGCTGATTTGGAAGCGATGATCTTTCATCAACTGATAAATGAGTAACACTGCAAGTTTCCAAATCATAGTATATGAATGGAATTTCAGCATTCTTACACATCAATATAGAAGTTCCAACTGCTCGAAATGGTAGATAGTCTGAACAATGTATATTTATATTTCTTTTCATACCTTGTAAAAGGGTCCATCTTAACCCTCTACCGTCCTCGAAGTGACTATCTGTTTGTTGAACGCAATGTTGACCATGTTTGAAATCTTGGATTTCATCTATGCACCATATACTTGTAAAACCATCATTCACAAGACATATCAATCAGTTGCAGTGTAAGGTCAGACACATAAATCGTTTCCTACGTCCTGTGTAAACTGAATGCATACCCCATATATTCATTTCAATGTTCAGAGAGTACATTCTGTACACATATGAGGCATCGTCTTCAGAAATTATTTTCACATGCAACCAATAAATTTTTTCCTTATAAAAAACAGCATCTTTAGGAGCAGTAGGTTCACCATCAGCACCAATTGTTTCTCTCCAAACTCTTTGGACATTGCTGCAGATAAAAAATTTAGGACCATGTACAGTATGCTTATGACGTACAAGTATCCATCCATGTTTTTGTTGACCAGTGTTGCCTATTAGAGAAAAGAAACCATAGTCTCCTATATCAATAATTCCTATATTTGAGAGACGCTTTATGAATGGATTTGCGATGTAATAATCCTTATGCCCTCGTACAGGGCAATATTTTGAGAGCAAAATGATTGAACCAACTGTACATTCAATCGTATATCTATTTTCCAAATGAGGGACATGCAACAAGGATTTATGTCCTGTACGATTGATAAACTTATATGCAAAATGGTTTTGATGTTGTCCCAATAGTTCAATTAAAAGGCCAGTTTCTGCTATATTGTTATTTTTCCAAGCGCTAACAAAAGATGGCCTAGACAAGAGCTCTTCACAATGTTTAGAGATTGATCGCAAACGAACCAATGTTGAAAATGGCACCCATAGGAGAATCATCTCTAGAAACTCCAGTGGGAGTAAACTCCAAATGCTCAGAGCCATTTGCAATTAACTAAACAAAAACATAAAAAATACATAGTTATCACCAATAGAAACATAATAAATTATAAAAATAATTTCTTTGCATAACACAGTCA
>LPNX011140942.1:13807-24141 GCA_001517045.1 Pseudotsuga menziesii | reverse complement strand
CCAAGTCTAATTCCTGTACATCTTTACTCTTCTGTAAAACATTATCGCTTAGTAAGAATAAGGATCAAGAATTGTTTATGGCTTCTTATATAGAGTTAATAAACATGTTATTATTTATATTAGTATAACCAAGCTTTTAAAAAAGTAATTGATATAAATGACCATTAAAATTAAAAACCATGTATTTAAATCTCAAAGTCCCAAACAAAATAGATAAAGCATACCTGCACCCTCTCATTTCCATTTAATCTATTCTTCAGACCTTCTATCTTGTTCACAGGCATTGCACACAGCTACAAAAAGAGCGAAGGATTTCAATGTTTCTCCTAAGTTATTGTGTATAAGAAATTACACATGAATAAGTAATTGAACTTTCATATGATTACCCTGAACCATCTGATTTCGAAATCCTCTCCAGTTCCCTTTGATTTATTGTTAAATGTTCCTCGATCAGATTCCCCTATTTTGGACATCATCTTTGCACAACCCTACAAGACGTGAATTATTGTTAGCAACAGTAGTAACAGATCAAATCCATAATCAGTACTGTAGCTTAAAGCGTAGTTGTTAGTTTCAGTACCTGAAAGTTGTTGGTTCTCTGGCACAAAAATAAAAGAATAACATGATCGCATTCTTGAAAAGCTTTGTTCAGAGTGTCTTTGTTATTTTGCTGAGTTTTCCATAACCCTGATTCTGCAGCACTTCGCAGAGTATGACGGGACTTGTTCATCATCACAAGATATCTGGTTATCACACACTGAACAACATCACAATTGGCCTAGATCATAAATTCTTTCCATTTTTTCATTTTTATAAAAGCTAGATGGACAGTCAAATTTAGGTTTTAAATATCTATGTTTCAAACTTTCATCCCCTCCTACCTTAAAAAATCTTTCTATGAGCTTGTTCTAAAGCCAAAGCCGAGCCAGAGAGGAGTGTTCCTTTCTTAGGTATAACATCACAATAAAATCGCTCAAATTATTCTCTCTGATGAAGTTTTTCAATATGAAGAAGAAGCATAATCTTCAAGATGTCATTTCGAATTGAAGAAAGTCTCTTTGGAGTGACTCCTTCTCCTGCTACTCCGGAAGTTTATGAGATCTCTGATATCTCATCTTCTGATATAGCTGATGTAGAAGAAGAAATTTGAATCTCTTTTATTGAAGAAAAACTCTTCTTCCATTCTACTCAAGCATTCTCCAATGATTTTTCTATTTTAAATTCTGTGCAAAGTTTGCGAGTGATTGCTTCAGAAAATGAAGAGGAATTTGATTTCTCTCTCTCTAATGTTGCTTCCGGTGTGCATAAAAGTAATACTTTTGATGTTTTGGAAAAAATATCAGATTTTAGGAGTGATCTATTCCCTCTCATTGATCTAGAACTTCCAACGAATTCCTGCATGATTGCTTGCACCAAAACTTAGAGTTTTGTTGAAGAAGGAGAAAATTGTGCATCTACCATCTCAATGGAGCACTTGGAACCTTTTTTCCACACTCTTCGATTTGATATGACCTTATTTGGTTTGAATTTTAAGTTTCAAGAGCCTCCAGTCATGCTTGTAGCTGTTCTCATCATTTTTAGTGTGAAAAATTAAGTACGGGTGAAAACACAATGTTGGGAAACACTTTAGTGACAATTTTTTTTTTTTTTTGTATAATTTTCAATTTCTCGGCCGAGACAAAAGTCAACAAATTTTTTTGGCCGAGAGTTGTTATATTTCTCAGACGAGAAACTAACCATGGTTAACAATCTCTCGTCCAAGAGTTGTTCCATAGTTAGATAATGTTTCGGCTGAGCATATTGGCATAATTTTTACATTAAACTCTCGGAATGGTTTCCTGACTGAGAGATTAGATTCCTTTTTAACTCTCAACCGATAAATTTTTAACTATATAAAGCCAAACCCCCTCCCTGCCTAGCTGACCATCGCCATAATTTTCCTGGTTTTTCACTCTGAGGCTTTCACCACGAAAACCAAGCCATTGCTTTTCACGCTTGGTTATTGGCTTTTCCGGTATCTGCTTAGTCCATCCTCTTCATTTCACTGGTTTTTCGGTTAGGGTAAGAGGTTTTTGGGCTTCCGCTTAGTCCACCATCGCACCATTTGAGGTTTTTCGGTGAGGCAGGGTAACAATTTTTCACGCTTGGTAAGGCCTTTTTGGGCTTGCAAAGAGAGTTTGGGCACCCATTTCATGTGATGTTTCAGTCAACCGTCATCAATGTTCCAGTTCACGGCAAGATGAAGGGGTTTTTAATCAATTAAAGGTTAGAATTTTATATCGTCGTACATGCATTTTTTCATTCTTTGCATCCGAAGATACATGCTACATTTCTTTCCTGAAATTACCAGTTCTCAATTCGCAGTGTTTAGATTCTCTATCTTTTGGTTATGCCACCATTTATGTATTGAATTTACCATCTCTTGGGCCCAGCAGTATAAGCATTAACCAAAACACCCCCAACCCACCGGAATCTGACAGCCAAATTCTGGTTTAAATAATAATTTAGATGGTTTGAATCTCAATTTTAACAATCTGGGTTATCTGTGTGGTTTTAAAAACAAGGATTGAGTCTATAATAGGCAATTGAAAGTGATAACATTGCAAATGGATGATAATAACAATTTCCCAGTAAAAAATTGGCCGATTGTTTTCTAAAATCAAGCGAAAAACCTGGCCGACATTTTGGTTATCCTTTATCCTATGCGTCTAATCTAGTAGCTGTAGTATGATTTTACTTCCCAGCTGTAGTGTGAGAATGTATACTTGTAGTGTTTGTACCTGACCTGTAGATAGCCCCTTCTGTGCTCTTAAACTTTTCTTGCATGTTGTGGCGATGTGAGATGCTGAAGTGTTCGATCCAGTTATGAGAGCCCACATATTTAAACGCTCACTACTCGCCAGTGAATCCAGGTCCGTGTGTAACTAATTAAGGGCTCATTACACATAATTCTATATACGTGAATTTACAATTTGAGTGTTATATGCAACATATAGTGGCTAAAAGTTAGACTTAATGAATGTTCCCAACATAAAAGTGTAACAAAGCTGACGACCTTGTGAGACGACCTATGGAACCCACAAACTCGGGAACTCCTTTGAAGTCTGGCTCTGGCCCAAAGTTGAGGCATGCTCTCTAACCACTTGTGAATAAGGGGCATGGGTCCCTTTAATAAACAAAATCGTGAATGATAGAAGTATTTTCAATTGGGCAGCCATCATTTATTACTCTATGACAAAAGCCATCAGAGCTGCAAAAGAGCCCAAACCTGGTAAGCAGCCTAAGTTTTACATTAGCTCCTACTTGATGGACATGATCTATGCTGCCAATTAATTTACCAAAATGGACTTTGAGACATGTTGTTTCCATATGAGCATATCGATTAAGACATGTTACTGACAGACTATGAGAGCTCTTGGGCCCTTCTAGGAATTGATTTGGCATTTGATAACAAACGTAATAATCTTAAATAAATAAACCATGACTAAGCAATCATTCAGTTGAGAGGGCGGACATAGCTAGTTGAGAGGGCTGAGTAGTGATACATACATCAGTCAAGGTTACCTCTTCAATGAACCCTATGATTAAATGTGCCTTTTGGATAGGAGTGCTTTGACTATATGTAGCAAGTGCCATAGATGTAAATAAGGAGGTTAAAAAGGAAGGGGACTAGCCAGATAACAACATGGCTAATGAACTAGCAAGAAATGACTAGCTATGCTGAGTAAATCAATTTTATATATGCTTAGGCCAACATTATTAGGATGGAGAGGGCCCTTGTTATTTTCTTATCACTGTTGTTGCTCACACTAAGCCCTACTATAAGCCATACACTACTCTATGTTGTGGTCATAAACCTAGTGTTATTCATATAATTTGTTAGGCTCAGGTCTAGGATGGTTCTAAGCACATCTGGGTTTATCCTACTATGGAGGAGTGAAAGTGTCTATAGGTGGTGTAGTAGCAATGGGAGGAACAACAATGGGTATTGGTGATGTCTAAGACTATTAGGTTTGGTGGTTATGTTGTAATATCTATATGGGTGGTTATTATTGTTAAGGAGGCTATGCTAGGGAAGCCTGTGGATATGTAGTAGATGATACAATGTCAATATGGGATTGATGTCTCGAGCATAGCTGGTAGGCAACATAGGTAGTAGCAGAGGTACCTTACCCCCTTTCACCATAAATTCTACCCCTAGTCACTTTCGACCGAGTTTGTGCACACAGGCTTGACTGAGACTCGAAGAGGAATTGACTTTATTTCATCGAAGAATACTTTATTTAGGACGAGTAATGCCTTATGAGGAGGTCTTATGAACTGAGGTTGGTTCCTAAGAGTTTTATTTTTTGCCTTTCCTACAAAGGAGTGAGCAACCAGCCCTTGTTTTACCTTGGTCAGGTCATTCACCATAGATTTTAACAACTTGTTCACTTCCTCCATGCTCATAGGATTCCTATATAAAGGTTACTAGTATAGTAGGTTGTTAATAGTCCCCCCCTACATAGGCATTCCTGAGTGAATATAATATCACCACTCCATCCATCCCATTGTCCTAGCTTGAAGATATAAAGCTTGGGTATAGGTTGTTGAATCCCGTTGTCCCACCCCCAATAATTTAAAGTCTAGTGACTATTAAGCTCTTCCATAGAATGTGACAAGGGGGGGTAAATATATCCTATTATATTGTGGTGCCTCCGATTTGGATTCCTGTCTTTAAGTAAGTGTTTGTTGTAGAAATTTTAGTTTTCCCTAGGTGGATGGTTGAATTCCATGTACATGCCAATGTTTCAATTATCATTTGGAGAGGTATCCATGCACAACCTAGAGAATCAATCTTATTTCATAAAGTTTACTTTAATAGAAATATGTTGAGTCGATCCAAGTGAAACTATGCCAATAGTAAAGTGGGAGGCCTAGCCATGGTATACATGCTCCATATGTTTGAGCATTATTTGTTAGGTGGGTATTTTAAATTCTTCATAGATCATTGAACTATGAAGTCAATAAAACTATGTTGGGAGGTCATATGTAAATATGGTGACTCTTATTTTAGGAATTTGTCTTTGAAGTTAACTATCTCTATCTATAATATCATAGATAAGCACGAGAAAGAACTACTGTAAACACACTATTTCAATAAGTAGAACATAAACACCATAAATTAATGGGAATAAGAAGAAGCATCAAGCTATTTATGAGTACAGAGCTTACTAATATTACTTACAATAAATGTATTAGCTATGTAATATCCATAATGTATGAGCATATTGTACAGTGATCTAAATATCTATACTAGAATAACCCTAGTTATATCAATATTCTATGTAAGTTCTTATTAGAAATACAAGCATAGTTTTTGAGGCTAATCTGGACTAGGTATGTCCCTTCGTGTCCACCATATTTTTGAGGCTGATCCGAACTAGGTTTGTCCCTTTGTGTCCACCATATTTTTGAGGCTTATCTGGACCATATCCAATATTAGATGCTTACTAGAACTACTCAGTAAGACTGAAAATATATATAATAGGTGGAAGACTGTAATATCCCAAACTGAATCTGGTATAGATTATAAATAATTTGACATTATGACTCTTGACACTTCTCTGATCAATACATTTCTTAACCTCTTTTTTGTTTGTAAATGAGGGTGTAATGTTTGAATAGGGTTTATTATTAGGAACTTTCACAACATAATTCAGGGTTCCTTATCATAATAGACTTGTTGATATCTATACTCAGTAATGATCTTTATTTGTATCCAATATCAGACTTAACCCAGAGATTCATAAAAATTGCAATATATATCCATAAATAACAGTAGCGTAGAAATAATGTAGATTCTGGAAATTATCATATCTGATCTGAGAAGTACCTTGGACAACAATAACTGAGATGGCAGTCTTTTAAGCCTTAATAGATTTGAATTGTAAATGATTGTACAAATTCTTTTAGTGATCAAGGTGATGCCCAAAGTCAGAAGATAACGAATGCCTAAGAATGTCCCAGCTATGCAAATAATTAATTTCCTAGATTGATGGTTCACGTCGTCTCAAATAGTGATAAGGGTGGATTGCTTGATGGCTGTAGTAACTTTATATAAACACATAGATTTATGAATATGCTTCAACGAAATGGAATCTTTGAGTACCACACTCAGCTAGGAGCACCTTCCACGTGTTGATCCCTTCCTTCTTATTTGCATGCAGATCTCAAATAATAATGGAAATCAATCTTTGAGGGGTGTAGCAGTTTGATGTATAAATGTAGATGATGAATAGGCCCCAATGGAAGTGGGTTTACTTGAGTGCTATGCCCAGATTGGAGGAAGGGCATCTAGATAGACTAATGATGCCTCTCTTTAGTGTATGAAACCCTTAAAGATGTGAACACGATCTCTTTAGTACTCCATCCCTCTTATCTAGGGAAATTTAAGTTAGCCTTCTTTGCGTTATTGCCTTCCTGTAGAGATCACGCTTATTAAACAGGCTGATTTCCCTCGTGATAATCCCCTTCTCACTGGTAACTTGTTTCCAATAGAATGAACCCTTTCCCATAGTAAATCGCTGCCCTGTGCTTTTGAGGAGGAATCATATGGAGATAACCACAATTTCAATATACAATTCAACAATAGTAGTATAGAGGAATATTGTCGCACAGAACTTGGTGAAGACCCCCCTTTCTCAACAATGATAGGATCGCTGCCATGATTAATGAATGAATCTGCCCAACTATAAAATTTAAGGAAGCTCCAACAATGCCCTAAACACAATGAATCTCTGATGCAATGAAGTACACAATGGTGAATTTGGATGATTCACCCTAGAAATTGGTTAGGTTGTATAGATTTTGCCACTGAATCCAATTAGGTCAAGGCAATCTTCCCTAACCCTAAGTAGCTCACCGAGATCTCAAAATGTGTTTCCAAAAGATGAATAATAATAATGACACCCTTTTGGTTCAACTAACCTTCTTATATAGCTTTTAGGGTTTGCATGCATGCCACTTTTAATGTTTGCATGCATGTCACTTTTAGGGTATGCATATCAATTTAGGGTTTGCATGCATGTCACTTTTAGAAACATTTCAAAGATAGTGGCAAGACGAGTAGAAAAAAATACTCTTGAAACTCAAGTATAAAATTGTAATCTTGGTTGTAAGACACATTGGCAAGATGAGTAGAAATAAATACTCTTGAAGCTCATTCTTTTGGTAGCCGATCAATTTATCTAATTTAATATTTAAAGGAATTTAGGTATTTTTTGTTATATTAGGTAATTTGTCCCCTAAATGTTTGTCAAAATTCTTTTCTAGGTAACAAATTTGGGACAGAACCTCCTAGGCGGTTCCTTTCATTCCAAGGATGGTACTCAAGGTAAACCCTAGATTGCTCAGGGCACAAGGCCATGTTAACAACTCATGAATAGATAATGTATAGCTAATCAACATTCAACTCACTAAAAATAAAAGGCCACAAAGTGGGATTTGAAATCCGGTGGCGAGGGTAACAACTTTTTGGGACACCACTTTTGTGGACTATAATTCTGAAGAATAGGGACATGTATCTAACAAAATGTCCAATGATTTCACAGTCTGGTTTTGTGCTTATTTTTGTAAACAAGGAAAAGAGATGTCCAAGAAAGCCTCTCTTATCCCAAGTAAGATGAGTTTCTTAATCGACAACATAATTTTATAGGGCTTCCAAATGAAGACCACGTGATGTGTTTCACTCTAGGTTCGCATGCATAACCATCCTTGGGGACTGAATTTTGTGTCATGATGTTCATTTGGCAAGGTCTACCATTAGATGTGTATCTTGTTGCCCCATTAAATATGTCACTTGAGGAATCACTGTATTCAAAAATTCCTATTGAATCAATGAAGTACACAATGGTGAATCTAGATGATTCACCCTAGCAATTGGTTAGGTTGTATAGATTTCACCACCGAATCCAATTAGGTTAGGGCAATCTGCCCTAACCCTAAGCAGCTCACCGAGCTCCCAAAACATGTTTCCAAAAGATGAATAATAACAATGATACCCTTTTGGTTCAACTAACCTTCTTATATAGATTCTAGGGTTTGCATGCATGCCACTTTTAGGGTATGCATGTCACTTTAGGGTTTGCATGCATGTAACTTTTAGGTTTTTCACTAATTCCATTTTTAGGGTTTGCATGTATGTCACTTTTAGGAACATTTCAAAGATAGTGGCAAGACGAGTAGAAAAAAATACTCTTGAAAGTCAAGTAGAAAATAGTAATCTACGCTCCTCCTTGGTGAAGGCACATCGATGGAACTTTGGTATAAGTGCATCGATGCATCTTTGGTATAAATACCTTGATGCATCTTTAGCAGAAACGCACCGGTGCATCTTTGACAGAAGTGCACTGGTGCATCTTTGGGATAGACAACCCCATGCTTCTCTTGTATTAGAGCATGGGTGCATCTTTGACAGAAGTGCATTGATGCGTCTTTGTCAAAAGCGCACTAGTGCATCTTTGGCAGAAGAGCACCAATGAAAGAAAACATTCGGTAAAGTCTCCGATCGCTGAGATTTTTTAGTTATAGTAAGTTTTCATAAAATCCTCCGCTAAAACATTCGGTACCATTAGCAAAGATTGTAGTGGAGTTTTTTTTTTAAATTTTGAACAATCTTGTAACACTAAAATTTCTGCGACAACCTCCATTACAAGGCTTTTTCCATGTAGTGAGTGGAGCTCCATGTTGGTCTATTTCACTCCAATGGTAGACCAAACAACTTAACCATTTATATATGGATGCTCAAACCATGTGTGTACATTATCAAATTAACACTCAAATAAGTTCTCCTACCTTGATAATCCACATAAGTACTTGGCCTTTGCATTTAACACCAATCACGGGACCATGTTTTTTTGCATTGATGCATACTAGTAAGCAAGGTAGGACAGGACCAACGTCCACTATCCTATGGCCTACTCTTGAATAGTAGTCCACACGCGTTTAAGCTCATAGAATTAGGGCTTGTCCTATTAAGCATTAGTTTACTCTGCCATTAGCCTGTGTTCGCTTTGAAATGAGCAAGTAATCAGATTTTCAATATGATTTGTACAAAGCACATATCAATTTCAATCTAGACTAGATTTCGATTTAGCCCTAATTGATCCATGATAGAATATATGTTCATATACAATCTTTCCATCCATCAAGACTGGTTGGTACTTCTGTTTCACTTGCTTCAAACTTCCTTGTCTTTTAACGGTCGTTATTTCTCGCGTTCATTACTTTTGTTCATACTACTTAAGATTAAGTTTGATGGAACTATGAGTTTCTATTTATTTATTGATGGTCTAGTCAAAAGATCCTTCTTGGGAGTCATGTTTACCCATTATGGAAAAGTATATTAATGAACATATCACTATATTGTATATTTCTTCATTCAAAATAATATTTATTTAAAAGAAAATCAATTAAGTTACATACATTATATCTATACTTTATATTTATGCAATGAATGCAAGTGTAAACTAATTTTTGGTGTAAAAGATTTTGATTTAGAAGAATGATGTAGTGCTAAATAAATTATTATTATACATAATTTAATTAAAATAACTTAATGTTATTAAAAAATAATATCAGTTTTGTAATAAGTATTATTATATTTCTTTTTTAAAAACACAAGTTACAATGTAAAATTCACTTTGTAAGTAAAAAGTAACATTGCTTTTCACAATGGGTATTTGACTAGTAAAGTTTTATTTACTATTTTCAAATGTAGAAAATATATCAATGTTGAACATATCTATCATCAACAAAATGTGAAGCCCATACTTTATTAAAAAAAAAATCACTAGAAGAAGAGGAAATGATTCTATATTGGGAAGAGTTTGTTGATGAATCTTTGAAAATAGTGGCTCCTTAAAAAGCTTTCAGTTGTAATTGAGGAAATGGTTCTATACTGGGAAGAGTTTGTTGATGAATCTTTGAAAATAGTGGCTCCTTAAAAAGCTTTCAGTTGTAATTGGGAATTTATAGTCCCGGTATCAACAATTTTTTGCTGAGTGCTATTTTGTTGTTATTTTGTAATAGTGACACAGGTTTTGTTTTTCTGCGACTCTTTGTGATGGCTGTTTAAATGATGAAGCTGAGTTTTTGTTTGGGTGACCAGTTTTCAACTTATCAAGCTGATGATGTACTTTTTGATTCTATATGAGCTAGCATTTCCACATAGTTTGTGGTTGGATCAAGTCCACAGGGATTAAATGGTTGAAAGATAGCCATGGAATGGAAGATAATTTGAATTTTGTTTTTAATTTGTCATATTCTTCTAGTTAAACTAGTTCAAATCTGAG
>LPNX011140928.1:12144-46593 GCA_001517045.1 Pseudotsuga menziesii | reverse complement strand
GCGTTTTGAGGGTTTCTATCTAGCACATGAGTAAAAAATCAGGTTTTCATCGCCAAATTTGGCCAAAAAGTGTTACCCATCTTCATGGAATCACCCAAAAATAATGTTTAAAGTATATTTGTTACAGTTTTGTTACTTGTTTTTCTACTGTAAAGGTTTAAAGCTTTGCAAGAACTCACAAGGGATTTCCATAAATGTCATGTTTATTCTATCAATGTTGTAACATGGTTTTCTCATTCAAGAATGTGACTGTGTACATTTTTGCACATTAATTTGATTATCAGTTTTGTTTATCATTTTGCAGTTTGTATTTAAATTATGGCCCTGAGGCCTTTACTGTCATGTTTGATTTGGAAACGAGAACTGTAAGGCCTCTGTCAAAATATATTGATTGTTTGACAATTTCTAGCAATGTGGTGAGGGTTTTGTATCTAAATTGGCTCTTCAGTTTGTTGTTTAAGCAATACTATACTGTGGTCATGAGGCCTTCTCTGGTTGCATTCATTTCTTGAAAAGGGCCATAGAGCCACTTGTTACATAGGTTATTACTATTTAACTTTAATATCAAAGGTTATTGAATGTGGCCCGCTAGGCGTTTAATTTTACAGTTTTGGATATTATTTTGATTTTGTTACACATTCGTTTTCCTTAAATTGATAATTAGTAGGTTTGGGGAAAAAATATTATACAAGATAGGTTAATTATTTTTAGATCAAGAGGCCTCCACCTTGTCATTCTTGTTTCATAAAGAAAAGGGTCCATAAGGCCACTGCCATAGATAAATATTGTTAATTATTCTTAGCAAAGGGTTTTGGTAATTTGTAAAAGACCCATGAGAGTTTCACAAATGGATCCTGATTTTACAATTCGTTATTTGTCTTTAAATTATAAAAGAGTTTAGTTTTAATTATGTTGGCCATGAGCCTGTGCTTATGTTGTTTCTTTCTTAATAGAATCTGTAAGGCCATACTCTGTTTATCAATTATGAAACCATTATTAGGTCGATTTGAATGTGCTTTTAAAAGGGATGATATTGTTTTCTTAGTGGATAAGAGTGATTTTAAAACCAAAGATATAATCCCTAAGGATGCTAGGTTTTAAATCTGTAAGTAAATAACTACATATGACAATACCAATTTGGCTTATAGCTTGTAACCAGTGCTGCAACCTATTGGTAAACTCAATATGGTATTTTAAGAAACTATGTTTTTTTTAGTGAGATTTGAAACCTAGGTCAGTTATTAATTTTTTTTTAAGGTTTTTCTTATCTATTGAATCTAGGGTTTCAGGTCTAAACGAGAGGCTGGGACTCGACCCTAGTAACATATATATTATGTATATTTTTAATTATAGTTAAAACCCTTGATATGTTTAGAACTAGGCACTACTACTTAAGATTAGTTTAAAGAGCTATAAATTAGCCTATGAATTTTACCTTTATTACGATCTTTCATTCTTATAAAATTCTGTAACTAGATAGTTATACTATAATAATCGTTGTGACAGTTTTTTCTTATAATGTTTTCACAAGTCTTTACTGGGAAAATAATTGTTATGCTCTTTAAACCCTATACTAACAAAGGATTACCAAAGTAGATTTAAGAAGAAGTGATATAGAAGAACTTATAATTTAAAATTCCAAAAATAGGAACACAGTATCGTTTTAAGCTAAAACTAAATTAACATAATAAATTTGGCTAATTTTTTAGTTTTCTCCTCTTTAGAAAATAGTAAAGGCTAACTTCTAAAGGCTCTGTAACTGATAACAATTTTTGGATAAGAAGTATAGATAAGAAAAACAAGATATCAATATAAGAGTTGCAGATACTGAGAATACTTCCAAAATATAGATAGAGAATTAAATCACCATTAAATAATAGCAATTAGAACCTGAATAATGTGCAGAAGGGGACAAACACCCAAAGGAGACTGTTCCACCCAACATTCTCTTGAAGCAACAAATATTTACTTTCTTAGGACCCCCGAGCCTGTTCACTGAACCACTAGGACGAAGATCACTGAATATCATCCCACATAGCAACTTGCTGCAACTTAGCACTTAGGGGTTGATCCATGGAGGTGGGTTACAATTTTTGGCAAGGAAATTTTAGAAAAAAACACACCCTCGATCGAGGTTTTATGAAACCCTCGATAGATATTTTGATACAGATTTTGATATACCCTAGATCAAAGTCTTGATACCTCGATCGAGGGTTTACCACTAGCTCGATCGAGGGTTAAATAAAACCTCGATCGAGCTGCTGACCTCGATCGAGCTAATGACCGCGATTGAGGTTCTTGTTAAAAAAAGTTTATAAAAAAGGAAGCGGGCAGCCGTGACCATTTTGTCATTTTCTCCATAGAAGCCCCTTGATCGAGCAACCAAAGACCTCGACCAAGCTGTTGCGCCCCTGGAGACCTTAAGCGAGCTACTGTGAAAGCCATGCCCACCCCTACATTTCACCATGATGTTGGAGCAGAGAGGTAACACCCAAACCTTGTTTTTTGAAATTTAAATGGATTTTTTTTTAAGTTTTAAAATGTTAGGTTAAAATTGAAAAAAAATCATTGTTATAGATGTTTTTAGGTTAGTTTTTTTTGTCAATATTTTTGAAATGTGTGCCAAAAAGTAGAAATACTACCGGCTTTTTATAAAATTGTAATTGAAATTTGTTATTTATTTAAAATTTAATTTTTTTGTTTTATATATATTTTATCAACCGGTAGCGTTTATGCTGCCAGTTTAATTTTTAAATGTGTGCCTTGCAAGGAGACATGGTTCCCAATCAACCAACAACGTTTATGCTGCCGGTTTAATTTTGAAATGTGTCAATCAAGTAGAAATGCTGCCCAATTTTTTTCAATCCTCCGAGAATACACAGAGGATTGGAAAAAATCCAAACCTAGACGTGAGACAATCATTAACCTTAAACCAGCGTAGGCATTTATCTAAACAACCCATATATTTTACTTTAAATATATATATATATATATATATATATATATATATATAAACTATTTAATTAAAATAAATTATAATTATAATTAAAGTATTATATTAATTCATATTTATATTTCTTATAAATATTTTTTTCATAATAAAATATGATATGTATGTTTTGACTTATTAGTTGACATATTTTCATTTTAGTTTATTGAAAAGTGTACTTATATATTTTTCATTTTTTTGAAGCTCAAACAAAAGTATGATGAAAATGTGGATCATCCTTTTTTGTTTAGTTTTTAAGAAGAAAAAATTAATAAATAAGTGTGTAAATTTGAAAAAAAAATCAAATTAAAAAATTAATAGAAATTCATGATTTAATTTTTTTTTTAAAATATCAAATTAAAAAATTAATAAAAATCCATAATTTAAGATAAAATTATAATTTTGATATTTTTTAGAAAGCTCTTCTAAAGAGAAAATGTGGTGTGAGAAATATTTAGAGGCTAAAAAAAATTAAGATATTATAAGGAGGTCATCGACCCTACTCTAGAAGATCAAAAGTATCTCACTGTTTTAACCAGTTCAAAGAAAAAAATTAATATAGCGAAGATAAGAACGAACTCTCATGAGCTCCATAGTGAAACAAGTCGTTGGACAGTTTCTAAAACACCATGGGTTGAAAGGATCTGCCATCTCTACGAGAATAGAAACATTGAAGATGAAAATAACTTCCTCTTAGAGTGCCCTGCGTACACCCACATTAGATCTTAGTTTCATAATCTTTGTTGCAATATCGACCTTCCTAGCATTTTAACTTGTCAAAATTATAGTGAGCTCGGGATGATTCTCACCAAGCTCTTTGAGCACAGGAATACAATTTTAAAACAAACTAATTAATTGGTTTCTTTAGGTCTGATAGACCAAGTTTGGTCTCAATGGACATTAACCATCATCATCATCATCATATTCAACATTTTGAAAATTATAAATTATAAATTTATAATATTTTAAAATAATAGTAAAATATATTACTAATAAAATATAGAAATTTATACATTAAATTATGGAAAACTGGAATTGTAATTTAATTTTTTTTAAATGGATGAAAAAATTAATTAAATACATAAGTTGTGACTTTAAATCATAAAAAAATTAAAATTATATTTATTTAAAAAGTTGAAATGAAATAATTAACCTACTTTATTAATTGGAGTATAAGTTTTCATTTGTAAAGATAAAGTCAATGACATAATTATAATTTTACAAATTAATTTAAAAATATAATTATATTTTTAAAATGTATATAAATTAATTTACATAATTGTAATTTTAAAAATTAGTTTAAAATTATATACTTTTTTAAATGTTTATGAAAGAGTTAATGAAATATATAAATTTAAATTTTAAATTTTAGAAAATTAAATTAATATTTTAAAGGTTTAAAAAAAATGAAACTATTAATAAAATATATAAAAAAAAATTTGAACTTATAGAGAAGTGAAACTATATCTTTTTGTTTTAAGGAAACTCAAATCTAAGTATTGTGGTTTTTCTTGCTTTTCAAGAGAAAAAAATAAATAAATAAAAACAAAAAATAAATAAAACATGAAACTTGTTATTCAAGTGTGAATCAAAGTTACCGAGGACAATATCATAGAATATCTAGCCTCGTATAACAAACATACATTCCACCAACAACAATCCAGAAGCAACCAACATTCCCTATGTTGGCCAAAACAAGACTAAAGCACATGGCATGACTCACTTGTACCTAGTGGAAAAAAATCAAGATAGGTAGACATGTTGAACATATTGTTGTATCTTTTCATAATATCCTTGATGAAATGGTTGACTTGTACCTATTGGAAAAAAATGATATCGACATAAATTATGTGTATAGGTAAAGTTTTTAAAAAATGAAATGAAAAGTTAGACTGTTACTTGATTGGGATGAAAAGTTAGAGCTTCGAACTAAGAGAAAACCATGATTCCCAAGAACACTTTTGCATTCACACATATGCCATGAATGATCAATCTCAACTATCTGTGAAAAAAACCTCTGCATGTGTCATTTCCTTATTGATTGTGCTCACACTCATGATCCTTCTCCCATTAATAATGTGCACCATGTGATGATATATTAATCATCTAAAATCTACATCTTTACTATTGACATGCTTATCATTTATCTTATTTTGTATGCTGACTGCATTTATTATTCCTTATTTCATGCAGATGCATCTCTACAATGGAGTTATTTGGTTTGCCAAAGGAAAAGCACTCACAAATCTGTAGCCATTCCTCGCCCCAGAAGTCAGCAGAGGACACCAACACACCCTCGAGCTTCTATGGTGCTAGTGGGGGATGCAGTCATGCACTTCCTTGTGCTAGGAGAGACCCTAGAGCTCAGCCTGATCAAGAGCCTTTGGTAGGTTGCCTTAGCCGGATTGTGCTTAGGACAGATGATTTAGCTGAGTCATCTCAGCTAGCGATTGAGGAGTGAAGTGCATTAGAAGAGGCGGCATGCATGACAATGCATGGTACCACGATGGTTGTGTAGGTAGAGAGACACAGAGCACCCACTACACCCGTAGAGTGAGAGTTACAGTGGGTGGATGATGATATTCTCAACATTCTTGATCATGACACAGTGCTGAAGTATTCTATCATGGCCCACGATGCATATTTTGGACTGCGTCATAGATGCAGGCCTCGACCAATGGGACATGTATATCTGTATTGTCATCATTTGATTGTCATGATTGTAATGTATCCTCAAATGAATCATTTTTTTAACTAATACTTTGCTTTTCTTAGACCTCCATGCAAGAGCCTGGTTTCATGGATGTCATGTCTGGCAGTGATACATCTGTTTGAGGTCCCACTGCAGTTCCGTCCAACCACATCGATGAGGTATGTGTTAACTGTCATTTTAAATTTGAATTTCTAATTGAGTTAATTGTTGAACACATAATATTTTGGTTTGTTCTAAATTTTGTCATTTATCTTGTTCATATCATATAGTATAGAGGCAAGGGAATTGCACATGATTCTACACAGCCCTACTCGAGTCTGTAATGTCCCCTCATGACCCCCATCCAAAAATACAAAGCTTAGAAAAAGGCCACTATGAGTCTAACATCCCGGGTTAGGAATTCAACTGTTTGACTTAGAGGGTGAACTTGATATGACCAAATGCTAGGGAAACAGATCCACTAGTGGGAAATTTATAATCTTAGTCAAGTCGGGGAACTGGGAAAGAAAAATAAATAGTGATTCCCTAGGTGACCCAATCTCTTGGGTATCAACCTAAGTTGAAGTCAGTTGGAGTTATGATAGTTACTCGACTAGCAAATAGTGGATCTTTATAATACTCCTTCTTGGTAAGTGAAAAGAAAAGACTACTTAATACTCAGTTATGGCATCAAGCGCCAACAAGTCCTCCCTAGAAATTATAATAAGAAACTTAAGCTCTCCCTTGAAAATATTACATTCTAGACATCTTAATTTAATTAAATATGATATGTTTATATAAAGTCATCTACTTGACTATTTCTTGCAGAGGTGCGAATAAAGTAATTGCTTACAGTGAAATGACCCACTTGTATAAGTATAGATAGAAAACTATACTTAGATACATGTATAAAGTTAAGGTTATAGTCGGGGTTCTGTGGTGAAAAATATTACTAATTGGAAATTAGAAAAAAAAAAGGGAAAAATTATGTCAATTATCATATTGTAATGTTAATAACAAATCGATCTCCAAAATAGAGTGAAGAAGTGGAGAAATTATAAAATACTCATTGGTAATAAGTTGAGTGACTAGATTCATCATTCTTGAGGAATTTATCGGGTAAGGTAAAGATTCATTACTCTTTCAAGTACAAAGATTAAGAGGTTTTCTAGATTTAGGCCCCATGAATTATCAGTTTGATGGCCAATTTGAAATATAATTCATGGCAGCAAAACATCGGAAATTATTTTTCTTTTGTTATCGACCCCATTCAACAAGGCAATCTAAGAGAAAACATACGAAAGGTCCAAATGCATGCCAACAAATTTCAGACCTCTAGGTCAATCTTATTATAAACCAGATTTGAAGTGTAATTTATGAAAATAATAATTATAGCATTAAGTCTGCCCCATCTTTCAATATCATCGTTAAAAACCCCATTGACAAGGAGATCAAATTATTATGTTAATGTTGAATCAATTTTCTTAGTTGAGTGAACATTTGAACAATTCACAAAACTCTTACTATTAACAAGTCAGAAGAGTGACAGGATAGATCGTTCTGGATGAATTTTGACTACTTGTTACTGGTTGGACTACATAAATAAGTTGTAAAAGAAAGTTGTGCATGTTTGTATACCTTTACATTGTAAATTTAAGGTTATGGTTAAGTGTCTGCAGTGAAAAAAAAATATTATTAATTGAGGCATGAGCCTTTTAGGGAAATTGTGGGTATTACTGCATGGATGTCGGCATGAATTGTAAAAATAGCAATAGAAATAGATTGAAAACAAGGAAATTGGCTTCGTTTTATTGCACCTTGACAGGAAACCTGTTGGAAAATCCTCGCCACATGTCCCTATGATTTTATTATAAAAGGGGGAAAGTTGTCGTGGCTAGAGGCATTGTGGGGTTTTTGCGTTCTGCCCCATTAAGCCGAAGGGACTCCTTTGCAATCACCTCTGCCCATTTTAGATCTGGGGTTTTGCATGATCTGTGTTTTGTTCATAGCTGTTTATGTATGCCCATGTTTTCGATCTGATTTGTACTTAGCAAACGTTGTTTCTATTTATGCCACAGTTTATGGGAACCGATTTGGGCTTAGCTTGAATACTGCTCTATGTATTATATGCCACGATCTATAGAAAGGATATCAATCTATATTATTGACTTTCATTATTTATAGAAGCTCTATTTTGTGCCACGATTTTCAGATCTAGAGTATTGATTTTATTCTCTGACTTGTGCCACGATCTACAGAAAGGATATCGATCTGGAGTACTGACTTTTATTTCTTTATACAATCTCTGTTTTGTGCCATGATTTTTAGATCTTGCCTTTTGTTTTCACGAATTCTTGAGAGGGAATGATCTAATGCTTAGTTGATGGCATGATTTTTCTGTTGTTATTATATCAATCGAGTTATCTGGTTGAGAATATTTTTTTCAAAACGCTATTGTGATTTTCGATTTGGATATAGTTTAAATACTGTGTGTATTAATATCTTGTCTTTTGATGCCTAGATCTCCACGAGAGAAACGATCGGGCTGAGATACTGGCTTAAGTTTTATTCTTGTTAAAAATATTTGCCTTTACGCCAAAATCCATCTCTGTTTTTAGCTTTTGGTTTGACGTTGTTCTTTAATAAAATCTGTGTCTTTCTATGCCACGATTTCAGGAAGGAAATCAATCGCTGGTTTAGCGTTGGCTTTAATTAGTATGCTTTGCTAATCTCTGTCTTTGATGCTACGAATTCAGAGAAGAAAATAGATCGGGGTTAGCTGATTGCTCTGAATTTTGTGTTTGTTAAAACTCTGTTTTACTTCATGCCCATGGTTTCATGAGAATCGATTGAGTGTTTAAATGATGGCTTGGATTTGTTAGTTTTATATTATATCGGTGATATTTTTGTATTTGGTGTCACTCCATATGTCGGTATATCGATTTGGAAATTACCATCTGTAGGAGGATATAATATTTAACCTATCATCATTGCTGATCCAGGTTATGAATAATGTCTGTGTTTTGGATTTAGATGAGTTCATGCTTGAACTCGAAGACTGACGCCCTTATAGTTTGTAAAAGGTTGAAATATATATTAATGTATGGTTGAAAGATGGATCTCGAAGATGTTTTAGCATATGTTATAAAGTATGGAATTCTTTCAGATCGAGAAGGAATCGCAGTTAAAAGAAGCATGCTGTTATAGAGCCTAAGTTTCCCCTTTTTATTTTATTTACCAACTCATGGTGGTTGGTCGTGAGCTCATTCTTGGATAAGCTGGTATTGTTTGTATGCTAACTGATTGTGCAAGAGCCGAGCCATGAACATCCCTTCTGGGGATTGGGAAATGCAAATTTCCACTGCACTCACCTTCTTTTGAGGCTGAATCGAATTGTAACAGTTAAGCCGCATCATTGTACCCCCTTTATGGAATAATTAATAAATCGACTAACAAAAGCTTGGTGGACATAACCTCATGAAGGAGGTGAACCACGTATATGGTCGTCTCGTCTTCTATATTTTTATGTTGTGCATGCTCTTTTTATGTAATGGTGCTAATATAGATGCAGTATGAATTATTATTGATGAAATAGGTTAATCAACATATTTTGCAAATATTCAATTCAGAAGCTCATTACTTGGATGGTCTAAAGCTTTATTAAAAAAAATGAAATTTTTTTACCCATTTTATCTAATTCTGTAATAAGGTATTATGGGGACGTAACCTATGGTATTAGAGCCAGCTACAACACTGGACCCTTAAGAATGGGCTAACAAGATAGTTTTGCAAGAAAGTCGAATTACATTTGGAAGAAATTGCGACGCGGTAGTTCATACTTTCTCAGGATCAGTTGTCGAATTAAAACTAGATGAGTACCATGATAGTCACTCTATTAAGTTTCGATGAATGTTCTATCTATAGTATAAAATGTAAAATATAGCTATTATGCAGCATATTCTTCTACCATTACTATTTTTATAGAAGTAAATTGGTTGATGTTTTAATTTGCATTATGTGGATCTGTAGAATTTGGAGTTGTACATTGGTAATATATTCTTCTTGAACAGATTTTCATGACATGCATGCCTTTACATGCCCATACCTTTTTCTTAAAATTAGTAATTTAGATATCACTTTGAGTACTACCTAAGAATCTGTGGCCAGACCTCCCAAGCTATGGCAAGAGCATGGGTGCCAAAATGCACAGAGTTAAATTTTTAGGCCCCAAGCTTTGCAGGCTCAAAAACCAATTTACAGTGCCTATTTATGGACAACATCGCTTCACTAAATCAGGTAGTATATGGTACTAATCCGACTTTAACATATTTTTAGGGTTAGAACATGGGCCAAGCTGAATTAGAGTCACACTGTAATGTGCATTACATAAAGTTTACTCTAGAAATATGCATACCACAGCATTGCATAAGATGCATACTTTAAAATTCAATTCTTCTTCTTTGGAAATTCAGCTGGTTCCACCAATATATAGAAGTACCTTCACCATCACATTAAATTCCATAAGGTACCATACACACATAATAGCGGTAAAATTGAAGCAATTCCAACTGGGTTCTTAGTTAATCATACTAAGAATGTGGTACCAATACATAACAAAATGATATAAGAATAAAATGTATATGCTTTGATTAGTTTTGAAAAAAAATAATTTATTGCTCTCTCACAATTTGAGATTTTATTGGGCGCTCAGAAAAGCACTATCCTAAGTTCTAATCACTCCTAACCCTTGGAAGTTAGAAGTTGATGTTACCAAGAGGTAAATTTGATATCCATTTTATTTGCAAAGATTAACTGCTCTTTTAGCCTCAAAGGAAGTACCTAATGGTAAATTGCACTGGTAAGTACAACTTTGCATGAATATTTGAGATGAACTGATGAATCTTAATATACTATATTGTGTTTGAAATTGGGGGAACTCGATAGCATTCATTAACCAATGTTTATGTTTTCACACCACCTGATAGAGTTTCTTCATAATATGTATCATGTGTAACATAGACTGCGGAAACTGGATCCTTGTTAACTCAAGAAGGTTTGCTTAGATTAATTATGTTTTATTCAAGGAATGGAGTTTCTTGTTAGGATTTATAGATAGCCTTGAATAGGAAATTTGATGTCAAAGACTTTTTCTCTTAAATGTCAAGTTTGTTGCTACCCATGTTGTACTGTTGTTGAAATTTTCAAGGCTGCTTCATCTATTTGTTGGCAGTTCAACTTCTTTAGGATTTATGATACTGCTGTCTACTAAGAAGTAGATGATTATTTTATTTCAACAAGAATAAGCAAAGTCGTTTGGCAAAATGTTGAAGGCTGCATGAAATTATTAAGCTATACAAGTGATGTACAATTACAGGGATCTAGCAACAGTACATTTTTAGCATTTGTAAGATCATATGCTGTTCTCCAAAAGATATCCAAAAAGAGAACAGGAGTGGTCTCCTAATTGGGACCACCAATGGCCTGAAGATGAAGGTTTCCAAAAAAAAAAAACTACTGAATTCTATTAATTGTTATAATATTTGACAAAGATAGCTTATAATTAGATATGTAGAAACCTAATTGAGTGTTGTACATAGCAAATATGAGATGGAAATTGCAATGATGCATAGGTACAGTCTATGTTACATCACTTTAGGATGTTTCAAGGAACACCTTATAGTAGGTTCTGTAATACTTTTTGGGAGTCTAAATGCATTATGTTCATTATGGGCATTGTTCTTAAACAACACTGATTGAGGCCTAGCAAAGAGTAATAGGTGATGTTTTAAGTTCAAGGTTTAGCACCCAAATTGTAAAGAAAAATGTGTTACAGTAGTACAAAGAAAAGTCACTTCAGATTCTCAAAATTGTAGAAGTGTATTGTTTTCAGGTGGTGTATTAACCTTAATTCTCCTACAGGTAAGGGGATTCAGTTAAAATCTCCACCAGTTGCATACTAAGGGAATGCTTTAATTCTTGTTTGTTAAAAACTATTGTTTGTTGCACTTATTTAAAGACGTTGTTTTGGTATTAGTTTAACTTGTCTTCTGCACCACATCTAAATGAAAAATGTACATTGTGTCAAATGGACGTTAGGAGTGTTAAAATGCAACAAATTGCTGGTCACTAAAGATAATTGTGATGGCTGGGGCCTACTCAACAGGTTGAACGAATTAACGATTCTCAAAGGTGGTTCCATGAAAAAATGTGAGGAATTCGCTGGACCAGACCCTTGATGCTCCTCCTACATGTGTGCACATCAATAGAATATGACTTGATTCCTAAATGGACATAAAATTGAGGTACGACAACAAATCTTTAAAGTCATAGAATTGGATTTACTTATGAACTTGGGCTACAGTGCAGCCGAGGTGAGTAATAAAATGCTTTGTGCTTAAAATCAATAAATTCCTTAGTGGTAAAAAGAGTACACTAGTATAAAGGCTCTTATTTGATGAATGAGAAATGAAGTAAGACATGACTTATGCTAAAAAGTTTGATCAATAATATGATAAACTGACCACCTATGGAGTGATTGCAGGCATGGGAAATTGTGGCCATGAGGAAGGCTAAAGCTCTGGGACTGTAATGAATTAAAAATATATGAGAAATATCTCATGCGCATAAAGTTGTCACCATGAGGAAGTGGTGATGGAGGTAGTGGATGAAAACTACCTGTTTTCTCCTAGGATAGCTAGGGACCATTACGCATTTTGGGGACGCCTAGATGTAAGACGTTTTGGTTAAGACTCATTCCACACACATTGAGAGGACTATCACAAGAGTGGGGGCTTTGTGAAGAGAATAACCTCTAGGTGTTGTGGTGTGTAAGAACGAAAGTGCCTCACCTTGGTGAAGCACCCTGAATAGCACAAGAAGGAGATATGCCTAAGGAAGGGTATCATACTTGTGTTGGGTAGCTTGGATCGGTAAGCGCCCTGAATAGCACAAGAAGGAGATAAGCCTAAGGAAGGGTATCATCCTTGTGTTGGGTGGCTTGGATTGGTACTTGGAGTACTGTTAAAACTTGGAGTGTTGGGATGGAGGACATCCAGAGAAAAGAATAATGACGGAAAGAGGTATGTGCATTACAAGTAAACTTGTACCTATGAGGTAATATGTCGATTTATTGGCAAATAGAACTGACATGTATATTGGAACCACTATGGATTATGGAAATTATATAGTGTTGGATTTCTGAGTTATACATTGTTTTCAATGTCGATGCTAGTATATATGCATATGTATGATTATAAATGCAGGATGAGGACACAATCCCACTAATCAAAGAGATTTGGAAATACAAAAGCAAGCAATGAGAACTGAAAAATAATGGAGACGAAGTGGGAAGAACAGGTAACACCAAGGACGATGTTAACTCTAAGGGGGGAAGGATGTAATGTACCCTCATGACCCCCATCCAAAAATACAAAGCTTAGAAAAAAGAGACTATGAGTCTAACATCCTGGGTTAGAAATTCGACTGTTTGACTTAGAGGGTGAACATGATACGACCAAACAATAGGGAAACAGATCCACTAGTGGGAAAATCATAATCTTAGTCAAGTCGGGGAACTGGGAAATAAAAATAAATAGTGATTCCCTGGGCGACCCAATCTCTTGGGTATCAACCTAAGTTGAAGTCAGTTCGAGTTATGATAGTTACTTGACTAGCAAACAGTGGATCTTTATAATCCTCCTTCTTGGTAAGTGAAAAGAGAAGACTACTTAATACTCAGTTATGGCATCAAGCACCAACAAGTCCTCCCTAGAAATTATAATAAGAAACTTAACCTTTCCCTTGAAAATATTACATTCTAGACATCTTAATTTAATTAAATATGATATGTTTATATAAATTCATCTACTTGACTATTTCTTACAGAGGTGCGAATAAAGTAATTGCTTACAGTGAAATGACCCACTTGTATAAGTATAGATAGAAAACTATACTTAGATACATGTATAAAGTTAAGGTTGTAGTCGGGGTTCTGTGGTGAAAAATATTACTAATTGGAAATTAGAAAAAAAAGGAAAAATTATGTCAATTATCATATTGTTATGTTAATAACAAATCGATCTCCAAAATAGAGTGAAGAAGTGGAGAAATTAAAAAATACTCATTGGTAATAAGTTGAGCGACTAGATTCATCATTCTTGAGGAATTTATCGGGTAAGGTAAAGATTCATTACTCTTTCAAGTACAAATATTAAGAGGTTTTCTGGATTTAGGCCCTGTGAATTATCAGTTTGATGGCCAATCTGAAATATAATTCATGGCAGCAAAACATCGGAAATTATTTTTCTTTTGTTATCGACCTCATTCAACAAGGCAATCTAAGAGAAAACATACGAAAGGTCCAAATGCATGCCAACAAATTTCAGACCTCTAGGTCAATCTTATTATAAACCAGATTTGAAGTGTAATTTATCAAAATAGTAATTACAGCATTAAGTCTGCCCCATATTTCAATATCATCGTTAAAAACCCCATTGACAAGGAGATCAAATTATTATGTTAATGTTGAATCAATTTCCTTAGTTGAGTGAAAATTTGAACAATTCACAAAACTCTTACTATTAACAAGTCAGAAGAGTGACAGGATACATCATTCTGGATGAATTTTGACTACTTGTTACTGGTTGGACTACATAAATAAGTTGTAAAAGAAAGTTGTGCATGTTTGTATACCTTTACATTGTAAAGTTAAGGTTATGGTTAAGTGTCTGCGGTGAAAAAAAATATTATTAATTGAGGTGTGAGCCTTTTAGGGAAATTGTGGGTATGACTGTATGGATGTCGAGATGCATTGTAAAAAGAGCAATAGAAACAGATTGAAAACAAGGAAATTGGCTTCGTTTTATTGCACCTTGACAGGAAACCTATCGGAAAATCCTCGCCACCTATCCTTGTGATTTTATTATAAAAGGGGGTGAGATGCCGTGGCTAGAGGCATTGGGGGGTTTTGCATTCTACTCCGTTAAGATGAAGGGACTCCTTTGAAATCACCTCTACCCATGCATAATGACTTAGTCTGCGATTTAATTTAAAGTTCTGGTACAAGATGATATGCGATTTGTTTTGTGTTTTGAAATGGCAATCTGGTATGGCGATTTGGTGTTAGTTTGAAACTTGTGCTTGATAACCCTGATTTATTTATCCCCATGATCGATTTGCTAGTTGCTTGGTAACTTAGATCGGTGCTTTGCCAAACGCGGCTATATTATTCGATTTGCATGATCTATGCTATGTTTATTTTATATATGCCACGATCTCTCCAATCTGATGGTTGTATCGGTGCGTGTCAACGCTGCCATACTATTTCGATATGGGGTTTTACATGATCTTTGTTTTGTTCATAGCTGTTTACGTATGCCCACGTTTTTTATCTAATTTGTACTTGGCAAACATTGTTTCTATTTATGCCATGGTTTATGGGAACCGATTTGGGCTTAGCTTGGATATTTCTCTATGTATTATATGCCATGATCTGCAAAAAGGATATCGATCTAGAATATTGAATTTCATTCTTTATAGAAGCTCTGTTTTGTGCCACGATTTTTAGATCTGGAGTATTGATTTTATTCTTTGACTTGTGCCATGATCTGCAGAAAGGATATCAATCTGGAGTACTGACTTTTATTTCTTTATAGAATCTCTGTTTTGTGCCATGATTTTAAGATCTTGTCTTTTGTTGCCACAAATTCCTGAGAGGGAACGATCTGATGCTTAGTTGTTGCCATGATTTTTGTGTTGTTATTATATCAATCGGGTTATTTGCCTGAGAATATTTTTTTCAAAACACTGTTGTGATTTTCGATTTGGATATAGTTTAAATACTGTGTGTATTAATATCTTGTCTTTTGAAGCCTCGATCTCCAGGAAAGAAATGATCGGGATGAGATATTGGCTTGAGTTTTATTCTTATTAAAAATCTCTGCCTTTACACCAAAATCAATCTCTATTTTTAGCTTTTGGTTTGATGTTGTTCTTTAATAAAATTTGTGTCTTTCTATGCCACGATTTTAGGAAGGAAATTGATCTTTGGTTTAGCTGTTGGCTTTAATTATTATGCTTTGCTAATCTCTGTCTTTGATGCTACGACTTCAGAGAAGAAAATCGATCAGGGTTAGCTAATTGCTCTAAATTTTGTGTTTGTTAAAACTATGTTTGTGACTTCATGCCCACGGTTTCATGAGAATTGATCGAGTGTTTAAACGATGGCTTGGATTTGTTAGTTTTACATTATATCGTTGATCTTTTTGTATCTGGTGTCACTCCATATGTCGGTATATCGATCCGAAAATTACCATCTGTACGGGGATATAATATTTAACCTATCATCATTGCTGATCCGGGCTATGAATAATGTCTCAGTTTTGGATTTAGATGAGTTCATGCTTGAAATCGAAGTAAATTGGTTGAATACTAGTGCCTTTATAGTTTGTAAAAGGTTGAAATCTATATTAACTTATGGTTGAAATATGGATCTCGAAGATGTTTCAGCATTTGTTATAAAGTATGGAATTCTTTCAGATCGAGAAGGAATCGCGGTTAAACACAGTATGTTGTTATAGAGCCTAAGTTGCCCATTTTTATTTTATTTACCAACTCATTCTCAGATAAGCTGGTATCGTTTGTATGCTAACCGATTGTGCAAGAGACGAGCCGTGAACATCCCTTCTGGGGATTGGGAAATGCAAAATTCCACTGCACTTGCCTTGTTTCAAGGCTGAATCAAATTGTAACAGTTGAGCTGCATCATTGTACCCCATTTATGGAATAATTAATAAATCGACTAACAAAAGATTGGTCGACGTAACCTCATGAAGGAGGTGAACCACGTATATGGTTGTCTCGTCTTCTGTATTTTTATGTTGTGCATGCTCTTTTTACGTAATGGTGCTAATATAGATGAAGTATGAATTATTATTGATGAAATAGGTTAATAAACATATTTTGCAGATATTCAATTCAGAAGCTCATTACTTGGATGGTCTAAAGCTTTATTAAAAAAAAAGAAATTTTTTTACCCATTTTATCTAATTTCGTAATAAGGTATTATGGGGACGTAACAGAGTCCTACTCATGACATGCCAATCGACAAGGTACTAGTTATTTATGTTCGAATTTTTTGAATATCTATGTTCAGATTATAATTTACATGTTCAAATTTTAATTCTCAAGTTCAAATTGTAATTCATTAATATAACTATTTTCATGTCATGGAAATAGACGCAGACACAAGCAACTGTAGATGAGGGTGTTTCAAAGCTTTCGTGACATTTACGGATGAGTGGGTTTCTGATCATTAGTCGGGTTCTGATGAACGCTCATCTCAGCAGATACCCAACCTCCCAAACCTGACACTCAAATCGAGCGAGGTGAGTTCATAGATCTTTGTTTCATATATATATTTAATTTGTTGTCACATTCTACCTGTAATTTAAATATGTGGTATGTAACTGACTTGCATATTTCACAGTTTTATCTTCTGCAGTT
Source organism: Pseudotsuga menziesii (assembly GCA_001517045.1). NCBI lineage: Eukaryota > Viridiplantae > Streptophyta > Pinopsida > Pinales > Pinaceae > Pseudotsuga > Pseudotsuga menziesii. The sequence continues at coordinate 29,410 of LPNX011140928.1, read as the reverse complement.
ATCAGACATGGGCTATTTTTTTTGTGATGTGCATGAGGAAGGCCAGGGGCATAGTGCAGCTGGCGGTAATGTCCATGATGTTTGATCTCTCGATCAATGGCGTAGGAGTGATTTGTAGATTTTTATTTGTGGACATTATTATTTTGTACTTTATGATTAGCGATATATATATATATGGGAAAAAAAAATTGAACATGATGGTATGTTAAATGTTTTAATTATTTCCAGTTATATTTTAAAGTTTTTATGTTTTACAATCTTACTAAATTGTACAATTTTGCAATTTAATAAACTACAATTTACAAAATTTACAATGTTTACAAAGTTTACAAGTTTACATGTTTGCAAAATAATCAATCGAACGCAACTTAGAATTTTTAACATAACTTACAATTAAAATGTTACAAAATTTACAACTTTACAATGTAAGATCTACTAGGTGCAAATTACAACTACAATGTAAAATTTGATTTCACTTACAAAAAAAATACAACTAAAATTTTAAATTTGGTTTCATTTGTAAAAAAAATTACAAGTTTGCAAAATTGTCAATCAAACAAACTTACAATTAATATCAATTGAAATCAGTAGATTTAATGAGGATGAAATAAATGTATGTGTTGTTCTTTGGATTGCATATCACTAAAAATTTATAATTTTACAATTTACAGCTTGTCTACAATGTAACATGTAATTTAAAACTTTGCACAAATAGAGCGTGATATACATGTATTTGCACAAATACACAAAAAAAACGTTACATAGACAAAAGATTCCATAACATGGTCTTAGTACATTGTTGGTATTCCTAGGTATAGGTGTTCATGCACATAGAGTATATGTGAATGCACATATTCTCATATATAAATATACAAAAATTAAATTTAAATACAAATGATATATTTCAGAAGAAATTTTGATTTTCTACATTTCAAAAGAATGTCAACTATGTCAACAAAAGTGGCATATAACTTTCATTCATCCGTCCAATGGGCTATAGGAATACACATCTCCATAATATGATCACAGTCAGTTACTGACATCTTTCATCTCTTTGGTTCACCCCTCTTGACCTTGATTTCAATGAGATGTATCTGAGCTGCCACTACGAAATGACTGTTCTNATATATATATATATATATATATGCATGTGTACAAGACTAGAGGTTTAAACATTCAATCAACTATCATGCACCTTGCTTAACCAAATCAGAAACCTAATCATGATCTAGTGAAACCACTGCCTCGTCAGTGTGCATCTCTTTCCATGTTAGAATTGGATGTGACCCCTTTGGATTAAGAGGCACATATTTCTATTGTTTGACATATGCATCATTCACACAATGATCAACCCCCAGTCCATTGGCTTCAACACAGAACTCACAGAAACAAGCATACTTCCTCATTTCAATGGAAAATATGCTTCCCATGTCTTTACTACGAACTGAATTTAGTTCTCTCATACCAGGTATGGTCTCGCAATACCATGGCATGGATCTATTCACATCACCAAGGGAAACATCCCAAAAAAACCTGCATCAAATAAAAAACATCATATATATATAATACAAGCACATTTTTTAAATTCCAATTAAGTTGTTGTTTTTTGAAATATATATATATATATATATATTGTTTCTACTTGTGCACCAGCTTTGCTTGTTCATGACCTTGGTGACCCAAATTTTGTGTGCACCAATCAACTACTTTTGCTGAGCACTTGAGTCGAGATGCACTATGACTCATTTGGTACCTCTGAAGTGCTTGTTTCATGCATGCACCTATGCCATCATGTTCACCCTTTCTGTTCCCTATTTCAAAAAACTCCAGGTGTGTCAGATACCTGTCTCTTTGTGAAGACGACTCAACCAATAAAAGGAGCGTGCTGATTTGAACTGCCTCACACACCCATCTGACCAAATCCAGTGTTCTGTAAATGACCCCATTCTTTTTGAATGAATCATAAATCAACCCAAAGTAGTGTTGAACAAACAATGTGTCATGCTCATGATCATCATTGACATAAAAATGGTATTCCTTGATCATATAGTGTGACTGAGGAGTGTTATCCCTACCATAAATGCTCACGTGAGAATGTATATACAAAACATGTATGAATATGGACACATGGTTGAAGTGATAATACTCACTTTGCATCTCTCTCTGAGGAGCAAATGTGTAATTCTCAGCAAAGTATACCACCAATAGGATTGTTCCTGGCTCAAAAACCTCACGAGAATGCTTAAATTCTAAAGCTTGCCACCTGGACCTGTGGGACTGTTTAATGTATTTGTAAACATGACTTTGAAACTTTCCCATGAAGTCTGAAATAGGAATATCATCCTCGAGCAAGTCAATCCTCTTAGATGGAACATGTGAAGAAGATGATGGATTCATGGAGACATACTCATGTCTCTTCCACTTAACTGTGATATCTGACAATCCAGGGTGTGTTGGATTGATAGGAAACTTCCCATGGAACAATGCCAAATCACCACATCCATGGCATATTCTCCCACCTACACACCTTTTAATGAAAAACATATTTTTAGGACTCCTATTGCATATCTTCATAGAAATAAAATCCTGCACTATGTGAGGAGCTGTTTTAGCATCCCAATTTTTTTTGTGAAAATCCATAAATGTGTCATAGTATAACTAGAATTCAATGTAGTATTGACAATAACAAGTGTCCTGAATCGTATTCGGCCTAATATACCACGATTTCAACTTACTGAACATGGTAAATGAGATCTGGACACTCAGATTTGATTCTTTGAATTCCTTGAACAAAGAAACTCCTGTAATCTCCATAACATGCTTTCAATGCTCCTTATAAATTCCTTTGCCAGAATGTTGTCATAGGACATGTTTTTGATCTGGTATAGCATGAGAATGGTTGTCCCAATACTCTATCTCCTTTTCTCTGATGCCCTCTTCCATCCTGTATTTATATGCTTCTCTGCATATAAGATCCCAACAAGCAACTTCATCTTTTTAATCTATCTTTACCCTAAATTTAGTGTATTTGTGCAATGTTTTTCTTGAAACATGCATAAACTTTAACATTATTGCAACCATTCGATTTCTTGAGGTGCTTCGTGTCACAATAGCAATTGTAATTTCCCTGTGAGCAAGGCTGATATCAATTTTTCTTAACTTTCCAAATGCAGATAGTGTAGTTGTTACATTTTCTGTTACATTCTCACATGCATTTTTATTTTTAACATCCTCATAACCCAACAACTTTGTGGCACATTTCAATTTTTTGTGTTTTATCAATCCATGTAGGATTTGAGCTTGTGTAATCATTGATTGTTTTTCAAAGTACAACTTGATTATGTTACTAACATGATATTTGATTGTCTGCTCAGGGGTCGAGTTCCTGAACTCTTCTTGAGTGGCATCATACAACCTTGTGAAACAATTAGCAACCATTCCGACATCATTGAATCTCCCAATTACTCTTGAGAAATCAGAGGGTGCATGATCCTGTGAGGGCTGGCCAGGATCTAGCAATAAATAAATACAAACTCAAAAATAAAAACAAGCTCCAGAATAAATACAAATAAATGCAAGCTAAAGAATAACATTTTATTTTACTTATCATATTGTCATTGTTAGTTTAAAAATTAGCAAATAAATTATACAAGCTTGAATAACATTTTATTTTAATTTTATCATATTGCCATTGTTTGTTAACAAATTAACAAATAAATACAAGCTTGAATAACATTTTATTTTATTTATCATATTGTCATTGTTTGTTAGAAATCCGAATCAGAGTCAGAGTCCATGTGTCCCTCTGAAGGTGAGGAATGTTGTCGATGAGGGATTCGACGGTGACAATCCAAAGAAAAAAACTGAGGGGAGGGCCCCCTAAGGCGAGAGGAAGAACATGGTGGAGCAATGATGGTTGTATTAGTAACTGGAGATGAATATGGACCCCGATTTAACTTGGATTCCTAATGGTTCAAAGGTAGTCACTCGGCCACCAAGGCTGTCTTGGGCTTGAGTATTGGGGAAATACCCCTCACTTCATGGTGCATGTAAAACTGCTAACCGCTTGGCTACAAACGACAACTCTTTGGTTTTCCTCATAGGTGGGAATCTAGTCAATGCGGTAGGGATCGTTGCCCTTTTCACTTGGTAGGTGCTCTCAATGGCCAGCTACTTCGAGGTTAATGTGGTACTTCTCATAATGAGTTTTAGGGAAAATCCCAAGTACTTCCCACAGTTGTTGAGAATGAGACTTATGTCCCAAAATAGATGTTATTAAGTAAATTAGGTTATTAAGTAAAATATGTTACTCTACCTTAGTGTCCCATTGACGTAAGGCTAGTGCTTCTGCACGTTAATGTTATTGTAATTGTAATGTGATTGTAATTGTAGTAGTTGATTTTTTTTTAGATCAGCATTGTCATCAATGCTTAAAGCCATATGATTCCTAATCATTTGTACATGATTTTAATGTAATGTAATTGTAATGTAATTATCATCATTACCATAATGTAATGTAAAATTGTAATTTGAACACTACGAAAATGTTCATATATGAATATGAAATTAAAATCATATTAAAATCGATGAAAGGAGAGATAAGGTTATAGAAAAGATGAAGAAAATAAGTGCAATGTTAAGAGGAGAAGATGCAAGTCAACCTATGATGGTGCAATCAAATCCCATTGAGAACAATCAAATAACATAAAAATTATATATATGTGAGTCTATATTATCAAATTATAATTCATTTACATGTGAGGCTATATCATCAAACAATAAAATTCATTTGTATGTGAGGTTATGTGAATCTAATGGATATATGCACATTCACTTAGAACTAGATATTATGCTAGAATATTATGTACTATATAATTATATATATTCATCAACCATTCTCTAATTTCATTGGGAAACTAGAACTACTCATACTATAATACACTTACTTTAATACACTTACGGTGTGTATATATAATTTAGTGTAGTGGTTAAATATTTTTTTCAATTCTTTCACATTACATACCATTATTTCACATGTACATAAGTGGTTTTAAAAGGTTGTATATATACATGCACATAATGATGTATATAAGTTTATGAATTAATTACAAAATTATAATTAAATTCTAAACAATTTAACATATATATATATATATATATATAATGAACTAGAACTCTATGAAATTGAATATATGAATATGCAATTTATGAAATTATATGAATACATATACAATTATACAATTATGAATACATATATATGAATTCATACCTGCACATACAATGTACATAAGCTTATGAATTGATTACAAATTATAATTAAATTCTAAACCATTTAACATGTATATATATATAAATTATGAACTATAACACTATGAAATTGAATATATGAATATGCAATATGAAATTATATGAATATGTGAATATGAAATTATACAATTAACATACAATTATGAATACATATTGTTATCTCCTAAATAAAATTTTCAATAAGTTCACTCAAAACAGTTTATTTGTTGATCACTGATGAAGGTTTCAGGCCGTATTATGAAAGATATTGGTTGAATAACAAGGTTGGGATATCTGATGTTCTGTTTTTTAAGAAAATTTGAATTTTTTAGCTTTCAATGGCTTAGGAGAGCTTTTCAACAACTCATTAGCCACTGAAAAGATCACCTTTCGGTAGCTAATAGTTTTAACGCAGGACCATGTTAACCAACGAAAGCCTGCTGATCGCGTTTTTTATGAAATTTTGGGAAAAGGAATTTCAGTGTCTTAGGCGAGCTTTCCAATAGCTCATTAGCCATCGAAAATCCTTGGTTTTGGCAATTTAGTGGGTGATTGAAGGAGGGTATTAACCACCGAAAGCAAGTGAAATGCGTTGGGGAAAACTCTCGCTCAAAAAAATCAAAACAAAGGTTTTTGTGGCTAAGCTTGGTTTCAAAACGGTCTCTAATCCACCAAAAGGAGGCTTTCGGCAGCTAAGACCGAAATTTCAGGACGCTCTAAGCCACCGAAAGGGGCATTTTACTATGAAAATGCATCATTTTACCATGGTGATTATGAGCGACTGGAGAATCATTTTGCAAAACGCTCGAAGGTTTTTGTTCCCAACAGGTCAAAGAACAATAACCTCTCTTAGTTTTCCTACAAGTTTTTCATATTGGGAGAATCGAATCCATCTCCGAGCCCTAATTTTTCGATCTCAGAATTTCCCTATTTTACACATGTTTTTGAAATACAGGTCTCAAGAAGATGAAAATGAATTTCCAAAAACGGAGAGAATTTTTTGTTCACAACAAACTAATGTAAAAAAAATTCTTTCAGTTTACACATAGCTGTCACATATTTCAAGGACCAAATCCATCTCTGAGCCGCTGTTTTTCAGCAGTTTGGCCAAATTTTTAGGGCAAAAGTTGACCTAACAAGGAAGGTGTGCTTCGGTTTTACTGTGAAATAATAGTAGGAAAGGTCATCAATACTTAATTGTCAAAGTGAAACAGTGACTTAACCAGTAGACGACCAGTGGCAGTGATTTCTAGTACTTACTTCAGTTATCAGAAGGTTCAAACAGTGAACGAATTCTTCAGATAGTTAGACTAATAGTTAATTAGGCTTTCATGACCTAATTATGCAAAAAACAATTATTTTGTTTATTTTTATTAAATCAGATCCAATTTTTCAGGATCTGAGTATTTTTGTAAAGGCTATAAAGCCTAAGACTTATTTTATTGAAAGGGCTCGACTTCGGGGACTTGTAGACCATTGCTATTGTCAAGCTTCTCATTTTGCTCATGACCTAATATAAGCTCTTCTGTTATCATATGTTCAGCTTCCATTTTCTGTCTACTCTATGCTTATGCTTGAATGTGTTATCCAGGTTTTATTCAGTTTAATTGATGTCCTATAGCTATTATCCTATTGGCATATTGATTATTTGAATTATAAGTGCTTTCCTTGTCATGATTTAGCCAACATGATAAGTTCTCCATCCCTGCACCATATAGTCAATCTATGAATAGTGATAATTAGAAGCCTTGTACCTAATTGAGTTTCATGCATGTATTAAGAGTGGGAGGTCTTATAGGTCACCTCACTTGATCCATTTTAGAAAACCCTAAAAACATTTAAGTTATAAGGCATCCTCGAGCTGCAACCTAGAGGATTTTCTTGGAGTGATAACAAATTGGCGCCATTACTGGGGAGAGGATACTGAAGCTTCGCTTCCTTGGGATACGACATAGATCCTTGCTTTGATGATAGACAAAGCTTGGACACTATCTTGGTTGTAATCATCTATCTGGCGAATCCATTGAAATAAGGTGCCTTCAAGAAGACCAAGTACCAGAGCAAACCCTAAAGGGCCACCAACAACACCTGTTTCAAATCCAGAAGAGATTCTGAGAAGAGCTAGGGCTTCACTAAAGAAGATATTAGAGGAAATTTCAATTTAAAATGGGCCTTTCAAAAAGAATACAAATTCCATGTCATCATAAAAAAACTACTTTTTTTGTTCGTATTTTTGACGTATCTCCCTGTATATTTACTCAAATTTTGATTGTGAGAGCTCCTTTGATGTAGAATTAAATTTCACATCCAACGAGTACCCACTCGGCATACTTTTGATGGGTCCCGCTACCCCAAAAACAAGAAATACCTGTAAAAATGTGATGATGATGTCATCATCACATTTTTTCAAGTATTTCTTGTTTTTAGGGTAGTGGGGCCCATCAAAAGTACTCCGAGTGGGTACTCGTTGGATGCATAATTTAATTCCGCATCCAACAAGCTCTCCTGATCAAATTTTGAGTAAAAACATAGGGAGAAATGTCGAAAATACGAACAAAGAAGTAGTTTTTTCTTTTCTTCCTCCAAAATTAATAAATATTATTTTATTATTTTAACTATTATTTTATTAATTTTCCTTAGGAGGCCCATTTTGAGTTGAAATTTCCTCTAATTCCAGTGGTGCTGCATAGGAAGCTACATAAGGTATTTCAAGAAATATTTCTGCTAGTATTTCTTCTGCTAAAACATACAATCTTGAGAATTTATAAATACATCAGAAAATTTTAGGGTTTAGGAATCTTCAAGAATTATTGCTTGTGAAGATCTCATCCCCAGCGAGTCCATGAAGGATGAATTCAGTAGCGACTCCACAATATAAAGATGTCAAAATAATTTGTTTTTTTTTTGGCTCAGAGGTTTGCACCTCTTGACTTCTCTTCCGTATCTGGTTTCCCACATCGAGTACCTGATATTTCTGAATGGGGAGATTTTCTACTTGTCTTCAAAGAGGAGGAAGAAGATAGTCCTACATAACACCTCCTCAAGTTTCACGAATGCATGGATCTATTAGATCAACATCATGAATATGTTCGTATGAATATTTTCATGTATTCATTATATGGTGATGCATGTCAGTGGTATTTTTGTTTACCTCCTTCCAATATTTCATCATTGAAGGATTTTCACAAAGCATTCACTGAGCACTGTAAAAGGTACTATTGAGATGAGTTTGCATTTGATAATTTTTGTGAATAATATAAGTTGCATTCTCAGGATGGAAAGGCTAGTAATGATGAAGAAGAAGATTTTAAGTTTTGTGAGGATTTGTCCACTTCTCAAATTTATTTTAGTTCTACTTTTCAACAAAGAGATGATCAGAGACATATGCATGTTGTGGTTAATGATAGCTATGAAGAGTATGCTGCAATAGGGGACACCTCTGATTATGATCGAGATATTAATGATCTTCATAATGTTAACCATAATATATATGCTTTTGACTTTTTACCAATGCATCTTCTAACTTAGGGTGTCAAGAAGATCAGTTTGTCCCCTTTGGAAACCTGAAAGATAATGAGCAGATTGAAGGAACAACATGTAACAAATTTGGATCTGCAGCAAATACTAAAGGCAGCCCTGAGTTTTCTGATTTGCATACAAAGGAAGAATGCAACAGATATGAAGAGCAAGATGCTTATCTAAAAAGTACAAAACAACAGGGCATAAATCATCCTTCTTAGTCAGAGGTTGAGCAATCTATAGTTAACGTAGTGATCACTGAAAGCATCCAGCAACAGCATTTCATTAAGTTGGAATAGAAGAATAAAAAGGTATTTCTTGTTGGCTTTTATGACCCTGTTGCTGACTATCTAGAAATTATGAGTAGCATAGATATCAAAATATTTTTGTCAAATAATAGCTGGTTCTATCACCCTTCGAAACTACATTGCTGCATTCTAGGGTTTCATTTATTTTTTGGGTCAAGATCAAGGATAAGTTCAGTAGATCAGCTTCTGACCTTGCTTCATTGGAAGCATGACATCACGTGATAAAAAGACTCTATTGATTAGAATTAGGAGTGGGAGTAGATAGGAAAATAATCTCTTAATATGAGCAGCTAGGTCATTTTTTGTTGTTTTCATGAATAAGCAAAGTGGGCTACAAAAAGATTGCAGGGGATCAGTTATAAAAGAAAAATGACTCCATGCCCAATGGAACACTAGAAGATCACTTTAATTATTATTTTTGAGGAAAGGAATTTTGGTCTGGGGTTCTTGGGACCTCACAGGGAGGTTCCCATCCCCGAGTAGGAGCCATATATTATCTCCTACATAAAATTTTCAATAAGTTCACTCAAAACAATTTATTTTTTGATCATTGATGAAGGTTTTAGGACATATTATGAAAGATATTGGGATGACTAACAAGGTTGGGATATATGATGTTCTATTTTTCAAGAAAATTTGAAATTTTTAGCTTTCGGTGGCTTAGGCGAGTTTTTCAAAAACTCATTAGCCACCGAAAATATCACCTTTCGGTAGCTAACAGTTTTAGCGTAGGACCATGTTAACCACCAAAATCCTGTTGATCACGTTTTTTATGAAATTTTGGGAAAAGTGTTAAAGAAAGAAATTCCTATGGCTTGGGGTACCACAACAGATAGCTTGACTCCAGAAATCAATCCTTTCCAATATGCAAGAGAAATCAAGTATCTAACACTAAAGGATCAAACCTCGTACCTTACTCTGGACGGTTGAAGTAGATCACCGTTGAGCTTTCCAACTTCATCTTGAATTGATGAATCACTTCCTCAACGATAAGTAAACAAGACAAGCATACTATATATTGGTGTTAGATCTACTCTAGCATATATAATCAACAACGTATAAGCATTTGAAATCATCCATGGATAAAATATTCATTCAAACATACATTATTGGACAGGAAAAGATATTTCTATTAATATAAAATCAGAGATTACAATGAATACAACCTCTATCAATACGTCTGCGAATCAGAGAAATTGAATCCCCCACTTGGGCCTCCACCATTTCAATCCTCCATCTCTTGATAGAAAGCTCACAAGAAAAAGGCAACCTTGGGAAGAACACCAAAGTGCTCCAAGGGACAAAGGGATGCAGACTCAAGCACAAGTTCCAGCAACAATGGACTATATTTTCTTTGTTCTCAATTCTGTTATGCCTTCAATGTACCCAAAGGGTTCCTTATATAGCTTTTCAATGGGGTAATGAAAGGTCAAATCCGAGCGATCTCAAGGCATATGGAAGTCCAGGAGACAAGTGAGTTGGATCCATGTCAAGGAAAACTCCAAAAGGATTTGGATTTTGTACACATCTCGATGTACACGGTTTTAGGAGTCAAACCCACATATATACACGATAAGGGGTTTAAAATTCGCGTATAGAAATTTTCACATGTTTATAGGGATGTTCTAAGAAACATCAAAGGACAAAAAATGGTCCAAGGGGTCTAAGGAGTCTGTAGAGGGACATGGGAAGGCCATACAAGTGTGATTCACCTGGTGTGGTAAAATCAGCTATAACAGATGCCCCCTAATGTGTGAGCTTAGAGGGGTCATACGATGGCCAAAATACATTATAAGTCCATCCCATAAGTGGAGTGATGAAGAATCCCAAATGAAATACCAGCCACCCAATCAGCATAGTACAATGATACAACTCTGCACATAACTGCAAATACATATAGCAGTCCTTGATACATAAGAGTACAATGGCCATGGATAGGCATGATACAAAATATGACATAAGTGGTCATCGCCACGTACAATATACATAGATCAAAATATCCATGATGAAGATATAAAAAGGATCATGATCTCCATAATGGCTAAAGATATACAATGGATCAAGATCTCCATAATAACTGAAGATATACAATGGATCAAGATCTCCATAATAGCTGGAAATTTCTGACATATACTGGAATCAAGTCATGAGAGATGAAATCTCATGAACATTGGAATGATCAAGGAGGTAGCATATAAGAGATGCCACCAATATGGAAGGTCTTCTACATAAACTGCTACGAGTACAAGTCCTACTATGTGAATATAGGTGTCGAGGTCGAACATAGTAGTCCATCGTCTGATTACTGGTCATTGATGTACACCATTAATAAACGTGAGATCACCCACTGATAATGATAATGGGAATCAAGGTACTAGAGTGAAAACTAAAAAGTGTGAATATATGTGCTGAGGTTGAACACTTGAGAGGATCCATTGATCAGGGGACATTGATGTATTCCCAAAAACTGTTGATGGCAGGAGAACCTGCCACTGATGACTGCAAGTCTCAAGGCACTCAAAAATGACTCTAGATTCCAATCCCAAAATAAATGATCTGAAGTCGATGGGATGAAATCCGGTGGAAGGAGGGAATTAAGGCATCCCCCATCATCCAACACGAGGTACTCAGAAAATCTATATAATGTGGAAGGACTCTATCATAAGGTGCACGAACCAGTAACTATACCGAGAATGGCCGACAGGCAAAGTCAAGATAATTGAGGAGTGGCTAACTCAGGTTTCAACTTCCTTCGAACAAGAGCATAACGGCGAATGGTGACTAAATGTAGGCAGCATAGACTTGATATACAAAACTGGGACATCTCTACGACACAGGAGGCATCGACAAAGGCTCCATGGGGACTGGAAGCTTAACCAGTCGGTGGAGATAAACTCAAATAAACAAGTATAGATCCTAAAGTCAAACTATAAACCCAACCATCGGATGTGATATACAGTGCTCTGTTTGAAGGTGACACAACTCGACTGTTGCCAAATATAACATCTTTCCTTGTCTGGCTTTCTGGTTTTTTAAATATTTTTTTTTTTGGACTTTTTCAAATATTTAAAAAGCTTGAAAAAGAATAAAACTTCTTTATAGTTATAGACTAGGAGGAGACGAGTGTCATATTGGCAAACAAACTAGTTCCAAGCAGTGGAACATACCTATGCTCAATGCAAGGATACATGTGTAGGATAGCGACACTCGGGGGAAAGTCCCCTCCCAGTAAAATAGGGAATCAAGCTGCAAAAGATATAAAATATGGCTTTGCATGGCTAGACATGAGACAAGATCGGGCTATATGGCTAATACTCAAAGTTAGGAAAGTCAGCATCAGGCTCAATGAGGCAGGAAAAGCTCATGATAATGTAATTAAAACTTGACATAAGGGAGTCTCAGGGAAATGGCTAACATAAAGGTCAAGAGGAGTATGAATCTCTTGCTCAATGTCATGGAAGTACTATACAAAGGACTCCCAGACCTAAGAGAGTACTCACAGCATGGGTACCAAATGTAAAGGGGAGCTAACTAGGACACCCATGTATAGGAAAGCTCTACCATTTACATAATATCACTTCTAATAGCAGCATGAAGGTTCTGTGATACCATGGAATGGGTTCGTACCTAAGGTTAAGATGGAACGGTCATAAGGCAATGCATAAGTGTAAGCGGATGTGATATCCTAACCTATATTCCAGTTCAGACATAATACCTATGATGGGCACAAACAGGTCAAAACCTCAGAGAGAGTGTACACAAATTGGACCCTACATGACAACGATATTAGTCCAAAACAACCCAAAATAGTTAATAAAGAATCCAAACTATAGGATATAGGGATGAATGATCATGACAACTAAATCCAAAGGAAACAATGTGGTGAACGATGGGACATAAAAAGGAATGTAAAGGGTAGACCCAACGTTCACGTATGCACTACCACACCCGCGAGGGTGACCACTAGTGTAAATACCGAGCGAAGGGAATAAAAATCCTCCACAAATGGAGTAGAGGATGGAATATGACCATTCCCAAATCTATGAGCACGGTAAGGGGTTGTGATGCCCCCAAGTCTGACACCAGGGTCCGTACTAGGACTAAGGATGGGTGATAGGATACCGGTCATGCTGAAAATAAAAGGACCCAAACTCAAGAGAGCATAAATATACTTAAGTAACCACGATCCCGAAGGCCAACTAGTGCAAAAAGAGCACACTCCTAAGAAAATATACAGCCAAAATACAAGAAAACCAAGGGGAGGATATGTGAGCTCTCGAATGCAACAGGTATGTCTCGCCTAGGAGAGGCTCAAAACTACCATACACTACAAGTGGAGGTACATAACCAATTATAGTGGCCCTCAGCTTCAACGCATAAAATGACTATGCTGTTCGACCTCTACCTAGCTGAGACACCTGCAGAATAACCCCCATGAAGTACCCCCTTGATAACCTAGGTAAGGAAACTAAGGTCACCTCAATATAATCAATGCTCAAGCAAACAGTTGTAGGTTGGATTGACCATATGGGCAGGATAGAAAATCCTGAAATTCTTGAAAGAGCCCCCCATATATGAATACAATCCTGGAAATATCTCCGGTGCTACTCAGTTATGACTAGGGGTCATCCCAATCAATAACCGCTCACACTGCCTCGTGGTTAACTCCCTTTTGAGAGGAGGATCCCGAGAAACACCAATTATACCAAGGAATTTCACACTCTCACCTCGACAGACACATACATGTTGTTGTTTAGTGGTCTTGGAGAATTTACTCACAATGAACTATTCCAAGACCTTAAAACCTAATCTTGTTGGTGTACCCTATCAAAGAAAATAGTGTAATCCATTTTAATTAAGCATTGATTTTATTTGGCTGTAATTACTCAAAGGGAAATGGTCATGCAACTAATGACATTATGACTCAGTAGTGAAATAAATATGCACACCATAACAAACAATGCTAAGTGCAATCTTTGTCAAATGAAAAATAGGGTATGCCACTACATGAGATGCATAATAAAAAAATTGCTTCAATGTCAATGCAATACTTCCTATATGAAAGCCTAAATAAAACTCTCATCCAAGCAATCCAATGCAAGTACCTCCTCAAATCCATATCTAAGATGCAACTAAGAGTGCAACTACTTTGTATTTTTCAATATAAAAGAATGAAAAATGCAATAAAAGTCATCTAAAACTCTCAGTCTCCGCAGCAAGTATAAAACACAAGCCCAGCAAGACACCGAGACAAAAAGATTAATGCACTAATGGCAAAACAAAAAACAAAAATGGATAAAACTACTTTCAAAGAAAAATCAATGAAAAAGGCAGTCGTCGGTCACAAAAGAAGCATCTAGCAGACAACATCAGACCCAAGGAAGACCCAACCACACTCACAACCCACCCAGCAACTTCTCACAACATCAAACTCACCAAAAGGGAGGATGTACGTGACTATTTAAATAATAGCTGCATATATATGTGACTTTTGGCCAAAAAGATGCATGTATACGCAGATTTTGGCCAAAAACCTGCGTGTATACGTGACTTTTGGCCAAAACTCCACGTATGTACGTGACTTTTTTCCAAAAACCTGCGTATACAGAGAAGGTAGTGGTAAAAGGCAGGACAAGGATCAAACAAATAAAGGGGAGTGTCAATGGATGAACATACTATAAAATGCAACACATAAACAAGGAGAAACAAAGAGCAAGTCAATAATATCAAGCACAATGTACCCCAAAAACCCAAAGAAAAATATAGAACATCCCTAGTGGAGTCACCAATTCTATTACGGAGAGAAATTCCTATGGCTTGGGGTACCACAATAGACAACTTGACTCCAGAAATCAATCCTTTCCAATATGCAAGAGAAATCAAGTATCTAACACTAAAGGATCAAACCTCGTACCTTATTCCAGATGGTTGAAGTAGATCCCCGTTGAGATTTCCAACTTCGGCTTGAATTGATGAATCACTTCCTTAGGAATAAGTAAACAAGACAAGCATACTATATATTGGTGTTAGATCTACTCTAGCATATATAATCAACAACATATAAGCATTTGAAATCATCCATGGATAAAATATTCATCCAAACATACATTATTGGACAGGAAAATATATTTCTATTAATTAAAAATCATAGATTACAATGAATACAACCTCTATCGGCACATTTACGAATCGGAGAAACTGAATCCCCCACTTGGGACTCCACCACCTCAATCCTCCATCTCTCGATAGCAAGCTCACAAGCAAAATGCAAGCTTGGGAAAAACACCAAAGTGCTCCAAGGGACAAAGGGATGCAGACTCAAGAACAAGTTCCGACAATAATGGACTATAGTTTCTTTGCTCTCAATTCTCTTATGCCTTCAATGAACCCAAAGGGTTCCTTATATATTTTTTCAAAGGGGTAATGAAAGGTCAAATTCGAGCCAGGAGACAAGTGAGTTGGATCCATGTCAAGGAAAAGTCCAAAAGGATTTGGATTTTGTACACATCCCGATGTACACGGTTTTAAGGGTCAAACCCGCGTATATACATGATAAGGGGTTTAAAAGTCGCGTATAGTAATTTTCACATGTTTATAGGGATGGTCTAGGAAACATCAAAGAACAAAAAATGGTCCAAGGGGTCTAAGAAGTCTGTAGAGGAACAGGGGAAGACCATACAAGTGTGATTCACTTGGTGTGGTATAATCAGCTATAACAAAAAGTAATTTTGGTGGCTTAGGTGAGCTTTCCAACAGCTCATTAGCCACCAAAAATACTTGGTTTCGGCAGCTTAGTGGGTGATTGAAGGAGGGTATTAACTACCGAAAGCAAGTGAAATGCATTGGGAAAAAATCCCGCTCAAAAAACTTAAAACACAGGTTTTCATGGCTAAGCGTGGTTTCAAAATGGTCTCTAAGCCACTTAAAGCAGACTTTTGGTTGCTAAGACCAAAATTTTAGGATGCTCTAAGCCACCGAAAGCGGTGTTTTACTATGAAAAGACATCATTTTAAAATGGTGATTATGAGCGACTGGATAATCATTTTTCAAAACGCTCGAAGATTTTTGTTCCCAATAGGTCAGAGAACAATAACCTCCCTCAATTTTCCTACAGGTGTTGCATATTGGGAGAATCAAATCCATCTTTGAGCCCTAATTTTTGGATCTCAGAATTTCCCTGTTTTACACATGTTTTTGAAATACAGGTCTTGAGAAGATGAAAATGAATTTCCAAAAACGGAGAGAGGGTTTTTATCACAACAAACCAATGTAAAAAACCTCTTTTAGTTTATATATAGGTGTCACATATTTGAAATAACAAATCCATCTCTGAGCCATAGTTTTTCAGCAATTTGGCCAAATTTTTAGGGCAAAAGTTGACCTAACAAGGAAGTTGTGCTTCGGTTTTACTGTGATATAACCGTAGAAACATTCACCAATACTTAATTGTTAAAGTGAAATAGTGACTTAACCAGCAGAGGACCAGTGGAAGTGACTTCCACTACTTACTTTAGTTATCAGAAGGTTCAAACAGTGAACGAATTCTTCAGATAGTTAGACTAATAGTTAATTAGGGTTTCATGACATAAGTATGCAAAAAACAATTATTTTGTTTATTTTTATTAAATCAGATCCAATTTTTCAGGATCTAAGTGTTTTTGTAAGGGATATAAATCCTAAGAGTTATTTTATTGAAAGGGTTCAACTTCGAGGACTTGTATACCATTGCTATTGTCAAGCTTCTCATTTTGCTCATGACCTAATATAAGCTCTTTTGTTATCATATGTTCAGCTTCCATTTTCTGTCTATTATGTGCTTATGCTTGAATGTGTTATTCAGGTTTTATTTGGTTTAATTGATGTCCTATATATTTCATCCTATTCGCATATTGATTATTTGAATTATAAGTTCTTTCCTTGTCATGATTTAGCCATTTATATGTATATGTTTTATGTATGAATCTTCCAGCATGATAGGTTCTCCATCCCTACACCATATTGTCAACCTCTGAATAGTGGTAATTAGAATCCTTGTACCTGATTGAGTTTCATGCATGTCTTGAGAGTGGGAGGTCTTATAGGTCACCTAACTTGATCCATTTTAGAAAACCATGAAAACATTTAAGTTACCAGGAATCCTCGAGTTGCAACCT
>LPNX011140928.1:0-12017 GCA_001517045.1 Pseudotsuga menziesii | reverse complement strand
ATATATATATATATATATATATATATATATATATATATATTATGAACTAGAACACTATGAAATTGAATATATGAATATGCAATTTATGAAATTATATGACTATGTGAATATGAAATTATACAATTATGAATACATATATATGAATTCATACATGAACACACAATGTATATAAGTTTATGAATTTATTACAAAATTATAATTAAATTCTAAACAATTTAACATCTATATATAAATAAATTTTGAACTAGAACACTATGAAATTGAATATATGAATATGCAATATGAAATTATATAAATATGTGAATATAAAATTATACAATTTACATACAATTATGAATACATATATATGAATTCATACATGCACATACAATGTATATAAGTTTATGAATTAATTACAGAATTATAATTAAATTCTAAACCATTTAACATGTATATATATAAAAATTATGAACTAGAACACTATGAAATTGAATATATGAATATGCAATATGAAATTATATGAATATATGAATATGAAATTATACAATTGACATAGAGTTATGAATACATATATATGAATTCATACATGCACATACAATGTAGATAAGTTTATGAATTAATTACAAAATTATATTTACATTCTAAACAATTTAACATGTATATATATAAATTATGAACTATAACACTATGAAATTGAATATATTATGTAATATGAAATCATATGAATATATGACTATGAAATTATATGAACTAGATCACTAGGAAAATGAAAATATATATATGAATATGGAATTGCATAACTTTTAAATTATACCAATATTGTTAGCAATGGAATTTGATTCTCCCATCATAAATTAATTTGCAACTTCTTCTCCTCTCAAGATTGCTCTATTTTTCCTCTTTCTTTCTCTATCTTTCTCTTTTTTTTCTTTGGCGTTGCTTTGATTCCTAGAATATATTTTACTTCAACACTTCTTGCTTCCCATTGTGATCAAGATCAACAATCCAAATTCATAACTACAACAATATGTAAACATAATACACGATGCTAAATTTTCATTAGAACACAAGCATTGTTTCAAATAGGTTATTCAATTGTGAAGGATAAAATTAGTAACATGTTTATGTTTTCTTATTTATGTTTATATAGAATTTCTTTAGGAATTCGGATGGGAAATGAGGCTAGGAAGGTAGTTGGAATGACATTAATGCCATCAAAGCCTAAGTTCATTCCTATGCATTTTTGTATGATTTTTAACAAAAACATGACATCGATCAAGGTTTTCAGAATTATCTTTCTCGAGGGTTTATTAGACCCTCGATCAAGGGTTTAATAAACCCTTGATCAAGATTTTGTTAAAACCTTGATCGCGACATTTGAATACCTTGATCAAGCTCCAGACGTCGATCGAGGGCCTGAAAAATAGAGTATTATCTCTCTTATAGGAAAATCAATGTTTCTCTGTGTCTTCTAGGGGTATAAACCCTTCCATTCATGACACACAACTAAGTAGAGTTCATACCGATAGATTCATCACCCAATCCTCTATCCATTGAGGTATCATGCATGCGTTTTGGTATTCATATGTTTTATTTTTATTTTTAATTAGTTTTAAAAATTACACTTAGAAAACATGACAACAATTTCGAAGCAGCTCAAAGAAAAATCCACAGGGTAAAAAATACACATCGAAAAATTTCTTAAAAATGCACAGCCCACACATGGACATGTCCTCTTCAAAAGAGTATATTTGGTTTTTCAATTTTTGAAAATAGTGAAAAAAAAGCTGGAATGGACACACATGTGTATAAAATGATGTTGAAATCAGATATAGTGAGTCTTAAAAAATAATAAATAATTGTATATTGTGAAATAAATTAACAAAAAAATATGCAAAACACATTGCATTTTGTGTAGATCATGCTCATATATATATATATATATATATATAATGTAAGATTGAATTATTGGGTTTGGACACGAGCCACTTATTAACTTCTTCAAATTTTTAAGGTCACACAATTCATTAAATGACATCGGAATATTTTTAAAATGATATCATTGGGAATCCAACATAATATTCTACAACTTGTTTTTTAACTACAAGTTGAAATTCACATCCAACATATATGCATTTAGAGGGCTTCTATCTAGCACATGAGTAAAAAATCAGGTTTACATCGCCAAATTTGGCCAAAAAGTGTTACCCACCTTCATGGAATCACCCAAGTAGCAGCCTTATCTCAAAAATTCCACTTTAGCTATCCCCTCATCAAATTACTTGTGTGACTGAATTTTCAGTTTGTAGCAATCAAAAGGTACACTCTCTTCCAAAAACAGAATGAGTAGTGAGCCTCCTGCTCCATTTGATAGTATATATAATATTTTCCTAGGTCTTTGGGTCAGTTTTGGAATTAAATGAGCTACCAGCTCAGTTCCCCCTCTTAAGGAACATGACCACAATTTTAGGTACTATGCTTCTTGCAATAGCTAGAAAGTGAAATTCTAGTGGTGCCACTTGTCAACCAACCTTCTACAGTCGCTCATTCCCCCTAGCGGGTCAGTGAACACTCATTTAATAGTGTCCCTTGGATAGATTTATCTTCTTTTTAATTACCAAAATAAATAATTCTTCAATTACAGTCATCCTTGACCAACTTGGTCATAAAACTTTACAATAAATTTAACATAATTTTTTTCTGAAATAAATAATAAATATTTATTTTTCAATTTTAGGTATGTTACAAGCACCCCCCCTTAATATGAACATTATCTTTGATGTTTCTTAAGTTATTCTGAGTCTTCCTGGAACAGATCCGGATATGCCACCCACATATCGCTCTCCAATTCCCAGGTTGCTTCAATTGGAAAGAGGTGTTTCCATTACACCTTTAC
Source organism: Pseudotsuga menziesii (assembly GCA_001517045.1). Classification (NCBI taxonomy): domain Eukaryota; kingdom Viridiplantae; phylum Streptophyta; class Pinopsida; order Pinales; family Pinaceae; genus Pseudotsuga; species Pseudotsuga menziesii. The sequence goes on along the minus strand of LPNX011140928.1, from coordinate 9,142 downwards.
CTATCCAATGGTGCGATTCTAGAGAATTTTTTTCCTCTTGTTGAGAATATAGACCAATTCCACTAAAAAATATCCTTCTAGTTATACCTAAATCACATTCTAATCAATCATATGAGTATCATCATGTACATATTTATTCAAAATACAAATGTTAAAGACACTATGTATTCTAAGATTAGGTGGCAAGGCTAACTGGTATGCCACTTTCCCCAATATTGTTAATATTTGAACGAACCACAATACCTGGGTGCTAATTTACCACAACTTCCTAGTTTAAAGGAGATCTTTCTGGGTTTTACCTTAACAAATACAATCTCACCTACTTGGAATTCCTTCGGAGTTCTTTTAAGGTCAGCACGAATCTTTTGTCTTTCCTCAACAGTTTTCAAATTTCTTTGTACATGTTTCACTGTTAGTTCTAGTTATTTTAACATGTTAGATCCTAACATCAATCTGTCTACTGGATTACTCCATGTAATATGAATATTACATTTTCTACAATATAATATTCAAAAGGACTAAGCTTTGTTGAAGCTTGATAATGGTTATTATATGCAAATTCAACTAAGTGCGAATAATCTTCTCACTTTTTGGGATAGTCTCTAACATACATTCATAACATATATTCAAGTACTTGATTGACTCTTTCTGTTTGTCGATCATTTTGCGGATGATAAGTGGTACTGAAATTCAATTTAGTATCTAGTACTTTAAATAAATATTTCCAAAACTTACAAGTAAATTTAGGATCTCTATAAAAAAATTTACATTTAGAATTCCATGCAAATGAAAGATTTCTTTCATAAAGATGTCAGCAATGTCAGCATCTTTATGAGTTGTTTTAACATGTATAAAGTGTGTTGACTTACTTAGTGTGTCCACAACTACCATTATTGAATCATTTTGTTTCTGGTTTTAGGAAAACCAATTATAAAATAAAAACTGATGACTTCCCACTTTCAATTTGGAATTGGTAATGGTTGCAAAAGACATGATGGGTGTTGATGTTTAGCTTTAACTTGTAGGCATTCTATACACCTAGATAAAAATTCAGCAACTTCATTTTTCATATTAGGCCAAAGTACTGTTTTCTCAACATTGTTATCATCTTTTGATACCTCGTATGTCTAGAATAAGGACTTTTGTGTACTTCATTCAAAATCAATAGTTTCACTTTTGATATGTGAGACACATAAAGTCTATTTTTATAGAGCATTAGACATTTTTCATTAAAATTGTAATCTGTAATTAAAATTTCAAATATATTCTAAGTTACTTTTTCTTTTAAACTCTGGTATTCTATGTCTAGTTTTATTCCTTCTTCTAGTTTATCCTCTAATTTAGTTTTATAACTGCTAATGGAAGCTACAAAACTTGTTACTTCATTTCTACTTAAGGCTTCAACCGTTTTATTTTCTTTCCCTTTAATGTGTTTGATTTAAAAATCATACTCGCTAAGGAAAGATAACCATCTAGCTTGCCTTGCGTTCATATTTTGTTGATCAAACAGATATTTTAGGTTTATGTTATCAAACATTAGAAAAAATATTTTACCTATTATATGATGGCACCACATTTTTAAATTATGGATTATGGCAGCTGGCTCTATTTCACAAGTTGCATAATTATTTTCGTGTGTTTTTAACTTCTGTGATTCATATGCAATTACATGACCTTCTTGTGTCAGTACTCCACCCAAACCTTCATTGCATGCATCAGTGCATATGACGAAATAATTTTCTGGATCTACTATTTCTAGAACGGGTGCAGTGGTTAATAATCATTTTAATTTATTAAAACTTTTTTCGCATTTTTTATCCCAGACAAATCTCTTACCCTTTTTTCTATAATGATGTTATAGGATTTCCAATTTTCAAAAATCCTTCGATAATTTTTCTGTAATAACCTGTTATTCCCATAAAGGATTGTACACCGGTTACATCCTTTAGAACCGGTCAATCAAATATTGCTTTTATCTTATCTGGGTCTACTGATATCCCTTCTTCGTATATTATGTGCACTATAAATTGTATCTTATCTTTATAAAATTCACATTTACTGAACTTAACATATAGTTGTTGTTCTCTTAAAACTTGTAGTATTATTTGCAAGTGTTCGTCACGTTCTTCTTTTTTCTTGGAATAAATTAACATGTCATCTATAAAGACGACTACAAATTTGTCTAAGTATTTACTTAGGACACTGTTCATTAAGCACATGAAATTTGTTGGTGCATTATTTATCCCAAAAGGCATAGCCAAAAACTCATAGTGCGCGTATCTAGTTCTAAAAGTAGTCTTAAACATGTCCTCATCTTTAATTCTGACTTGATGATATCCAGATCTCAAGTCTATTTTTGAAAATATTGTCGCTTTGTGTATCTGATTAAACATATCATCGATGTGAGGCATAGGATACCTATTTTTCATTTTCATTTTATTCAGTTGATGGTAGTAGATACATAGACGTAATGTCGTCTTTATTCTTAATGAAAATGGAAGGTGCTTCCTAAGGGGATACACTTAGTCGTACATATTTTTTGTCTATTATTTCTTGCAATTGTAATTTCAATTCGTTCAGTTCCAATATATTCATTCGATAAGGAGCCTTTGAATTAGGTACAACTCCTGGTACTAATTTGATTGTAAAATCTAGATCTCTTTTTGGAGGTAATCCTGGAATTTATTCCAGGAAGACATCGGAGAAATCTTGTAGGATCGAAATATCATCGACTACTGGCTTATATTCTTTACCAAATTTTTCATTATTTATTATGTGTACAACAAAGACTTTACAAACTTTTCATACATCATTTTCCATCTGTAAGGCTGATATTTGTCTAACATAACTTTTCTTAGGTATTCTTGTGACTGTAATTCTTTCTCCTTTATCATTTAAACAAGTAAAAATTTTCTGAAAGCAGTTTAGAATTACTTGATGTCTTTTAATCCAATCCATTCCTATTAGGACATCACAAGATCCTAACGACAACACATTTAACTTGAATTGAGTTTCAAAATGACTCGTAAGCAAATTATAGTTTTCAACATAATCAACCACTTTCCTTTTAGTTTCTGTAGCTAGGTAGACCAGCCAATATTTTTCAAACTTTTTCAAAGATAAATTGCATTTTTCCACTATTCTAGGTGATACATAACTTAAACTAGAACTGGGATCAATCAGAATGGAAACAGACTGGTTTTCTATCATACCTTGCACTTCCACCATGGAAGTATTGTGATCTGCCTATCGGTTCTCCAAGGCCTCATTTATTCTGGGAATTTTGTTTTCCACATATCCAACTATTTCCTCTTCTTCAATGGTATGCACATTGTTGAAGTTCCCTTTTCTGTTTGGACAGTACTTGGCATAATTTGGTCCTTGACAATCCCAGCACTTGACAAGTTTCTTAAGTTCATTATTTTTAACAATGTTGTTAGGAATATCCCTTCCTTTTGGTGCTATAGTATTATGTGGTGCTTTATTTTTAAAATTTTCTCTTTGATAGTTATTCTTGGAGAAATTCTAAGATTTACTCTCAAAAATCTTATTTGACTTAAACCCTCTTCTTTTCTGGTCAAAGTGACTTATCTTCTTATTCTTCCAGTTAGGTAAATTTTCTCTCTTCTTACTTTGTTCATAACAAAAATCATCCTTTCTCATAGTTTCCTCAAAAGTCTTCAAGTTATCAAACTCAATCCTATCCTTGAATCTAGTGGGCAGACAGCTTAAAAATCTTTATATTTTAGGATTTTCATCAATTATTTAAGGTACATACCTTAATAGACTTAGAAATTTGCTACTTAACTCTTTCATTGTCATTGAACCCAATTTTAGTTCGTAGAATTATTTAGCTCTTTCCTCGCAGTACTATTCAGATAAAAACTTTTTCTTAAAATACTTTTTAAAAACTCTCAAGTTTAAGTACTTTGCCTTAATATTTTTGACTCATTTTATGTCTTTCCACCAGATGTCATATTTTCCGGTTAAGTTGTAAATATCCATTTGGGCTTTTAGTATGTCAGAATAGTTATAGATATGGAAGTATTTATTCATTCTTGACAGCCAAGCCTCGACTTCTTCACATTTTTTTACTTCTCCGTTAAACATGGGAGGCTTTATTTTTTTTAATTCCCTAGAAATTTCTTCATAGGGTTTATACTTCCTCCTCCTAGGTTTACGATCACCTTCACTACTGTCACTTATGTATTTATACCTTTCCTTACATGACCTTGCATTAACCTTTGAAGAAGATTCACTATCAGAATATTTTGCTTTCTTTCCTTTATGTTTGTAGGGTGTTGATTTAGAATCAGTTTCATCAACATTTCTTTTATTTTTTTCTCCGGTATGTATATTGTCTAGTAGAATTTGATTTAGCTCCAAAATTATTTCATTATCATGTTTCACAGTTTGTAGTTCATCTTTTAACTCTCTAACTATTTGTAGTAACTCGAAAGGTAGATTATTTAGTTCTGCATATATGTTTTCTGGATTGTTATTATGAGACCCATTTTCAGCAGATGCTTCAAAAACTTCATTTTTTCATGCAATTTTTTTTTATATTTATGTACATAAATAAATGTAAAATATGATCAGTATATTTATTTCTTATTTTCATGTGAGTGAGCCAATCAGGCCTAGTGTTTGGAAAGTCATTCTGATACCACATGTAACATCCCTAAAAATCATAAATAAATAAAAAATTTATTTACCATATGTAACTATTAAAAATTCCTAGGAAACCAACTCCAAGAGACGTTATAATTCAGTTACTCCCTCTGTCGTCTTGATAATGGCTTTATCATAAAAATTGCAAGAATCATGTGCCAATATTTAGTGTCTACCATTTGCATGTTTTAAGTTTACGACCTTTTTTCGATATTATGTCATACATTATGGTTGATACTATTGTGTGGAAAATACTGCTTTTAGAAATTTTTTGGTTGCAATGAGGTAAAACTATTTCCCTTCTTTTATTTATTATCCTACCTATGAGTTGCGAAAGGGAAGGGTCATAGTCTTACTTAGCCTTTAAGGATAACGCATGAACCTCCGTTTCGCTTGTGCAGGTGCACTAGATCACACTCTCAATTTTACTAGAGGACAAGATCCTAACTTCAATGTATTACAAATCCTATGCAGGCATGGGGGACACCAAGGATTGACACCCAAATAAAAAAAAATCCTAAACTAAATCACCCTACCAAACTATAAACATTTCTATAAATCAAAATCGAATTAAAAAAATTATAAAGCACTATACAAAAGTGCAAAAGGGCTCTTGAATACAAGTGTGCTGACTAGAAATTGTCAAAGTGACAGTTGGTAAGGGTACAAGTTGCATATTGAATGCTCCCCTGCACTAGCCATGTGGATTCCTTTACTCCCCCAGCTAACGGTTAGAAGGCTTAAGAATAACCCTAAGGGTTTAATGTTATTTCGACAATTGTGGAGCTTGTCTGCAAGGCTTGGTTCTTTTACTTTTCACTCTGTGGAGCTCTATTGGTTTCTTTGCTTTCTCTTCTATGTAATTTCAAGGATGATTCTAGAGGGAAGGAGACAATTTGATCTTCTTCCTTACCTGTACATTTGTGAGACTTTGTCGATGCTATTGCTTCTATTGGGTGAAAGAAGAGCTTTCATAACCAGGTAAAATATTTTCCTAAACTTGTGATGAACAAAATTTCTCAAGCCGTAGTTTGTTTTCATTAAATACATTGTTTAACCTTCGAGCTTGTATCTACAGGAGGGTTCTAGAAGTAGGTTCTATGGCTACACATTCTTAGTTGGATGTTGTGTTATCACACCTTACAGTCGAGTAAGACTTGTTCCTGTCTCTTCATGGATCTATGGTTGAACCTCCATGACAGGCATTTGTTGAAATGTGTTGGGGTTTTCATCTATGCGCCTGCTCGTCTATGTGAGAGTGATAATGTTTCTTTAGTAGCTGTGAGGCTTTATTTTACACTTTGTAAATAAGGAAAGACATTCAATAGTGAAGTCGATGGGCTATATTACTTTTGTTTTGATATCTTGAAGTTATGACAGGGTTTTTGGTTCTGGAAAGAAAGCAGTCTACGACTATCTCTGTGGATAAAAATTGGTGTTTTCTTGTGTGTTTATCCCCATAGTGTCAAGGCTTCATCTTTGCAACTGCTCTTCAATGTGAAAGTGATAGATTTTTTTTTGGTAACATTATGAACTTGATACCGCAAGGGATTTTCATCACCTGTGGAGTCATAGCGACTATGCCACTTTTATAAAAACAATGTTTAAAGTATATCTGTTACAATTTTGTTACGTTTTTTTCTACTATAAAGGTTTAAATATTTGTGAGAACCCGCGAGGGCTTTGCATAAATGTCATGTTTATTCTATCAATTTTGTAACATGGTTTGCTCATTCAACAATGCGATTGTGTAAATTTTTGCACTATATTTGACTATCAGTCTTGCTTATCGTTTTACAATTTGTATTTAAATTATGGCCCTGAGGCCTTTCCTGTTGTGTTTGATTTGGAAACGAGAGTCGTAAGGCCTTTGTCAAAAGATATTGACTTTTTAACAATTTCTAGTAATGTGGTGAGGGTTTTGTATCTAACTTGGCTCTTTATTTTGTTGTTTAAGCAATGATATACTGTGGTCGCGAGGCCTTCTCCTGTTGTACTCATTTCTTGAAAAGGGCCATAGAGCCACTTGTTACATAGGTTATTACTATTTACCTTTAATATCAAAGGTTATGGAATGTGGCCCACAAGGCATTTAATTTCATAGCAATAGATATTATTTTGATTTTGTTACACATTCGTTTTCCTTAAATTGATAATTAGCAAGTTTAGGGAAAAAATATTATACAGGATAGGTTAACAATTTTTAGATCCAGAGGCCTCCACCCTGTCATTCTTGTTTATAAAGAATAAGGGTCGTAAGTCCACTATCACATATAAATATTGTTAATTGTTCTCAACAATGGGGTTTGGTAATTTGTAAAAGACCTGTGAGGGTTTCATAGTTGGATCTTGATTTTGCAATTCATTATTTCTCCTTAAATTATAAAAGAGTTTAGTTTTAATTATGTTGGCCATGAGCCTATGCTTATATTGTTCCTTTCTTGATAGAATTCGTAAGGCCATACTCTGTTTATAAATTATGAAACCATTATTTGGTCGATTTGACTATCCTTTTAAAAGGGATGATATTGTTTTCTTACTAGATAAGATTGATTTTAAAACCAGAGATATAAGCCCTAAGGCTGCTAGGTTTTAAATCTGTAAGTAAATAACTACAGATAAAAATACATATTTTCCTTACAACTTGTAAACAATGCTGCAGCTTGTCGATAAACTTGATTTGGTATTTTAAGAAATTATGTTTTTCATGAGATATGAAACCTAGTTCAGTTATTAAATTTTTTAAGGATTTCCTTATCTATTGAATCTAGGGTTTTGGATCTGAACGAGAGGCTAGGAATCATCCCTAGTAACATATATATTATGTATACTTTTAATTATAAGTCAAACCCTTGATATGTTTATAATTAGGCATTGCTAAGATTAGTTTAAACAACTATATATTATCTTATGAGTTTTATGCTTATTACAATCTTTCATTCTTATAAAATTCTGTAACTAGATAATTATACTATAATAATCTCCATGAGAGATTTTTCTTATAAGAGTTTCACAAGTATTCACTGGGAAAATAACTGTTATGCTCTTTCAAATCTAGACTAACAGAGGATCACCAAAGTAAATTTAAGAAGAACTAAGATATAAGAACTTATAATTTAAAATGCCAAAAATATAAAAATAGTAGCGTTTTAAGCTAAAACTAATGTAACATAATAACTAAGACTATTTTTTAGATTTATCCTCTTTATAAAATAGTAAAGGCTAATTTCCAAAAGATTTGTAACTAATAACAGTTTCTAGATAGGAAGTACATACAAGAAAAATAAACTATTAATATAAGATTTGTAGATACTGAGCATACTTCAAAATACAAACATAGAATTAAATCACCATTAAATAATAGCAATTAGAACCTGAATAATGTACAAAAGGGGACAAACACCCAACGGAGATTGTTCCACCCAAACTTCTCTTGAAGTAGCCAAGATTTACTTGCTTAGGACCCTCAAGCTTGTTCATTGAACCACTAGGACGAAGATCACTGAATATCATCCCACACAACAACTTGTTGCAACTTAGCGCTTAGTCACATACTTAACTCAACAATTCCATTTTAGCTATCCCCTCATCAAATTTCTTGTGTTCCTGGATTTTCAGTTTGCATCAATCACAAGGTACACTCTCATCCAAAAACAGAATGAGTAGTGAGCCTCCTGCTCCATTTGATGGTATATATAGGATTTTCCTAGGTCTTTGGGTCATTTTTGGAATTAAATGAGCCACCAGCTCAGTTCCCCCTCTCAAGGAACATGACCACAATTTTAGGGATTATGCTTCCTACAATTGCTAGAAAGTGAAATGCTAGTGCTACCACTTGTTAACCAACCTCCTATAGCTGCTCATTCCCCCTAGTGGGTCAGTGAACTCACATTTAACAGTTTCCATTTGATATGTGTCTCTTCTTTTTAAGTAGTAAAATGAATAATTCTTCAATTATAGTCATCCTTGACCAACTTGGTCATAAAACTTTACAATAAATTTACCATATTGTTTTTTCTTAAATAAATAATAAATATTTATTTTTCAGTTTTGGGTATGTTAAACTGACGAGACCCGCACATTAACACATATCAACCACTTTTAAATATGTAGTTGTGCTAATTTATATTCTAACTATATAAATAAAAACAATTACAATAATATATACATGCCACATGTTAAAGATTTGGTAAATAATTACAATTTGATTAATTATTATATAGTTTAAATTTAAATAAATTAGTATGATGATTATATAGTTTAAATTTAAATAAAATAGTATGATGAGATATAATTCTAATATAATTTTAAATTTAAAGCTTATAGAATAAATATTTTTAATTTTAGTATTTTGATAAAAAAATGAAGCTATATGATTAATATATTGTAGATGCTTTAATTTTAAAGTTGGTTGTTTATGATTTTTAAAGGTGGTTGTTATGAATCCTATGGAGTAGAGGAATTGGTAATC
>LPNX011140912.1:0-148948 GCA_001517045.1 Pseudotsuga menziesii | reverse complement strand
TACTGATCATCATGAGATTTTGGGGAAAATCCGGTGCCCTGAGGAGCAGATTCCCGGAACGTCGCCAGATTTAGTATCATGATTAAACCATGATACCACTCCCTGCATTAGGATTTTATAAGAGGCTATTTCGAATTGTAATTTCTATCTGGAGCACATCTGTGACATTCCTGCCTGAACTATGTCGAATGATAGTAAGGTCCAGACGTTGGTACGGGACGTAAGGGACAGAGGTCTGCAACACCTTCTCACTATGCCATTTACACAGTTCTGTTTGACGAAGTACAAGGACAGGCAGGAGTTTTCTCTAAATTTGCACAGACAGCCAGGAGTCTGCTCTAACATAGAGCAGCCAAGGGCGTGAGGCCTCGCAGAATGACTCTGGGAAATCCCCCTGCGCTGACTGTTGGTGTCACGGAACTACGCCAAGTAGGCTCCCCATATGGCGTGACACGCAATTCCAGGGGACCCCAAAGTCGTGGATGGTCAAGTGTAGGCCATCTGAGAGCCGGATGTTGATGCAGGTGGTCGCGACGCCTGTCTTCAGTAAACCTGCTGCAAAGGACAGAAGTATGTAGCCGGCAGCAGCATGGAGAGCTTCATTAAGCAGTATAATATGTCTCCCCAGCAAAGTTAAGCCAGCAGGGAAGCTGCAGAGTGTCCCGGGACGGGCCACTAGTGAGTCTTAGGGGCCTGTTGGGACGCATGCTCCATAGGGGGTAACTCCGCGGTTAATTTGTAAGTGGAGCGTTGGGTCAAAATAGTCTTAGGGGTATCAAGGTAAGTCAAAACCCTCTCTTTTTGTAATAAACCCATGGTTTAAATTCAGGGTTTAGGGTTTTGTGGGTGCCCATGGTTTAAGACCATGGTTTTTGTAAAGCTGCGCAGTATAAATAAGCGCTTATGGAAAATGGATAGGTTAGGCTTTTTGATGTAAGAAAGATAAGGTGAAGTAAAGGTTGGATTTTGTAAGGAAAGGATAAGTCCCAGCTGTGTGCGTGGATGACCTCTGCAGCTGTGTGCGCAGAGGGTTTTGTAAGTAAGAAAGAAAGGTCTGCAGCTGTGTGCGCAGAGGCCTGCTGCTGTGTGCGCGGCTGTTGAGAGCTGAAGGAATCTGCAGCTGAGTGCGCAGATAAACTGTGATTTTGAGGAAAGAGGAATAAAACGCAGTTTGTGGACGTAGCCCCTACACTGGGGGTGAACCACGTTATATTTGGTGTTGTGATTTTGTTGTGTGTTTCTGTTCTGTTGTTTCATGCATTAAACTGAATATATCTGATAATATAAGATCTCTGCTAATACTAAGCTTCGCTGTAAATTCCCTGTAGTGGGTCATGCAAGTTTGGTTTGTTTCTTATGCTGTGAAGTTATATGTGAATGAATGATAAGTAGTAAGAAGTTGATTAATAATTGTTTAGAAAGTCTAAGGTACAGTAATACCCCTCTCTGCATGCAGAAACCTGATTCTGCGGCACCCCATTGCTGTTTCGGGTGAGACTGCAACCTGCGCGCAGGTTGTTGCCGAAAGGGCCAACACAGTGGGTCTTTTGTTGGTGCGACGTATAAAGCGTTAACCCGGGTCTGCCCATTTGCCCAACAGTAGTGGGGAATCCTCCTATAAGCTAGACTCTGGAAAGTCTATAACAATGAAGGAAGTTTTGTTTGTGCCAGGACTCAAGAAGAAACTCCTCTCCATATCTGCACTAGATGCAAAAGGAATGAGGGTTGCATTCATAGATGAACAAGTCATCATGTGGCCAAAAGGAAAGACTATCGATGATGCGGTGGTGATTGGAGAACAAGAAGGAGGATTTTACAAATTAAAGGGACATCCAGAACAAGCATTGGTCCATGACGCAGTAGAGCTAAGTGAACTTTGGCATAGAAGGCTTGCACATGTGCATTACAGAGCACTCCCAATTGTAAGCAAAGTTGTTGAAGGTCTTCTAGAATTCCAAGAAAAACATGATGGGGTCTGCAAAGAATGTGCAAAAGGAAATAATACAAAGAAGACATTTCCTAGCATCGAAAGCAAAGCCAAAGGAATCCTAGAAATCATCCACTCCGATGTATGCGGTCCTATGTCATCAAGCTCACTAAGAGGGTATGCATATTATGTTTCTTTTATTGATGATTTTTCTAGGAAGTGATGGGTTTACTTCATGAAGAACAAAGACGAAGTATTCAAAAAATTCAAGGAATTCAAAGCCTTGATCGAGAACCACACTGAAAAGAAGATCAAGACTTTTTTATCAGACAATGGCGGAGAATTCACTTCGAATGAATTCAAAGAGCTATGCAAAGAATTAGGGATTAAGAGGGAGTTGTCCACTCCTTATAATCCACAACAGAATGGGATTGCGGAATGGAAGAACAGAACTATCATGGAAGCTGCAAGAGCTATGCTTCATGATCAAGATCTTCCTATGCATATTTGGGCTGAAGCTTCTAGAACAGCGGTGTATGTATAGAACCGTACTCCACATAGAGTACTCAAGAACAAGACTCCTGAAGAAGTCTTCTCCGGTAAGAAACCAGAAGTCATCCATCTCAGAATATTCGGTTGTCCTGTATACATACACATTCCAAAAGAGAAGAGAACAAAATTGGATCCTTCAGGAAAGAAGGGTATATTTGTGGGATACTCTGAAAGCTCGAAGGCTTACAAAATATACTTCCTAGGATACAAGAAGATTGACATCAGCAGGGATGTGACATTTGATGAAGACACAACTTACAAAAAATCCAGGACAAGACCTGCTGAAGAACCTGAAGAAGCAGAAGCACCCAGAATTCATGATACAACCATGAATGAAGAAACTCAAGAAGAAGATCGAGATTTTGAAGAACCACAAAGACCTATAGATCCACCTCTGGAGAAGAATCCTCATAAGAGGAAACCTGCTTGGGTACGTGAAATTATCCAAGGTGCGGAAAGATATGGGGCACCAGAAGAGAATCACAAAGAAAGAAAGAGGACCAGTTCCTGCTCCAGGTATGTAGCTTTACTATGTGATTTCATTGATAAAGAACCTTCCAGTTATGAAGAAGCGGTAGAATGGAAAGAATGGAAGGATGCTATGATCGAAGAGTATCAATCGATCATGAAGAATGGTGTTTGGGATATTGTTCCAAGACCAGAAGGGAAGTCAGTTGTAACTTCCAAATGGATCTGCAAGATCAAACATGTTGTAGACTGTAGCATTGAAAAATATAAAGCAAGATTTGTGGCTCGTGGTTTCTCTCAGAAAGAAGGAATAGATTATGAAGAAACATTTACTCCTATAGCCAGATACACTTCCATCAGATCGGTACTTTCTCTGGCTGCAGTGATGAGATGGAAGATATACCATATGGATGTCAAGACTGCTTTCTTGAATGGTGTAGTGGAAGAGGAAGTGTATGTAGAACAGCCACTCGGTTTTGAGACTCATGACAGGAAGTCTCATGTGTGCAGATTGAAGAAAGCCTTGTACGGTTTGAAACATGCACCCAGGACCTGGTACAGAAAAATTGACAGCTTTCTATCTAGTTTGGGCTTTACCAAGAGTAAAGCAGATTCCAACCTTTACTACAAGGTTGAAGATGGCAACCCAGTGATGCTTCTACTATATGTAGATGATCTATTTATGACAGGAATGGATGGGTTGATTGCCGATACGAAGAGAAAGCTTGCTGCCGAGTTCAAAATGAAGGACTTGGGGATGATGCATTATTTTCTAGGTATGGAGGTGTGGCAAAGTGCGGATGGAATCTTCCTTGGACAAGGGAAGTATGCAGTAGAGATCCTAAAGAGGTTTGGGATGATGGACTGCAAGGCTATTGCCACACCTATGGCATCAAACTTGAAGATATTGAACGATGCTTCATCAGAGTTGGTTGATGCTACGATGTATCATCAGATGATTGGGTCCTTGATGTACTTGACAAACACGAGACCAGATATTTGCTTTGTTGTGAACACCTTGAGCTAGTTACTGACAGATCTGAGACATGTTCACTTGATTGCTGCAAAGCATATTCTGAGGCACCTGAAGGGTACAGTTGATTATGGGCTCAAGTACGATGTGAATCAGAAGATTAACCTGGAAGGTTATGTTGATTCAGATTGGGCAGACAGTGCCATTGATAGGAAGAGCACTTCAAGGTGTTGCTTCAATATGGGATCAGGTGTGATCTCTTAGTTTAGCAAGAAGCAATCCTCTATGGCACTGAGTACAGTGAAGCAAAGTATGCTGCAACTTGTTTAGCTAGTTGTGAGGTAGTATGGCTGAGGAAGCTACTATCTGATTTATTTGATCTCCAGTTGGATGCTACTTGTATACATTGTGACAACCAAAGTTGTGTGAAGTTGTTAGAGAATCCAGTGTTCCATGACAAGTCGAAGCATATCGAGAGTATCACTATATCAGGGATATGGTGCAGAGGGGAGCAGTGAAGCTCCAGTATGTTGCGATGAAGGAACAGATAGCTAATGTATTGACGAAGCCATTTTCTAGGCTGAAGTTCGAGTACTTTACAGAGAAGCTTGGTGTTCTTCAAATCGAGGTTTCCTCCAAGGGAAAGTGATGAGACCCATAGCCATTCTGACATGGTGAGAGGATTGGTTCCTTCCATGGTCAGATGTAAGGGCTGAGCCATTCTGTCATGGTGAGAGGATTGGTTCCTTCCATGTTAGATATGAGTGCTGGCCATTCTGTCAAGTAGGATAGATGTAAGGGCAATTGCCATTCTAGGAATGGAGGTGCCTAGTCCGTTACCAAGAAAACTCAGTCCAGGACTGAGAATCCATTCTAATGTGATAGAGGGATGTGTTCCCACTTGATCAAATGTAAGGGTTGAGCCATTATGTCATGGCTAAAGGATTAATTTCCTTCCATGTCAGATGTGGGTGCTGTCCATTCGGACGAGCAGGTTGGATGTAAGGGCAATTTCCATTCTCTAGGAGAATGGAGGCACCTGGTCAGTTACCAGGTAGCTTAGTCTAGGACTGGGGGCCATTCTGATATGACTATAGGATTGGTTCCTACAAGATTAGATATGAGTGCAATCCCTTCCATCATTGTTGTAGGATGTGTTCCCGCATGGGTGGATGTAAGTGTAGAGCCCTTCCATCATTGGTGTAGGATGTGTTCCCGCATGGATGGATGTAAGTGCAGAGCCCTTCCATCATGGTTGTAGGATGTGTTCCCGCATGGGTGGATGTAAGTGCAGATCCTTTTCATCATGTTTGTAGGATGTGTTCCCGCATGGGTGAATGTAAGTGCAGAGCTCTTTCATCATGGTTGTAGGATGTGTTCTCGCATGGGTGAAAGAGTAGAGACTTTTTAACATTGTTGTAGGATGTGTTCCCGCATGGCTAAATATAAGTGCTGAGCCTTTTCGATAGGGTTGTGGGATGTGTTCCCTCATGATCAGATGTGAGTGCTGGGCCTTTCTGATATGATTATAGGATTGGTTCCTACATGATCAGATGTGAGTGTTGGGCATGCCTTTCTGATGAGTAGGTCAGATGTAAGAGCTGGGCAGGCCATTCTGATGAGCAGGTCAGATATAAGTGCTGAAGAAAGACCTACATGGAGGCTAGGCATACAACCAGCATGAAAAAGGGCTAGCTCTGTAGAACTTCCTGTGACGTGAAGAATCATGAGATAGCACCCATGATGATCCAGTGATGATGATCCAGCAGTGATGATCCAGATCGAGTGATGATCCATATCCAGTGATGATGATCCATATCAAGTGATGATCCAGATACAGTGATGATGTCCAGTGATGATCCAGATTGAGTGATAATCTAGATCCAGTGATGATGTCCAGTGATGATCCAGATCTAGTGATGATGTCCAGTGATGATCCAAATCCAGTGATGATGTCCAGTGATGATCCAGATCGAGTGATGATCCAGATCCGAAGATGAAGATGACTTGAAGACGAAGATGACTTGAAGACGAAGATGACTTGAATACGAAGATGACTTGAAGACGAAGATTACTTGAATACTAAGAAGACTTGAATATGCAGATGACGAGATGATCTAGAGAAGAAAACCAGTGCTGAAAATTGTGTCGAAAGAATACCTTCCTAGTTAAGAGGGAGTGTTGATGTATTTGTAACTTCATAATGTATTCATCTATGTATCTTATGTATTGTAACCCGATGTTTATTTCGAGATGTATCTATAATGTAATTGAGTCATGTTGTCATGCCTCGATGTTCCGATCGGGAGGATCAATAATGTAAACAAGTCATGTCAAGTCATTGTGGGTAACCCTCCGATTGTCTAAGCGTTAAAGTCCCCGCAGTTTAGGGGCACTAGGGTTATTAGACTCTCCTAGTAGAGTTCGGCCCTAGTAGGGTTTTAGTCATGCCGGGATTAGTACAAATAAAGAGTTGGACTCTCTATTTAGAACACATCACAAACACACTCAAGTGTAGTGCATAATTGAGGAAGGAGAAGACACTAGGGCTAGATAAGAATAATCCTTTACTACTGTAGGGAAATCACTTACTATTTTGGGATTTTACTATTTTGGTGTTGATTCTATCTCTGAGGAAGTTGTGGGGTTTTCTCCATTTATGGTTTCCCCGAGGAAAAACACTGTGTTCATTGTCTCTTGTCTTTGATTATTGTACTTGTTATTCTCTCAGTTAAAGATCCTAATAATGTTAGCTTAATGTTGAAAAACTAACACTGTTGGTGCAAACATCCAACGACAGAAGGACCATTGCAGAAGTGAAAAAGAGAAAAGGAAAAAGCTTGGAAAACCAGAAAGTAGTGTTTTCCGATTTCCATCATTCATGTGCGAAAAGGCTAGTACGGAAATATTACCACATTAAGAGAGATGCACGTTGAAGGTTTAAGGAAGACACATAGGCTCTAATAGTAGAGAACTCAAGCCCATGTTTTGGGATAAAAATCACGCCCAACAATTCGAGATAATGAAGTATGCAAACTAGTGAAGTGTGGAAGCTTGTGTTGTGGGGAAGAGGAGGCCTGCAGAAGAGATTCGAAGAAGTGTGACTGAAAGGATGCTTAGTTTAATGAATGAAGGTTTTTGATTAATCAAAACAGAATTATAAACAAGATATTTGAAGAGGTGTGAAGGAGAAAAACATAAAGCATGTTTTATAAAGGTGTGATGGTTTGAACAGAGATCTGAAGATTCACAATGTTGAAATGGCGTGGGCATGGTTTGAAGAGATGATTGAAGCATATATATATACAGAAGATCAAATGGTAAGTAAATTTTCTCTTTTATTGCGAATTACGAAGTCCAAGAACTTAATAGAAGACTGATAAAAATCAAATTAGGGTGGAAGAGTGGAGCTAGGGCAGGTTGGTGCCTGCAAGGGAGTAGGTGCTTCCTTGTCAATTTGTAATTGACTAAATAAGGGTGTGGGTGCATCCTAATCAGTTGGTGTTGATCTAAAAGGTAAGAATACATCCTCCTTCTATTGTACATTGTAAAAAAAAAAAAATTGCAGATAATAGAAACGTGTTGGTGGTTTAACTTATTGGGTTCCACATTAAAACATTGTGTCCAAATTTGTTTTTACAATTGCTAAAATAAAAGAAATTGTGTTTAAATTTATGTCACTGATTCACCCCCCTTATCAGTGACAAGACTTGATCCATCAATATGTAGCAAAATATTGACTTTTGTATCTTTCTGAAGGGAAATAATTTCAAATGATTGATAATAATTCCAAATGTGCATTAGATGAATAAAGGGTGTCAAATAATATTATAATACAAAGTATGTTCATTTTTTCTCTCTTTATTGTCCTTTTAGAGCAAGTATAGTAGCTACATCATTCATGGAAATGGTTTATAAACTACATGGAATCCCCAAGGTTAGTGTAAGTGATAGAGATCCAATTTTCATTGGTAATTTTGGAAGGGAACATTTCTTTATTTGGGTACTCAATTGGCTCACAACTCATCCTAGAATCCTTAATGCCATGGGAAAACTAATATTGTTAATAAATTTCTATAGGGGTATCTTCATTGATTTATATATGATAAACAAACACAACGGGTCAAGTGGTTCCCTTTTCCAAATAATGGTACAACATGTCCTTCCATACTTCATAAAAATGTGCATTTGATATATTATAAGAGGATGTTTCCTCCTTGTATTGGATTCTTATTCATTTGTTTTCTTTCATTCTCAAGGCTTGGAGTTACTCCCTCCTTCTATTTTTATGTTATTTTGTGAATTTGGTCCATAACAAAAGTAGAGTACCATATGGGAAATAAAATATGAAGAAGGTTCATGGCAAAGAATACATGGGGGGGGGTTATTAGTGTTAGGTTCAAGCATTTTCAAAACATTTATAAGGAGCCTAACCAAGCGAATATTGTAGAAATTACCAAACTTGTCTCTTTATTTCCCACATTTGTGATAGAAGCATAGAATGAGGCTCTTTTAGAGGAGGAGATAAGGATTGTTCTTTCAACTTTTAAAAAGATAAAATTCCATGTCCTATTGAGTTTTTTTTGGACTTTATGATTTGGTTGAAGAGGAGTTATTAAGGTTGATTGTAGTGAAAGGATCTAGTAAATTGTCAGAGTATTGTAGTGAAAGGATCTAGTAAATTGTCATAGTGTTTCAAATCAAAATTTATAGCACTCATTCCTAATAAATAAGATAAATTCCTTTGATCATTTTAGACAAATTACTCTATGTAACTGTATCTACAAAATAATAGGAAAAGTGTTAGCTATACTATTGAAGGGTGTGTTGTTAGGGGTGATACCATCAAAATAGTTTTGTTTTTTGGAAGGTAGACAAATCCATGAGGCCATCGGTGCTACAAAGAAAGGTGTACACTATTCAAAACCCACTTCTTCACTCATGTGAGAATCACCCGATGCAATGATTTCTAAGTGGACTATTCAAAACCATGAGAAATTGGTCAATTGCGAAAATACTCACAAGATATGGGTCACAGCTTAATTACTTACACTATGCAGATAATCCCAAAAATGATATATCATAAGGAGTACACTACATGAAGAGCATAAAGAATTTAGGAATGACAGTTAAATTGGATTTATCAAAGTCCTATGACATAACAAATTGGGCATGCTTGAGATTAATGTTGATTCATGTAGGTTACAATCTTTTTGTGTTTAACTAGATCATGGGTTGTGTCTTCTATTAATTTTTATCTATTGATTAAATGTGTATCCTAAAATATATTTAAACCAACTAAAGGTTTAAGACAAAGTTTTTATATTTCTCCCTTATTGTTTCTAATGGTAGATGAAGGGATTAGTAAGGATGTCATGGAGGAAAACGAAAGGGGAAGTCTTTAAAGTATAAGAATAGGTTATTTCTATTGAAACCACCTATTATTCGTAGTTGATATTTTGTTATTTCTAAATGGAAGTAAGCAAGAATCTAGAAAGATTCAAGAGATATTAAGTATATTTTATATGCTCATTGGGATGGAGGTTAATGTTCAAAAATCATCCTTTAGTTTCAAGGGACTATAAGACAAAGTTGTTCAAATATTAGTAACATTGCTTCCCTATAGAATCATTGATTTTCAAGGAGGCATGAAGTATCTGGGGTTTATCCTACAACTTGATAGTTATGGTTAAAAAGACAAGGGTTCGCTAATTGAAAATATTGAGGTAATAATTCTCCATCACTGTAACAAATGAATTTCAAAGGGTGGAATATTAACATTGGCTAAGTTAGTTTTGGAAGAAATGCATGTGTATTGGCATTCACTTGTCTTCATCCCAAAGGGAGTATTGGATTTTTTTATAAGAGTATGCTTCAACTTGTTGTTGAGAGGAAAATAGTATAATCAAGGGATTCATTTACCCAAATGGATTGATATTTCTGATCCAAAGGATATGGGAGCATGAGGTGTAAAGCATATTCATTTGTTTAGAAATTCACTAGGTGCAAAGAGTTTGTGGGGTTTATTAACTAAAGATATATTTATGGAAGAGAATAACATAGAAAAATTATATAGGTCATGGATCATTGATGGATTGGATTAGAAATCCCAAGAAGAGTATATAGAATATTTCAAATCAATGGAAGGATTTAACCTGGAATTTCCTATTATAGAAAATAAATTTCATAGAAGGTTGGAAGGGGGAATCAAGTTATATTGGGAGTTGATTCGATTTTGGGACATTGGAATGTAGTTATATAACCTCTTGAGGATATAAGATAATCACAAGTTCAAGGTTTGTTTCTTTTGAAATGAGTACAAGATAATAACATGACCTCTATATGGTCTCAAGGATGGATAACGACGGTCATTGGAGGTTGAAAGGGAAGGCATATATAAGTAGGGATTTGATGGCTGCAAAATTAAGAAAGAGTCACACCATAATTAAGGATGATGTTGATGCATTTCCTTGGGCATAACGGGAATATTTTGCAAGACTATGATATAAGGTGAAGGTTTTGATTTTAAGAGACGGTAAGTAGAGAGATGGTGGTGGTCACAAAACTGTAAAATAAAATCTCCCCAAAAGATGACATTTTTTATGGATGGATATTAAAAATAGGGTTTTGACATGGGATTTGATGCAAAAAAGGGGTATAAGTGACCCGAGTTTTCGTTATTTGTGTAAGGTATCAAAGGCAAATAATGGCCATTTAATGATTCGATGTCCATGTGCAGGTAAAATATGGAAGGATGTAGAGATGTTAGCAAGGATAACTAATTTATAGAGTGGTAAAACAAATTAACAATGTTTGAAAAAATGGTTTAGTTCAAAGGGATGAAAATCCTTCGAATATTTTCCTTGTTTAGTTCTTTAAGACATATGATTGTCCCATAATGCTAAATTATCTAATGATGTCCAAGACAACATTTCAAGTGTACTCCCTAGTTTATGATACATTTCAAGATTGTAAGTTAGTGTTGAAGGATAGAGTTACAAGAGCTCTCTTGCAAATCATCTAATATTTTTCAAAACATTTCATTCACTCATTTATATCTAGAATTAGAGGATTAAGTCTTGTAACTGGAAGAATATTAGGATGGTGCCCTCATGATCTCCTCACATGTTTTATCATGAATTCTAACATTTACTTTATAGTGTATTTTGGGGGTCTTTACTTGTTATAGTTTGTTCCCTTGGAAATATTTATATGTGTGTCTTTTTTATGGAATTATAGAAAGCACATTTATAGCACAATAAGGATATAACAACTTGATTACGAAGGATATTGAATGATAGAAAGAATTATCCAATGATGTCCAAGACAACATTTCAAGTGTACTCCCTAGTTTATGATATATTTCAAGATTGTAAGTTAGTGTTGAAGAATAGAGTTACAAGAGCTCTCTTGCAAATCATCTAATATTTTTCAAAACATTTCATTCACTCATTTATATCTAGAATTGGAGGATTAAGTCTTGTAACTGGAAGAATATTAGGATAGTGCCCTCATGATCTCCTCGCATGTTTTATCATGAATTCTAACATTAACTTTATAGTGTATTTTGGGGGTCTTTACTTGTTATAGTTTGTTCCCTTGGAAATATTTATATGTGTGTCTTTTTTATGGAACTATAGAAAGCACATTTATAGCACAATAAGATTATAACAACTTGATTACGGAGGATATTGAATGATAGGAAGAATTATCCAATTATAATATAATTTCTTAAAAAAATTGAGATGGATAAGTTTAAGGTATCTCTAATATAATTTTTTTTGGTCGAGTGTCGAGAGCACCTTAAGAATATAATTATACATTTAGATTGGGTAGAATTTTGTTTATATGTAATTGATAAAAATAGATCTAATTTTCATTAAATATAGGTTAGGGTGATGAGTTAAAGTAGGGAAAAAGGCATTATTTATCATTATTATAATAAATACACAATACGACACTAAGATTATTGTGTAATTATAATTATTATACTTTAGGTATATTACAAATATTTTCTTTTAAAATGCTTTGTCTTCAAAGCATGAGCAGAGAAGACTTATTTTGATAGAATGGTTCATTTTCTTATAACTTTAATTGATAAGGTTGAGGATACAAAGTAATATGATTTTTGAAAGCTTGAACACTATTATTGCATCAACAAGAGAAGGCCAATATTATTGCATCAACAAGAGAAGGCTATCCATCCTCAATAGATTATTTTTGGAACTCTCTAATGATAAGATTTTGGTTCAAGATTTTTTTGTTTTCCAGGAGTTATATTGATCTTTGGATGCTTCTCTATGCAAGTACAATGTTGAATCTAGTTAGGTAGCTTTGGACATTAGTATGTTGATTCTTGCATGCTACGAGTTTGTAATTTGGGTGGCGATACGATGCCTAGTAAATTGATCCTTCGTAATCCCATATTTAATATTTTATGATTTATTTGTGTTGTCAAGCTGATCTTTGATATTTCTTTAGTCATTGGTGTGTCAAGATCCTTAAGATCAAGGATGGCCTTACCAATGGCCATTATTCAACCTTCAATTGTAATTAAATTTGTAGATGTCGTGTTGTCATAATGGAGTTTCTTAATCTCAATTTATAAACTCTTTCTCTAATAAAACTTCATTAGTAGAGGTATGTAGAGGTATGTTGATCTTTAGTTTCACTCGATACTATTAAAGCATCTTTATCTACAAGTGCAAATGCTAAAAGATTATTCGATTCACTTACATCAATGGATGTCTCTATCTATTTTCAGTACTGGTACATCTTTACATTTTAATTTGTTTACTTCTATATAAGCAAGATTTGACTATGACTTGTAAGATAATTGATTTCCTTGTCTTTATCTAACAAGATCTTATCCAATTTTTTCTTAGCATCTTGCTTCTCTTATGATTTTTAGTTACACTTAATTGCAATGCCTTTTAGAATCAATACTTAATCTTTCCCTTATATCTAATATTAAAGATTAAAAAAAACTATGATGTTCATTGTTGTGTTTTAAACTCATTTGTCTAGTTAACATGTTCTTTTAATCTACATTGTAGACTATTCACTCGATATTGAAGGTATTCTTTAGCATTTTCAAGATCTTTAATTTTTTATGCTTATTCTTGTGTTAAATTGTTGTCTTTATTTCCAACAAAAACCAAACAAAAAAACAACTCCTCCCATAGATTATTTTCTCGATAATCGTGTTTTTTTCAAAATTCTCTTGATTGATATATAGGTTCTTTTCAAAATTCTCTTAGTTGACATTTTTATTTCACGGTATTACCCGAGGTGACATTAAACTTAATTTTACTTGTCAACTTAATACTTATAAAAGATTATCAATTCTTTCTAGCATGGTTGGTTTCAACAGGCCTCATTCTACATGGTGACCTGAGTTCAAACCATGCAAGGTAGCCAAGAGGAGACACTTAAAATCAATCAATGTTAAGGGTTAGTGTGACCCAAGTTAGGTGCAATCCCTAGTGATTTTGATGGCTTAGATGCCCCTAAGTTACAATTTCTTAAACCACAAGCTAATCATGTAAGATAAACTAACAAACATATATATATATAGGAGACACTTAAAATCCATCCATGTTAAGGGTTAGTGTGACCCAAGTCAGGTACAATCCCCAGTGATTTTGATGACTTATATGCCTCTAAGTTACAATTTATTAAACCACACCCTAATCCTATAAGACAAACTAACAAATATAAAAGAAAGATAAATAAGTACACAATATTCAAAATTCTTATTCTTATGACTTTAACGTGTCATAAAGTCTTGAATACTATAGAGATATCTTTGGTTTAAAAGTTCTTTACAAGTAGTTGCTTCTACTCGCTACTAATATTTGAAATAGTATTGAATCACTTGATTTTAATTATGATGCTCCCATTCAATTCTTTCATAATAAGAAGATGCGTGCACTATTAATCACGCAAAGGTGAGGCTTGACTTGATGACTATTTTATAATGATTCTTTGGAGGAGTACCATTGCGCTTTTAATGAGCATTAGACTCTATAAATTCTTGCATTATATTTTGTCACATTTTGGGTAAATCCAACGGCATCTCGCTATCACGTTTTGATTATCCTAGAGCACTCTGTATTCTTCAATATATTTGTTGACTTTCTTTTCTTTGCAATGTAACAATGTTCTTGGCATTACTACTATCATCGTTGTGCACGGTGGACACTTAGGATTGAATAGGACACACCAAACTCAGACACGGCTTGGCTAGGTACAACAAATGACAACAATCGGAGTGGTTTCGTGACAATTGTAGGGTGATTGTATTAATTCTAATACAAAGTATTTCATTGTAACTTCAAAAATATGGAAGGTAACTAATAAGAAATCATCATTCTTTTATATGGGATTGATGTAAAGTTTTGGTGAATCAAATAGTCAATAATATGTGTTATTTCCTTAGAGATCATATCTTCAATTTCAAAGAGAGATAGAGCATGTAATAATTTGAAAAGGTTAGAAACCTGAATTAAGTAAGAGATACACAAAATAACACACAATTGTATTATGAGTAATTGGTGTATTATTGGAGTTTACTCCTTAGATACTAATATTCATTGAGTGATTTGTTTCCACTTACGAATGTCGCATAAATTGCTTTACACATAAAATGAATAATAACCCAAAACCCTAAAGTCAAAGTGACTTTATTACATAATAAGCCTTGTATTCAGACATTTTTGAGATATTTGTGTGGGGATACCAAGATACCAGCCACCTCATTATTGCTTATGTGTTCTGTATTTTTCGAGTGGACCTAAATTACCAAATATTTGCACAACTTAAGTGGGATTAACAGTTAAGAACAAGTGTTATCTCCTTGGAGGTCATAGATTCAATTCCATAGGGCGGTAAGGTCTGTCCATGCTTAAGCAAGAAATTGTTTGTGGATATTATGTGGGTTAGAAAGGTACCGGCAACCTCATTCTCGCTTACAAGATTAAGAGAGGGGTGATCTGTATTTCCTAGGCTAACCTCAATGCCCAATTTTTTTCATAGAAAAAATATTATATGGGATTTATGAAATGAGATGCAATTGTCATGTGTGTTTGTGTGTGTAATACACTTAGGAAAACACATGGCATATAATTTTTACCATATAGTATATTTGGCCCAAAATTTAATAAAAATGATTCCATAATAAAGAATGATGATATAAACTAGACAACAGAAAGTGTCCAACCTTTGAATTTCTCTTCTGCAGGGGTTGTGGTAACTATGAATACTTCATCAAGAAGAATGAAGAGAGCACATGAAACTCAAATATTTGATTCAAATAAGGATCGAGTTCCTTTGGTGAATAATGGGTCTTTGGGAAAGGACTTATAGATGATAGATGTAGATCCATCACAAAGATAATGGATTGAGGTTAAAAAAAGAAAGGAAATTAAGGCAAGATTGAAAACTTATTTAAATCTTGACTCATTGTAAAACATTCATTTTGTCTCCATTTGATTGGTTATATTTAATTTCTTTAAAAGCATTGTTAACACCAAAAATTGTCCACATAACTCTCTATGGTCCACACTATAGTTATACATCATTATTCCCTCCATTTTGACCTTCACAATTAAATTCCCTCTAAATTAGTCCAAAATATCATTATTTCTTCCATCATAAATATACAGAAGATGTGCATTTATTGCAACAAAACCACCATTCTCCCAAAAAAGGACAAAACAACCCTAAAATGAGAATGGGTCATAAACCATGGACAAATACCATGCACTATGAAAAATCATGGACTAGTACCATGGGCAACAAAATCTTGTATCGGTTAAATTATTGAACCATTGATCTACAGGAAATGAGAGCAATTGAAAGGTAGAATTGTGTAGTGGAATAGTAAGAACAATTCACACTAAACAAGACAAATTTGAGACAAATATGATAAGAATTGATCAGTAAATTACAGCATTAATCTTCATTAATTCAACAATAATACAATAGTGTTACAATAAGGAGAATTTGAATCATGTGGATAAGATTCGAATCTACCAACTGAATAACTAACTATGAGTGTCTAAATCACTGCATTGGAGCCACTAATATAACTCATGATGTCTAAATCAATCTAACGATCAATTAAACTAGTTAAACCAGTTAAACTGATGAGGTAGGTGGAAAAAGGCGCCACTTCCCCATGTAGCCATGCAAAACTGGCGCTAGACTAACTGAGAGTGATCTAACTGAATGTAACTGGAGACTAACTCAGCATAACTGCTTACCAACCATGACCAATTGATGGAGGTTGTTGGTGGCACTCATAGTGTCTCATATAATTTAGGGATTGGTCCCAGAGGCACCTAAACTCACGCATGAACATGCAGTAAGTGATAGTTAACCTCTATATGCGTTCCTCATACTCCAATACAAATGTCGCCCTAAGCTAGGAAAATGATCAAATAGAATATATATGGATAAGGGAGGATTATGTAATCCTAACACCCTCTCTTAATCCTGACTTGGACAACTTTGGGTTCTGGAAACTAGGACAAAGGTCACCCATACAATCTAATGAAAAATAAAACTGCTTAATAAACTAAGGAAAATGGGTAAAGCCTCATGGGAACTCCCCCCCCCCACCCCCCCCCCTCCCTCAAAATAAGAAGGAACAAGGAAAACAAGCTATACTTAGGAGAAAAATATTCCTCTTGTTGAGTTTAGTTGTCATTGATGTCAAAGAAGTTCATTGAAGTCAAAGGAAGTGATGATGTGGATGTTTAGTATTGTCATTGATGTCAAAGGATTTTAGTAATAACAAAGGGATAACCAGAAGCATGGTTGATCAATTATGTGTCTAAGAATAGAGTCAAATTGAGAATGATGTTGATTGATCGATTCTCTGATCAATCAAATCCGAATTGGGATAATCAGAGAAATTCCATCATCTTTACATATGATTGTGTCTTAAGTATGTGCAGGTATGGACGGTTGAGATCACAATAGAAGCAGATCAATGGATGAGATTACTTACGCAGTGAAAAGTTACTCTAGACTTAATCATGGAATCAACAATCTGAAGAGCAAAGAAGGATCAAGCACGAACGGTTCAGATCGTGATCAACCGTCAGATCAATGATTGAGGAGAATTCCGCTAAGAAAATATACGAGGAAATTATGATAAGGTCGGTGTCACGTCCCCACCCCTCTACCAGAGAGAATGCAATTATAATGCTATCAAATCCAGGAAATTTAATTCTCAATAACATGATAATAAAATGCATTGAACTAACAACATGTACAGATGCATAACAATTGCAAATACAGTGTGTTATAGCTGATTTTACCACACACGGTTGATCACATATTGATGGCCTTCCCTGTCCCTCTGCAGACTCTTTAGACCCCATGGACTCATATTATCCTTTGATGATCCAAGTTCATCCCTTAAAAACCCTTGTTTATTGTTGTACGTGACTTTTAATCCCATACTCGCGTGTACACGTGACTTTTGACCTCAAACCCGCGTACATCAGGATGTGTGCATAAGTCCAAATGTTTTTGGAGTTTTCCTCATAAGAGTCTGAATAATTTGACTCTTAGCCTTCCAAATTCCTTGAGAACTCTCGAATTCGACCCTCCATTAGCCTCTTGGAGTGCTCTATAAGGAACCCCTTAGATACATTGAAGGAGAGGAATTGAAGAGCAAGTAAACTATACTCCATGGTTGCCATAGTTTGCATATACTTGAGTCTGCATCCCTTTGTCCCTTTGGAGCACTTTGTGTTCTTCCCAAGCTTGCCTTTTCTTGTGAGCTTTCCATCAAGAGATGGAGGATTGAGGAGTTGGAGGCCTGGGTGGAGGACTCAGTTTCTCTGGTTCGTAGACGTGCCAACAAAGGTTGTCACTATTGTAATCTCTGATTTTATTAATAGAAATATATTTTCCTGTCCAATTATGTGCAATTGAATATGAATATTGAATCCATGGATATGTTTAATTGTTTATGCATCAATGAATATATATGATAGAGTAGGTCTAACACACTATTATACAGCATGCTTGTCTTGTTTGTTGTTGTTGAGAGCGAATTGCTAATACAAGCATGAATTGGAAAGCTCAACGGGGATCTACTTCAACCGTCCAGAACAAGGTACGACTTGATATCCGTTAGTGTTATATGTTTGGTTTCTCTTGCATATTGGGAAAGATTGGTTTCTAGTGTCAAAGTTGTCTGTTGTGGTACACCCCAAGCCATAGGAAGTTTCTCTCCGTAACAGAATTGGAAACCATACTAGGGAGGTTCCTAGTTGTTTCTCTTTGGGGTTTTTGGTATTCAATGTACTTGAATTGCTCTGGATTTCTCTGTTTTTCTGTGTCGGGTCTGGGTGCATGTTTGCCCAGTACAGTCCTAAAGAAGTAAATTTTGTCTTAGCTTGTCTGCTTGCCCTATTTTTCTGCCTTTTTCTTCTTGTACTCATCTTTTTCCTTCACAATCGCGTATACACGTGGGTTTTCCTTGATCAGACGTGTATATATGCCCTTTTACTAAGAACAGTCATTTATGCCTTGGTTTTGATCCTTAGTGGGAGGATTAAGTGTGGCTGGGTGATTTTTGATGATTGTTGAGTCTTCTCAGATGCTTTTGGAGTCTGGATACACCCTCTGTTTCTGACCAGAGACTGATTTTAGTTTATTTTTAAGTTTTGTTCTTGTCATCCATTTATCCATTTTTTGTTCTGAGATTAGTGCATTAGGTATCTTTTACCTAAGTTCCTTGCTTGGCTGATGTTTGAGAGTGGTTGCAGGGTCTGGGGGTTGTAGAGTCATTTATTTTCTTACATATCTCATTTATTACAAAAAATACAAAAATATTTTTGTTTTTGCATAGTTATGCATCTCTTGCATTTTGCATTGGCACAGTACTTGCATCATGTTTGCTTACTGCTATTATAGTTAGATTTTCATATAAGAATGACTGCACTTACATTTGAAGGAAAAATTTTGCATCTCATGTAGTGGCATACCCTGTTCTTCATTCTACACATTGCATTTGGCATTGCTTGTTAGGCGTGCATATTTACTTTACTGCTGAGTCATAACTTCATTGGTTGCATGACCATTTACCCTTTGAGTAATCACAGCCAACTAAAATCAATGCTTAGCAAAATGAATTACACTCTTTTCTTTTCTAGGGTGCATCAACAAGAATAGATTTTAGGGTCTTGGAATAGTTCATTGTTAGTCGATTCTCCAAGACCACTAAACAAAACAAGTAGGTGTCTTCCCAGGTGAGAGTTTCAAACCCTTGATATAATTAGTTTTTCTCGGGATGCTCCTCTTACACGTGAGTTAAGAATGAGGCAGTGCACGTAATTGTGATTGGGATGACCCTTGGTAACTTTTTGTGAGCACCAGAGATATTTCTAGGGTTGTATTCATATATGGGGTCCTTTGAGGTATTGGTGCACCCTTGGGGTACCAATTGTGCTTTCAGGCTTCAGGATTTGCTACCCTACCAATATGGTTGATCTTGCCTGCGACTTTCTGCCTTAGCATTAGTTATATTGAGGTGACCTTAGTTTCCTTACCTAGGTTATCAAGCGGGTATTTGTAGAGGTTATTCTGCAGGTGTCCTGTCCAGGTAGGGATTGGACAGCGCAGTCGCTATATGCGTTGAAGCTGAGGGCCATTATAATTGGTTACAAACCTCCACTTGTTGTGTATGGGAGTCTCAATCCTCTCCTAGGCGAGACATACCTGCTTCATTCGGGAGCTCACTTATCCTACCCTTGGTTTGCTTGTGATTTGGCTTTATATTTTCTTAGGTGTATGCTATGTGCATGCTATTTTGCTTAGGGTTGCATAGCTAGATCGATTCTTTTCTTTTTATTGATTCATTGTGTATTCAGGTGCGGAACCTCGTCATTCTCGTCATTTAGTAGGGCTTCTACCTTCCACGTCTCCTCCTCCTTTGGGAGAGGAAACCAAACAGTCCAGGCAAACTCATTCTCACTTTGATTCATACACTATGGGTGATCACGCGCATGAGATTCCAGAGATCCCTGATCTTCCTCGTCATGTATGGGAAGATGAACTTCTTAGCACATACGGGACTCCGGTAGGTTCTGGTCATCATTCGGCTAGACCGTCACAAGAAACTTTTTCACGATTCACAGATTCCACACACCCTAATCGTCGGTATTGGTTTTCGGGCAATGAGATTCACCATGCATCCACTAACACTAGAACTATTAGGTATGGCATGCCCGATATTCCCAAGACTGGTCCGGCACCTCATGACGAATCAAGTGTTGACCATGGTGCTGTGCCTGGGGGCACGTCCATTCCTTTCCATGCGGAAAGGTTTGGTAGTTCTAGTCACATTACACCTTCCACCCCTGCGGTGGAGGTTCATTCACACACACAACCTATGCCTAGCACTAGTGTTCCTATTCGAGGACCAGAACCTAGACATGTGAATATTGGGGGAACAAGTTATATTCCTTCACATATTCCATCATCTTCTACACCAATTCCTTCAAATGCCTTTTTGACCACACATCCTCCCCCTAACTCTAGTGGGCCTTCTGGACAGAGTTCTACTACTAGCCATATCCATCCTACTTCTACTAGCACCGTTGTGTCACAAGGCCATGTACCTTCTCACGTGTCAGCAGGACATGTATCTTCCCATGGACCTTCCCGGGGACCATCTCATGGTCCATTTTATGGAACCTCTTATGGACCTTCTTACTGACCATCTTATGGACAAACTTACACACCTTATGGGTCCAAGTATCAACCCATGTATCAGTCACCTAATTATGGCTTTGTAGCACCCCAGCCTCAAGGTACCCCAAATCACAATCCTTACATGCAACCCTATATGGGTCAAATGGGAGGAGGTTATTATCCCACTAGACAAGGCCATGGTGTATATAGCAGTCAGCCTTATGCGAACCAGTCCTATCAGGGAGCATGGAACCAACCAGCTCAACCTAGGGTCCCTTTCCTTGCAACTTTGAATCTACTTGATCTATCAAGATCGACGAATGATCCTATATCTCATGACCCGACATGGTCGGCAATTCCTACCAAACTTCCTTCAGACATCCCAACGTTTGAAGGTAAGGCTGGTGAAGATCCTGGTGAGCACGTTACGACCTTCCATCTTTGGTGATCTTCGAATTCCTTGAACGATGATTCTGTCTGTTTGAGACTATTTCAACGCACCCTCATGGGTCCTGCCACGAAATGGTATATAGAGTTACCTTGGGGGGGCATATTATTGGTTGCATGACCTTGCTATAACTTTTATTAACCACTTCTAGCTACCCGTGCGTTACGACGCTGGTACCGAACTCTTGTCGACATTTTGGAAAGATAAATCCACCCATATTTTGAATCATATTCAAGAGTGGCATAGATGGAAGAGGATGATTAAATCCTTTATACCACCAGAGTTTCTTCTAGATTGGTTCCTCAAGTTGGTGTTACCTTATACTGCGAAGGATGTCTCCACATTCGGAGTGCAAAATGAGGACCAAGCTATTTTTAGGGCCCAATAGTTGGACTTGATTTATGCTCAGTCTGGGATCCTTTATGAGATCGTACCTAATGCTCCACATTCCAATTTCGACCCCAAGTTTAAACCTAGGCCACGTGCCAATGGTATCGTTGGCTCCACAAGTACCAAACCTGCAGATTTAGTTACGAAAAAAGTGAACTAGTTATCGCTTAACCAATCTGTGTCAGGGAAAGCTACGGCTTCGGCCCTTCCTATCCAGTAGGAAAATGTACTTTCCTTGAAGTCATCGAACCCGAAAGGTAACCAACAACTTGGAAGGAATATAAAGAAAGGAAAAAATAATAAGAAGGGTGGGAATAATAATGATAATGCGACTAATGACAAGAACAAGAACAACAATAATAATGTTGGGGGGGACAAGAATTCTAAGCAGAAGGTTAAGTTTCCTTGCAAGTTGTGCAGGGATGACCACCTCACTCACTTGTGCCCTCGTATGGAAGATGCTTCGAAGTTCATAGCACAGGGCCCAACTGTGTTTACAAATCCTTTACCAAACAATCAAAATATGAACTGGAGGACCGTGGATCCTGGTTGTGCGTCTGGTGGAACTCCAAATCCGTTGGAGGATGCTAGTGGACACAGGTGCATCAACATGGTGAAATCTACTAGTGTTGTGATGCATGTGAAATATTATGGTTCGTCACAGCCAAACCTTGGGAAAGAACCTGATCCACCTAAGAGATCTTTGCGAATTGAAAATCCTATGGATAAGCCTAAAGTTCCACCTTGTATTCCTAAGGGAGTAATAAAGCGCTCGGGGAACAATCCTAATGCTAGAGCCGCCTAGAAATATTCAATTGTTGAGGATTTGTGCCAGACTCCTTGTGCGATGTCTGCATTAGAAGTACTTCAGACTTGTCCTTCATAGAGAAAGGCCTTGTTGTCTGCTCTTAGGGTTGGTGATGATAGCTCTTCTTCTGTGATCAAATTTGAAACTCATGGAATCCAACCTCGCTTGCCTTACTATGTGTCTCTTTTGATTCACGTAGAGTGTTTGAACAACACCATCATGCATACTGTGATTGATGAAGGCATTGTCACTTTCGTGATGTCTTTGACTTGTTGGAAGGGCTTAGGTTCTCCCACGTTGTCTAAATCTGCGAACATGTTGACTACTTTTGATGGAAGATCATTTTAGTTGCATGGTATTCTTCCTTCCCTAGAGGTCCAATTGGGGGGAATATTGTTGCGATCGAGGTTGAGGTGGTTGATGCGCCCCTTGACTATAATATTTTGATGGGTAGGAACTAGATGTACAATATGCAAGTTGTAGCCTCTTCCCTATTCCGAGTGGTTTGTTTTCCATTGAATGGGAAGATCATTACTATTTATCAAAAATATTTCCAGAATCTGAGTGTAAACGCATCATCGGGAGCTTCTATCCTAATTATTGATCATTCTCAACTGGGAACAGAGAATGTGGGTGTGGGTAGGTATCCTTCTCTCATGGGAACCTTTAGTTGTCCTGTGCCTATTCTTATGATTGGGTCTAGTCTTGTTGGGGCTTCGACCTCGTCGAATTCAGTATCCTTTCGCACTTCTCATATGGAGGATCCTTGGATTCTTCCTTCACCGAGTACTTCAAGTGATAATTCTATGCCTATCGAGACATACATGTTGTTTCCTGCAACATTTGTGGCGTATCAAGCAAATATTGATCATGTTGTAGAGCCTAGTCCTTCCTCTTCGCGGATGAAGGAAGAGGACCCTTACGTGTTGTCTGCTTGGGCAGTAGAGTCATCTCACTCTCAAGACTTCCTTGATGATGTTTCTCCATCGGATGAAGCTATTCTTGAGGATATGTCTGGGATAGAACAACCTTGGGGAGAGCTGCACCATAGATCATATTTCCTCCCTGAGCCTGATCAGTTAGAGTGTGATGACTTTAGGGTGATTCTAAGTGAGAAGGTTGGTAGCCCCATGGTCCCATTAAGCTCTCCTAGTCATATTGCTGAAGGGAACATGGCTAACCTATCACCAACGACTCCTATCAACATTTCTCGTGATCCTGGTAAGATTGAGAACATTTACATTGGGGTGGATTGTTCCCCCGATGAGATTAAAGAGTATGCCAAGATTTTTAAGGAGTTTTGTGATGTTTTTTTTTGGTCATATGAGGATATTATAGGAATAGACCCTCGCATTGTCGAACACAAAATAAAAACCTATATGAATGAAAAACTGGTTCAACAACGTTTGCATGTCGTGAATCCTATGAAAGTGCCCATTATTAAAGCAGAGATAGAGAAACTTCTCAAAGTTGGTTTTATCTATCTCTTTCCCTTGATGGAGTGGGTTTCAAATCCAGTTCCGGTGGATAACAAGCAAGGAGCGATCCGAATATGCACTGATTTTTGTGATTTAAATCGAGCATGTCCTAATGATAATTTCCCTACACCATTTATTGATCAAATTTTGGATGAGTGTGCATGAAGTGAGGTTTTTCCTTTTATGGATGGATTTTTTGAATACAATTAGATATAGATTAAACCTGAGGATCAACATAAGACTACATTTATTTTTCCTTGGGGAACTTTTGCATATTAGAAGATGCCCTTCGGCCTTAAAAACGTTGAAGCTATGTTTCAACGGGTCATGACCTTTGCCTTTCATGATCTCAAAAAAGATATATTGAAGTGTATTTGGATGATCTAGCTTCTCACTCTCGTTTGAGAGTGCATCATCCTTATCATTTGTGATTAGTTTTCGAAATATGTTGTCATTATCAAATTCAATTAAATCCTCACAAATTTATATTTTGTGTGAAGGTTTGTCATTTACTAGGATTCATCGTGTCTAAGGAGGGTATTAGAGTCGATCCCTTGAAGGTTGAGGCAATACTTCAATTGTCTCCCCCGTGCAACATTCGCCATATTCAATGTTTACAAGGTATGGAAAACTTCTTGCGAAGGTTCGTGGTCAATTTTTCTAATTTGACTAAAGGCTTCATGTGTTTGTTGAAGAAAGATACCCCTTTTACTGGGATGAGTGAGCCCAGAAGTATTTCGATGCTCTTAAGAATGCCTTGGCATCGGCCCTCGTGCTTAGTCCACCGGACTATAGCCGTGACTTTTTTATTTATGTGGCCGCGTCTTAGGAAACAGTTGGTATGGTATTGGTTTAAGAGGATGAGGAGCTCCATGAGCATGTCATATTTTATCTGAGTGAAAACCTTATTGATGTGGAACTTCATTGTTTCGATGTTGAGAAGCTAGCCTTAGCCACCATCCATGGGGTTCAGCGTTTGAGGCATTACATCCTCCTTCGCCAAACGTTGGTCGTAGCTCACATCAATCCATTTCGGTTCTTCCTCACCAGAAGGATGATTGGGGGGGGATATAATAAATGGATTGTGATATTGCAGGAGTTTGATCTCGAGTTTGTTTCAAAAAAATTGAAGAAATCATTAATCTTTGCTAAGTTCATGTCGGATTTTCCAAATCTAGATGAAGAATATTTTCATTAGGATTCTCTTGTTGATGAGCATATCTTTCTCATCTCAACCATGGACCCTTAGTATGAGGATATTATTGTTTATTTGCAAACATTGAAATTTCCTACTCACCTCTTGTGAGATGAGCAAGGACGACTATGTCATGTAGCGAAGAACTACCTCATAGTGGAGGATACTTTGCACCGCCGTGGGGTTGATTCCATTTTACACCGTTGTTTAACTCATGAGGAGATTGAGGTCGTTCTTAATGATTTCCATGGAGGGGCGTGTGGTGGTCATTTACCTGGTCTTTCTACAACCCAAAACATTTTGCGAGCAGGTTATTTTTTTTTGTCCATCTTTAAAGATTGTGTTAATGTGGTCAAGAGTTGCCACCCTTGCCATGTGTTTGCATGTAATATGTGTTCATGTCCAGCCCCTTTGCATCCAATTATTATCGTCGGTTCCTTCACCAAGTGGGGGGTTGATTTTATGGATTGTAACCCAGCTTCGGCTGGGGGGAACCATCATATTATTGTGGCGGTCGATTATTTCACGAAATGGGTAGAGGCTATGCCTACTATCAAATCCGATGGTGAAACAGGTGCACATTTCATAATTAACCAGATTATCACCCGGTTAGGCATTCCAAAGGAGCTAGTCACTGACCATGGCAGGAACATTTAGAACAAAATGATGGAAGAGTTGTCTTCAAAGTTAGGATATAAGCAAGATCACTCCTCTTCTTATTACCCTCAAGTGAATGGATAGGTTTAAGCAATGAACAAGTCACTCAAGTCCATTCTCCAATGAACCATTACATAGATCAAGAATAATTGGCATATCATGTTGTATCCTACTTTGTGGGCTTATAGAACTGTGGTCAAGAATGCCACTAGTTTTTCTCCCTATCAACTTGTGCATGGGGTGGAGTTAGTATTACTAGTTGAATGTGAAATCCCTTCTTTGAAGCTAGCTGTGGAGCTTTTACCAGAGACTTTTGCATTGGAAGAATGTCTGGTCCGTCAAGATGTTTTGGTGGCTCTTGAGGTTAACAAGTGTCACGTTAAGGTCCAGTACGATAATTCTGTCCGTCCTAGGAATTTTAGTGAAGGTGACTTAGTCCTTTTATGGGATCAAGCTAAGGAACCCTTGGGGGCAGGAAAGTTCAACCTGATGTGGCATGGTCCGTACGTGGTTAAGCGTGTCTTAGAGAAAGGTTCCTATGAGTTGGTGTATTATGAAGGGACAACCTTGGCGGAGCCTAGAAATGGGATCTATCTTAAAAATTACTATGCATGATCTTCAACCAAGGCTGACTTTTTGTATATTATTGTACATTTTTGCGTTACATAGTTAGTTATTCTTATGGTGATTGGGTTTGTTGACTAGCTTTCGTTTGTTATGGAAGATGTCGATGGAATCTTCTATTCACATAGGATTCATTGATGGTGCTCACTGCCACACTCAACATTTATCTTCAGTTGCTTGGGTAATCTATACTCCTACGGGTCAAGTGTTGTCTTCAGGAGGCATATGCTTATGTCCTTCATCAAACAATGTTGTTGAATATAGTGTCGTGATTGAGTTATTGCGGGATTCCATTTCACATGGTGTTCTTTCTCTTGAGGTACGTCTTCATTCACAGTTAATGGTTTCAAAACTTAATGGCTTGTATCGTATTAGGGATCTGACATTGTTACGAAGATTCTTGCATGTAAGATTGCTAGAATGGAAATTTGAGAGTATAACATACATTCACAATCCAAGAAATTTTAATCAAGCTGTTGACTCATATGCTAATTATGTACTAGATTGGCATTTGATTCGCATACCATAAGCATTTCAAAAACACATTTTACACATGTAAATAGAATAAATAATCGATCATCATAAATATTTTTTCATTAAGTCCAAAAAGGTGACGTCATAATACATAAGTTTCATATACAAAATTGGGGCTTTCGAGCCACCAAAATATACTACACGCTCATACAAAATATACACCTAGGTATCTAAGCCTGAGGTGGAGGAGGGTGATGATCATGGTAGCACACCATGACTATAGCTAGCCAGTGGAATAATCAAATTCATGCCTGTGGTACTCCAATCACCTGGTGTTGCATAGCCTCAGGAAAGTTCTTGACTTGCACCATGGGATCCATGTGTATCAAGCAAACCAAGTTTGTGTGAACCCTTTGGAGCGTCCTCTCCGCATCCACACCCATAATCTCATCGCCTCTTCCCCTCCTTCAATGACAAGGAAAGCCTTCTAGCCATCGTGATCCCACATATGCATGTACATGATAGAGTTTCATTATGTATCGTCACACCAAAACATGTCTTTTGATTCCATATATCAAAAAATACAAAAAAAATTAATAACTCAAAAAACAAAAGTGAGTTGGGATTTGTTACCTATGTATCGATATGTTGATCCTAGTGTTAGGTGCATATCTGTATCTTCGCGGAAGTATATCCCTACATATAGGGGTAGTCATCTATGGTGATGATATGTCTTTTCCACCAAAGGAAGAAGTTTGTTGGGTAAGGGTTGGCCACTCTTCCCCCTCCCAGTCTTTGCTTGACATTGGCCTAGCGTAGCTGAGCCAAATCCCTGAATCTGTGTGGAGCAATGTAAACTCTAGTGATTAGCCTCGGTACCCTCTCAAAAAAGAACACACTTAGTATACTACCAAACATCAGTGGCCTTGAGGCCTGGTGGAGAGATGCCAAACCTGTGATCCTACCTAATGCTAATAGTATGGCTTTCATCCCCAGGTTCTAAGCTGCATTTTTTAGTATTTTACTCCCAACCTTCTCTGTATTGGGAAGGAAATACACATCTATGTATCCCTCTATAGTCAGCCTGCCTCCTGGACCACAAGATCAAAGGTTCACCACCTCCCCTCGTCAGGACAAACCTGTGATAAAATATATGTTCTCAACCTCAATGTTGAGTGACATACCATCCAACTAAAAGCTTTTAGAATCTAGATCCTAGTAGTCTACTAGCAGCTAGAGTAGTCTTGGCTTGGCTCTTAATCTGCAAGGTGCCAAAACTTATACAACCCACAAGCCCTTAGAGCTTGTTGAGCCATTAGATCTCCTTGTACTGCCTCCTCAACATCACCATGTTCCCTCTCTCTCATTCTAGCACCATCCTACACAAAAAAAATTGAGTTTCATCAGTATTTCACGTTGAAAATCACATTTGCGGCCCTATGCGCGATTGTTTTCAGAACAGTTGCGTATTTACGCGGGTATCGTGGTATTTTCTGCGTATACCCGACCCTATATGCGGAAAAAGACTTGATTTCTGCGTGGGCCGAAATGCACATTTTGGGGTGGCCTAAACAAAAAATTTGACCACTAAAATTAAAAAAAATTGCATGAAAGTGAAAGAGAAGGGCTTGGGGAATTCCCTAGACCAAACGTGGAGTGATTTCCTCGAACGATGCTCCCAAAATCAGCTCTTGAAATTCTGGACACAAATGCACTATGGTGGGTGAATTTTCAAATGGTATGAAAATTTTTAATTTTTCATTATTTTATAGAAAAAATTTTGAAATTTTTACCCACTTCCTACAGTTTTTTACCGTTTCTAACCATTTTGGGCCATTTGGACTAATATGATCTTGTAGGAGCCCATTTTGGGTGCGGTTTGACTGAGACTGGGCCTGTTCATGTCTATTACAGGTATCATGTCTAAACTAGCATATAGGTTAGGATTTCACATCCACTTGCATTTTGCATGACCTTATGACCATTTCATCTTAACCTTATGTACGAACCCATTCCATGATGTCATGGAACCTTCTTGCTGCTATTCGAAGTGGCATTGTGTGAATGGTAGAGCTTTCCCATACATGTGTACCCTAGTTAGATCCCATATCACATTTGGTGCCCATGCTGACATTTCTACTTTAGGTTGTGGGAGTCCTTTTAGTCCGGCCATGTCTTTGAGCAAGAGCTTCATACTCCTCTTGAACTTTATCCTGGCCATTTCCCTTGGGAACCCCTTGTATATATCATGTTGTAATTGCATTTTCATGAGTATTGTTTGTCTTCTTGAGCTTTATGTTGGCTCCCTGACGTTGAATTATTATCCATATAGCTAGAGCTTGTCTCGTGTCTAGCCAAGCATAGCCGTTTTATATATCTTTTGCAGCTTGATCATCCCTTTTACCGAGAGGAGAACTTCCCCCGAGTGTCATTATCCTGCACATATATCCTTGCATTAAGCATAGGCATGTTCCACTACTTGTAACTAGTTTGCTTGTCCCCTGACACTCGTCTCCTCCTAGATTTGTACTATAAAGCACTTTTATTCCTTTTCAAGCTTTTCAAAATATCTGAAAAAGTCGAAAAAAAATCAAAAAACCAAAAAGTCGGACAGGAAAAGATGTTATCTTTGGCAGCAGTTGATTCGTGTCTCCTTTGAACAGAGCATTGTATATTTCATCTATTGGTTGGGTATTAGTTTGACTTTAGGAGCTGTACTCGTTACTCTTAGTTTATCTCCACTGACTGGTTAAGCTTCCAGTCCATATGGAGCCTCTGTTGATGCCTCCTGTCTCATAGATATGTCCTAATTTGCATATCAAGTCCATGTTTCCTACCTTCGGTCACCATTCTCCTTTATGCTCTTGTTCGAAGGAAGTTGAAGCCTGAGTCGACCATTCCTCAATTACCTTGACTTTGCATGTCGTCCATTCCCGATACTGTTACTGGTTCATGCACATCTTGTTCTTCCACATTATACAGTGTTGCTGAGTACCTCGTGTTGGTTTATGGGGGATGCCTTAATACCCTCCTTCCAGTGGATTCCATTCCATCGACATCAGATCATTTATTCTGTAATAGGATTCTAGAGTCATTTGAGTGCCTTGAGACTTATAGTCATCAATGGTAGGTTCTCTCGCCATTGAAAGTTTTGGGAATACCTCAATGTCCCCTAATCGATGGACTCTTCAAAGTGTTCGACCTCAACACATCTATTCACACTTGTTAGATTGCACTCTGTACCTTGATTCCCATTTTCATTATCGGTGGGTGATCTTGTGTCTGTTAATGGCATACATCAATGACCGGTAATCAGACAATGGACTACTATGTTCAACCTCGACACATCTATTCACATAGTAGGACATGTACTCACGGCGTTTCATTTAGAATACCTTCCAGCTTGGTAGCATTCCATATATGCTACATCCTTGATCGTGCCAATGTTCATGAGATTTTAGCTCTCGTGATTTGATTCCAGTGTATATCAGACATCTTCAGCTATTATGGAGATCTTGATCCATTGTGTATCTTCAGCCATTATGAATATCTTGATCTATTGTACATCTTCATCCACTTTTGAGATTTTGATCTATTGTATATTGTACATGGCGATCACCACACATGTCACATTTTGTATATCATGCTTATTCATGGCCATTGTACTCTTATGTATCTGAGACTACTCTATGTATTTGCAGCCATATGCAAATATTTATCATTGTATTGTACTGATGAGTGGCTAGTTCTTCCACCTGGGTCTTCATTACTCCACTTCTGGGATTGATTTTATAATGTATTTCAGCCATCATGTTACCCCTCTGACCTCACACATTACGGGGCATCTCCTATAGCTGATTTTTCCACACACGATTTATTACATATTGATGGCCTTCCTTGTCCCTCTACAGACTCTTAAGACCCCATGGAATCATATTATCCTTTGATGATTGAAGTTCATCCCTTAAAAACCCTTGTTTATTGTTGTACATGACTTTTAATCCCATACTCATGTGTAGACTGAATTTTGACCTCAAACCTGCGTACATCGGGATCTGTGCATAAGTCCAAATGTTTTTGGATTTTTCCTCATATGAGTCTGAATAACTTGACTCTTGGCCTTCCAAATTCCTTGAGAACACTCAGATTCGACCCTCCATTACCCTCTTGGAATGCTATATAAGGAACCCCTTGGATACATTGAAGGAGAGGAATTGAAGAGCAAGTAAACTATAGTCCATTGTTGCCACAGTTTCCATATACTTGAGTTTGCATCCCTTTGTCCCTTTGGAGCACTTTGTGTTCTTCCCAAGCTTTCCTTTTCTTGTGAGATTTCTATCGAGAGATGGAGGATTAAGGTGGTGGAGGCCCAGGTAGAGGACTCGGTTTCTCCGGTTTGTAGACATGCCGACAGAGGTTGTCACTATTCTAATCTTTGATTTTATTAATATAAATATCTTTTCATGTCTAATTATGTGCAATTGAATATGAATATTGAATCCATGGATATGTTTAATTGTTTATGCATCATTGAATATATATATGCTAAAGTAGGTCTAACACACTATTATATATCATGATTGTCTTGTTTGTTGCTGTTGAGATCGAATTGCTAATACAAGCGTGAATTGGAAAGCTCAACGGGGATCTACTTCAATCATCTGGAACAAGGTACAACTTGATATCCCTTAGTGTTATATGTTTGGTTTTCTCTTGCATATTGGGAAATATTGGTTTCTAGTGTCAAAGTTGTATGTTGTGGTACACCCCAAGCCATAGGAAGTTTCTCTCCGTAACACAGCAGAAGCAATTACATTTATTTAAGCATTCAACATGTTCATATTAATTCATAAACAAATACAGTTGCATATATAAAATACACAAGAATACTTATCTTGAAAGAAGCCTTTGTCCCGCAACCAGCTATATCGTTGCAACGTTCCACCCAACCATAGGCCAGTGTGTTCATCATTCTCTCAACATCACTTCCACCCCCGAGCTGGGTATGATTCCCACAATGAATAAGGGAATGCTTGTAGGCTCACACATAGCCAAATATATATCAAAATTCAGCCAATCCAAAACTGCATTTGGGTTTATCAGGCTGCTAAGGAGGCGAAAAGCTTGAACTGCTAAAGTAGTGAGCTCAACCACAGAGCTATGGACACCTGCACCAGATCTGGCTTGGCTTCTAAAACATCTACACACCCAACACAATCCCTTAGGCTATGCCTTCCCTTCCAGTGCTCTTCAAGGTGTGCAAATAAGAAAACCAGGCCCTCTAGATCAGTATGTGAGGTTCCTTCCTACACTATGTTTACCAAGCTAGTTCAGACCCAATTCCACTCCAAGCCACTTCAGACCAAAATATAATATGCACCCACGGCAAAATACAACTTCTGGGCGTGGAAAAAAACGTCAAGGAAACCAAATTCAGTAATGGTGAATGGGTAAAACATCCCTCAGAACCAAAATCGATTTCACAAAATGTTCATCAGCTTCACGTGGGAAAAAACGGACTCAACAAACACCTAGAAACCATGGTCTCTTCTCCAATTCATTGGGCATTACCAAAAATGGATTTCCAGCTTGGAAACTGATGAGGAAATGCAGCAAATCATGAGGAAGGAAACCCAACCACGGAGCATAACAAAAATGATTTCCCAACCATAGGGAAAATGAAGAAAACTGCCCCCAAATGTTAAGGAAACACACAGCAAACCAAAAACATGAAGGAGAGAGCTCCACAAGCTTCCAACTACGTGAGAAATGGAAGATGTGAATGCATTATGGCTTGGGAAGCATTTCTGGGAAATAACTTGCCTCATAAGTCAAAAAATGTTTCCCCAAAAATGGGTGGCTTCCCCAAATTCGAATTTTTTAACTCCCATACTCTTCCCATCCCCATGCAATAACTACCTCAACCAATTTTTGGCAGAAATAAATGATTGGGTAAATAAGACAAGAAAGGTGGTTGACAGGTTGATGGGTTTTCCCCTTGACATTTGGATTTTCTCCATTGAATCAAAGGTTTGAATATTTCCCCACCTCCTTATCCTTAGGAAATCATGCCCCCATCTCTTTTAATGTTGCATTGACATAACTGGTTGTGGGTATTTTAATTAAATTACATATTTACATGATGTCCAAAATTATAATGTGCCTAGCTAGCATGAAATACCATCAGCATCGATTTTAATCGTTGAAACATAAAACGCTAAATCGATGGTGGGGGTTTTTCATTTAGCTCCACACCATGATTAATTACAATATATACATTATATACATTTTTAATGCAATAGGGGTCAAAACTAGGGTGTTACATTCCCCTCCCCCTTCAACAACACTGTCCTCGGTGCTTTACAAAACTCATCAAAAATGCTACACTAGTACCACCCTCAGTGCTCCATAGAATTGAACAAAAATGGATGTGTCAATCGCATGGCATCCTCCAACTCCCACGTAACCTCTTTAGGACCGTAGTGCTCCCATTGCACCTTTACCTATCCTATGGCTCGATTCCATAGCATTGTGACCTTTCTGTCGAGGATGCACATTGGCTTGATTTGGAACTCTCCCTTAGGTTCCACCTTAATCGCATCCCAATTTATCACATGGTTAGGATCATGTACATATTTCTTAAGCAAAGAAACATGAAAAAAATTATGATCTCTAGTGATAGAAGGAAATGCAATTCTATATGCAACTGGCCCTATTCTTTCGAGCAATGCAAACGTCCCACAGTATCTAGGTGACAGCTTGTCACAACTTCCAAGCTTCAAGGAACCAATCCTCACGTTGAGATATCAGATAGCAGAATTAGAAACCAATCATTACATTGAGATATCAGATCAACAGGTGGGAGAGATCGTCTAGGAGATCAACGGGAGAGAACGATTCTACTCATGGAAGTAACGAGGAAGTTGAAATAGATGAATGGATGCAGAATTTCTATTAAAT
Source organism: Pseudotsuga menziesii (assembly GCA_001517045.1). Classification (NCBI taxonomy): domain Eukaryota; kingdom Viridiplantae; phylum Streptophyta; class Pinopsida; order Pinales; family Pinaceae; genus Pseudotsuga; species Pseudotsuga menziesii. The sequence continues at coordinate 115,278 of LPNX011140912.1, read as the reverse complement.
CTGTTTTCTTCTATTTCAATTCCACTGTCGATCTGAGTGGGTTCAGATCCAACGGTCGTCAACAATTCTGATGATTGAAATTGTGAGTTAGTTAATTGAGGAGCTTGGACCCGGAATTTAAATTAAATCCACCCTACTCATTTTCAAGTCCTCCATTGATGTGAGTTAATGGAAATATGATCGTCCTAAATCATTCCTCTAGGTGAACTCGCACGATGGTTAAAACTATTCTCCGGGTGCGAAATTTTTATGAAGTTCAGTTCAATACCAATTCAAGTCCACCGTTGATGTGGGTTAATCCAGATCTAGCGGTCGTCAACAATTCCTCTGATTGAAACTATGAGTCAGTTAACAAGAAGGAGCTAATGTGGAATTTTTATGGAAACCAGCTCACCGAAAGTTTGAAATCCGAAACTGGAAAAAACTTTGGTCAGATTGTTAGATTTAGCTATTCTGCTAAACTATAGAACATGACTAAAAATACTCTACAATCAGGTGATAATGATTGTGCACAGAGAGCCTGGTATCATAGATTCTATTAAACGAAAAATTGGTGATAAACACCTTTGAAGAATATTTTGGCAGAACAACCAAAATTAAAGATCAGTTAAATTTTGGTTGACACTACAAAATCTAAGTTTTACTAAAACTTAACTTAATGATGAAAATCAATATTTAAGAAATGACACGAAGAAATCCTGCAAAACGCTTCATTGAAAAGACACGATGATCCAAGTAAAGATAGGATGATATGTTTTCATAATTCAAACAAGGATAGAAGATGTCTCTGTGATCATGAGTGACAGAGTCCAAAAGTGAATACAATTCTATAAACAAACTGATAAAATTCAGTCCAGGGTGGGAGGGTGGCGCTAGGGCAGGCTATAAGTCTGCAAAGGGTGTTGTAGAATCCTTGTCTGTAGTAGTAGATAGAAAAGCAGGTGTTGTAGCATCCTTGTTTGTTGTAGCAGACAGAAAAATAGGGTATTGTAGCATCATTGTCTGTTGTAGCAGGAAGAAACCCAATGTGTTGGAGCATCCTTGTCTGTTGTAGCAGGAAAAAACTCAGGGTGTTGTTGCATCCTTTCTGTAGCAAGTAGATAAAGCAATTTTGTAAATTCATCTTATTAATGAGTTTGAATTGGTGGTTTTCTCTTTTAAGTTTACACAATAAAATTTGTGTCTTGACCTGTTTGATTCATTGTGTGTTTTTTTATTTTGGAAGAAAAAGACAATATTGGTTCACCCCCCCCCCTCCTCTCAGTATTGTGGGACAATCCAACAATTGGTATCAAAGCAGGTTCCTACACTATAGTTTAACCACTGGAAGGTAGATCTTATTTAAAAACCACTATGGATTAACAAGAAGGTTTAGCCACCAACAGACCTCCATTATTCACAGGAGAAAATTATGCATACTGGACTGTGAGAATGAAGTTCCATCTGATGTCCCTTGGATGGAAGGTTTGGGAAGCAACTGAGAAAGAGTATAAAATAGATGACCAAGCACCTATAGACCCAGAGGAACTAGGCCAATATGAAGGTAATTCCAAATCCCTAAATGCAATCCTGAGTGGGTTGACAAACTCTGTATTTACAATAGTTATGCAATGTAAGACTGCCAAACAAACCTCGGATAAGTTAAACATTATCTATGAAGGAGCATCTAAAGTCAAAGAATCCAATCTTCATACATATAAAGGGCAGTTTGAGAGCCTTAAAATGAAAGAAGAAAATATTGGGGAATACTTTCTAAGAGTAGATGAGGTTGTCAATGCTATTAGAGGTCTTGGAGGAAAATTAAAAGAGAGAGAAGTTGTGAGAAAGGTACTAAGAACGTTGCCAATGAAATATGACTCAAAAGTATCCACCCTAGAAGAACTAGATGATATTGACCATGTGACAGTAGATGAACTACATGGAATCCTCACTGCATATGAGATGGGAACGGGACTAAATGAATCCTCAAGAAAAGAAGCAACATTTAAATCATCATCCAAAAATCAATCAGAGAACCTAGATGATAAGGAATATCTTTTTATTAAATAACTTGAGAAGGGTACCAGAAAATATAAAGGAAAGTTACCCCTAAAAATTTTTAACTGTGGAAGAATCGAACATTTTGCTTCAAAATGTACTTACCCTAAACAAGATGATAGTGATGAGAGAGAAACCTCAAAAATCAAAAAGGGTAAAACGGGAAACAAGAAGAAGTCCTATGAGAAAAATAAAATCGTCTACACCATGGAAGATAGTGAATATGAAAATACAAATGAAGATGAATAAACTAAATTTCTATTCATGGGTCTAGATACTCAAACTTCAAATAGTGACTCAGATGTAGGAGGAGAACTATACGTAAGAGTTGAACTTGTTAGCGCTCTTGAATAACTTGAGAAATACAGGAAAAGAACAAACAGTCAAGTCATATAATTAGTGAGTTGGAAGGTCAACTTCTAGTTGCCAAAAAGATTGAGGACAACCTAAACTTGCAGCTCAAAATAAGAATACAAGAATCTGAGAGATTTGAAGAAGAGATCACACAATTCAAGAAAAATATTGATGAAGGATCTATCAAATCAAAGTTTGAGATTAGCTCGAGGATTCTAGATGACATCCTGAATAGCCAAAGAGCATTAAGTGATAGATCTCGATTGGGTTTTAACAAAGAAAAGAAACCAGAATGTTTATCTTTCACTAATCAGGGAGGAAACAAGAAAATCTATGTTGAAGCACTAAAGGGTCCAGTTAAAAAGAAAGAGAGCAAGAAAGCTGCCCTAAACTCTCAAGAGAAAAATAGAAATAATATGGTGCCTAAGAGACCAAATATATATATGCATACATTTTTAGGTCACTGTTACTCTTGTAATAACTTTGGCCAAAAAGCCTTGAATTGCAGAGCTTATGGGAAGGTTCCTAAATACAAGAAGAAGTAATCAAGTAATCAACCAAAAGGAAATCATAACCTTTTTACATTTCTTCAAAAATATGGCATAGAGTGTTACAAATGTAATAACCATCGACATATGGAAAGAGATTGTAAACCAATGACTCCTACAAGGAAGATTGTTGCGATTAAGTCTCAAGACACAAAAAGAAGAAGTATTGGAGGGAAAAGGAATAAAAGGAAAGCTCCATGATTGCTCTATGTGCAACAAGAAACGAAAAACTATGGCACTTGGAAAGTGGGTGTTCAAAACATATGATCGGTGATCTAAACAAATTCATAACACTAAAAGATAACAAGGGTAAAGTCACTTTTGGAGATAATTTGTCTTCCAAGATAATTGGCAAAGGAACAGGTGTTTTCAATAACAAGATCAAAGTAGAAAATGTATTACTAGTAGAAAATATCAATCCTAATCTCCTCAGTGTAATTCAAACATGTGATCAAGGGAAGATCTATATTTTTTACTTGGAGAAATGTGATATCAGGAAAAGGGACTCAGGAAGAGTTGTTGGCATTGCTATAAGAAATTCAAACAATGTATACATCCTAGAAAATGAAAATCAATGTTACTTAAATATGGTTGATGAAATTTGGTTATAGCACATGAGGATGGGACATTTAAATTTTGACAATCTTGTTAAAATAAGTAAGAAGGAAGTTGTAAGAGACTTGCCTAAAATTCTAAAACCCCTAAACTCAGTTTGTAGACATTGTCAACATGGGAAGTAAATTGGAGCCAATTTTTTTTTTTTAAAGAACATATGACCTCACATCCTCTGGAAATAGTGCACACGGATCTCTGTGGACCAACAAGAACTAAAATCCTGCAGGGGGGATATTATTTCATGTTGCTCATTGATGATTACACAAGGATGACTTGGGTGACATTTCTCAAAGAAAAATCAGAAGCCTTTGAGAAGCCCAAAATATTCAAGTCAATGGTTGAAAATGAGACACATATGAATATCAAATGTCTTAGATCAAACAATGGGGTAGAATTTACTTCAAATGATTTCGATGAGTTTTGTGAGAAACATGGAATCAAGAGACAATTTTCAGTTGCAAAGACTCCTCAGTAGAATGGTGTGGTATAAAGGAAATATAGAACATTCCAAGAAGCTGCTAGAACAATGCTTAATGAAGCAAAGTTGTCAGATGCATATTGGAAAGAAGCAAAATACACGGTTGTATATATACTTAATAGAGGACAAATCAGAGTGAATAAGGACAATACCACTTATGAAATATGGTATGGAAGACCAACCTCAGTCATATATTTCAAAGTATTTGGCAGTAACTGTTACATTAAAAGGAACGAGGATGATCTTAGCAAGTTTGACTCTAGGACTGATGAATGAATATTTCTAGTATATTCATCCTCCAAGAAGGCATATAATGTTTCAATAAAAGGTGACACAAGATTGTAGAAAGTGCATATGTAAGAATATATGATATAAAACCAAGAATTCATGACAGTGCTGAAAATACAAATAATGAAGACTTACAAGAGGAAAAAAATAGTCATGATGAAGAAGAAGGAGTAGAGAAGGAAGATGCACAGGAAAGTGAAGAAGACTCTCCAAGACCTGATACAAAACTTCCATCTAGAAGGATACAGAAGAATCATTCGGAGACACATATCATAGGTGATAAAAATGTTGGAGTTAGTACAAGAAGACAACTATAATTTAATGAACAAGCCCTACTCTCAATAGTGGAGCCTAAAAATTTTAGAGAAGCCAGAAAAAGTAATGAATGGGTCAAAGTCATGAATGAACAATTAGATCAGATTGAGAAAAATGAGACCTAGGAACTTGTCCCAAGACCTAAAGATAAGAATGTTATAGGGACCAAATGGGTTTTCAAGAACAAATTCAATCAGAATGTTCAAGCGATAAGGAACAAAGAAAGATTAGTATGTAAAGGGTATGCTCAAGTAGAAGGGATTGATTTTGAAGAAACGTATGCTCATGTGGCAAGACTTGAAGCAATCAAAATGTTTCTAGCACTCTTAAGCCATAAAAATGTTAAAGTGTATCAAATGGATGTCAAGTCTACATTTTTGAATGGAAAAATAGAAGAAGAGGTTTATATTGAACAACCTGAATGTTTCCTATTATCAAAAAACAAAGACTATATTTGCAAGCTGAAAAAGGTACTCCATGGTCTCAAACAAGCTCCAAGGGCCTGGTTTTCAAGGCTAGACAGTTATTTAAAACAACAAGGATTTAAGAGAGGGTCCACTGAAATTAATATCTACTTAAAAATTGAAGATGAAAATATGATCATTGTTGTTTTTTATGTAGATCACATCATATTTGGAAGAAATTTACAAATACTAGGTGTAAAATTTGCTTCTAAAATGAAGAAGGAATTCAAAATGCCAATGTTGGGTGAGCTAACATTCTTCTTGGGATTACAAGTTTATCAAACAGACAAAGGAATCTTTATCTCTTGAACCAAGTACATCAAAGATATGCTTAAAATATTTAAGATGGAAGATTCCAAACCTGTTACTACTCCTATGATCACAGATTGTAAATTAAGTAAGGATGATGAGTCTTTAGAAGTGGATCATACCATGTACAGATCCATGACAGGTATCATGTTGTGTGTGATAGATACAAGACCAAATGTGATGCAAGTTGTAGGTTTGGTTGCTAGGTTCCAGTCAAGCCCCAAAAAAATGCATGCAACTACAGTAAAAAGAATTTTCAAATATTTGAAAGGTACTATGGAATATGAGTTATGGTACCCAAAAAGTCAAGACTTTATTTTAAAAGCATTTACTGATCCATATTGGGAAGGAAGTGTGGATGATCGAAAGAGTTCTATTGGAGCAGCATTCTTCTTAGGAAATTGTTTGGTTTCATGGTTAAGTAAAAAACAATCTTCCATTTCACTCTCCACAACAGAGGCCGAATATATTGACGTTGTGTCATGTTGCACCCAGGTCATTTGGATGAAGCAGACACTATAATACTTACTTGTGAAGTATGAGAACCCAATAATAATAAATTGTGATAACACCAGTGCCATAAGTATGTCAAAAAACCCTGTCATGCACTCTAAAACAAAACACATACCAATAAAATATCATTTTCTAAGACAACAGGTGTCCCAGAAGGTTGTCAAACTGGAGTATGTTGACACAAAAGAATAGGTTGCTAACATTTTCACCAAGCCACTACCTAAGGAAGCCTTTGAGCATCTTAGACAAAATATGGGAGTAATTCCCTTACAAAAATTGTAGAGGAGGAAGCACAATCTCAAGGGGAGATATGATGACAAGGGGATTTGTTAGAAAGATGAAATTCAGGAAATACTGAATAGCATAACAGGTTAATCCATTTTCATTAATGTCAAATGGGATTAAATTAAGGAGTTGTTGTCATGAATGCTAGAGGGGGAGAATGTTGAGTTTAGTTGTCATTGATGTCAAAGAAGTTTATTAATGTTAAAGGAAGTGATGATGTGGATGTTGAATATTGTCATTGATGTCAAAGGAGTTTAGTAATAAAAAAGGGATAACCAGAAGCATGGTTGATCGATTTTGTGTCTGAGAATAGAGTCAAATTGAGAATGATGTTGATTGATCGATTCTCTAATCAATCGAATCCGAATTGGGATAATCAGATAAATTCCATCATCTCTACAGATGATTGTGTCTTAAGTATGTGAAGGTATGGACGGTTGAGATCACAATAGAAGCATATCAACGGATGAGATTACTTACGCATCAGAAAGTTACTCGAGACTTAATCATGGAATCAACAATATGAAGAGCGAAGAAGGATCAAGCACAAACGGTTCAGATCATGATCAACATCAAATCAATGATTGAGGATAATTTTGCTTGGAAAATATATGAGGAAATTATGACAAGGTCAGTTAGTAGAATTAGAAACCAATCATCACGTTGAGATCTCATATCAACGGGCGGGAGTGGTCATCTAGGAGATAAACGGGAGAGAACGATTCCGCTCATGGAAGTGATGAGGAAGATGAAATAGATGAATGGATGCATAATTTATATTAAATATGTTTTGGTCTATTTCAAGTCCACCGTTAATATGAGTGGTTTCAGATCCAACAGTCGTCAACAATTCCACTGATTGAAATTGTGACTTGGTTAATTGAGGAGCTTGGACCCGGAATTTAAATTAAATCCACCCTACGCATTTTTAATTCCACCGTTGATGTGAGTTAATGGAAATCTGATGCTCCTAAATCATTCCTCTAGGCGAAATCACACGATGATTAAAACTATTCTCCGGGCGCAGAATTTTTATGATGCTCAGTTCAATACCAGTTCAAGTCCACCATTGATGTGGGTTAATCCAGATCCAGCGGCCATCAACTATTTTTCTGATTGAAACTACGAGTTGGTTAACAAGGAGCGGATGCGGAATTTTTATGGAAGACAGCTCACCGAAAGTTTGAAATCCGAAGCTAGAAAAACCTTTGTTCTGATTGTTAGATTTAGTTGTTCTAATAAACTATAGAACATGACTATAAAGACTGTACAGTCATGTGAGAATGATCGTGCACAGAGAGCATGGTATCAAATATTCTATTAAACGAAAAACTTGGCGATAAACACCTTTAAGGAATATTTTGGTAAAACAACCAAAATTGAATATCAGTTAAATTTTGGTTGACACTACAAAATATAAGCTTTACTAAAACTCAACTTAATGATGAAAATCAATTATTAAGAAAGGAAACAAAGAAATCCCACAAAATGCTTCAATGAAATGACACGATGATCCAAGTAAAGATATGATGATATTTATGCATAATTCAAACAAGGATAGAATATGTATATGTGATCATGAGTGATAGAGTCCAAAAGTGAATACAGTTCTATAAATAGACTGATAAAATTCAGTCAAGGGTGGTAGGGTGGCACTAGGGAAGGATATAAGTCTGCAAAGGGTGGTCTAGCATCCTTGTCTATTGTAACAGACAAAAAACCAGGGTGTTGTAGCATCCTTGTCTATTGTAACAAATAGAAAACCAGGGTGTTGTAGCAGCCTTGTCTGTTGTAGTAGGAAGAAACCCAGGTTGTTGGAGCATCATTTTATTTTGTAGCAGGAAGAAACTCAAGGTGTTGTTGCATCCTTTCTGTAGCAAGCAGGTAAAGCAATTTTGTAAATTCATCTTATTAATGAGTTTGAAGTGGTGGTTTTCTCTTTGAATTTTCCACGATAAAATTTGTGTTTTAACCTATTGGATTCATTGTGTGTTTTGTTATTTTGGAAGAAAAATACAATACTAATTCACCCCCCTGCCCTCGCCCCCCCCCCCTGATCTCAGTATTGTGGAAAAATCCAACACCTCTTTGGGTAATAACTTGCAAAACGTTTGCTTCCATTTGCAGCACTATGCAGCAGCACGGTTCTTATATGCAGCATCATCCTGAATCTATGCATGTGAGCCTCTCAATGTTCTTCTGATCTGATGGATGTTGTGTAACACCCCGATTTTGACCCATTGCATTAGATGTATATGATGTATATATTGTAAATGATCATGGTGTGGAGCTAAAGGCCGAGGCCCCACCATTGATCGGTTATGCTATGTTTTGGATTTGAATTTGTCACCGATGGTATATCGGGGCATGCGGCACATATTAAGTTTCAGTATCATGTAAATATGCATCTTTAATTAAATGAATCTGACCAGCTACGATCGCGGAAACTAAATTGAGAAGGGGCATGGTTTTCACAAGGATAAGGGTGGGGGACTATCAAACCTTGGCCAATGAGGGACAAAGCCATGTGTCATCTTTCCTTATTTTATCCAACCACCACAATTGAGAATTGCTGCTGGTAGTTGAGACAGTTATTATTTTCGGAATGGGTGTGGCATGACTGTCAGTCCTTGCCCACACGCACACTCCACTCATGGTTGACTTCACAATGGAATAGAAACCACTAAAAACACTCACGCAGACATACCACTCTTTCCACGACGAGCTGAAGCATTCACGCACTCCCCTTTCATGCATCTCTGTTGTCTACTCATCCACGCACAAGCTGGGAGTTGTTTGTCCTCGCGTAGGGACCATATTCTATCCAGTATCCCCACGCATAGGTATTCTTCTGCTTTGGGCTCACACAGCGAGCTGGGGGCTTTGCTTTTCATCCACTATTTCCCTGTGAAGGGCCATTCGCATTTTCGGTCGTGTGTATGTTTTTCCTTACCAATTCGCGACCTGTACATATGTTGCCTCTACCCAGTTGCGAACTTGGTGTTTCTTTCCATCCTTGGACTGTGTACACTCCTTGGTGACTTCACTGTTCAGATCAGGTCGCTGATTTTTCCCCACGTTGTTGGTTGTGTTTTCCATGGTCTTCTTTACATTTTGGGGACTGTTGTAAATTCATTTGAGAGTCATTTTGGCCACGATAGGGCCAAAAATGACTCAGGAATTGGATTCCCTGTCTTAAGTTGTATCAGCTGATTGATTGCATGTGTGCAATGGTTGGTCTTCGGACTGGGTAGGGAGCAGGGATGGGGGCTTGGTTTGCTTGATAAACCTGGTGTGTTGGAAACCACACAGACAGAGCTAGAGGGTTGGCTTTCTTCTCCACAACCCCTGAAGAGCACTGGAAGGGAATGCAGGGCCTGAGGGACTGTGTAGCAGAGAAGGGACGGATTCCTTGTGTTGGGTGTGTGTGGGTGTTTTAGAAGCCGGGCTAGTTCTGGTGTAGGTGTTCTTGGCTCTGTAATGAGTTCACCAGCTTAGCATTTAGCCTTTCCCAACTCCTTGATGGCCTGATAAACCCAACTGTGTTGGCTTGGCTGTGTTTTGTGTATTCTTGGCTATGTGTAAGCCTGCTTGTTCCCTTATTCCTTGGAGAATCATGCCCAGCTCGGGTGTGGCAGCGCTGCTGAGAGATTAAGGAGCATGCTGGCCTATGGTTGGGTGGAACATTGCAGCGATGTAGCTGGTTGCGGATCGAGTTCTTCATAAGATAAGTGATCTTGTCCATTTTTACTTCTGCAACCATATTTTCTGTTAATGAATGTGATGGACATGTTGAATGAATGCTTGTATGAATGTGTGATGTTTCCGCTGTGTCTGATAAACAATTACATCTGTGCATGATAAATGTTCATGTGTGCATGTTCTAGTCAAAGAATTTGTTTAAGCATTCTGTTTCAGCACTTCTATCGATTCACATGTTCATGGGGCTGCCAACCGGGTGGTTGACGCCATGGGCCGCGTCTCCTACGTCGGTTTGAGGGATGGGGACGTGACAGTGTGGTATCAGAGCCAAGTTGCAGTATGGGCATGAATGGACCAAGTAGAGGCAGTGACAGAAGCAGAACTTCTTTTTCCCAGCAGAGATCAAAATTTGATGACTGGAAAATTCAAAAAAAATTGTTGTCTAATTGTTGAACAGTCGAAACACTTAGTGGTAAAGACTTCCGCTGTAGCGGAAGAGTTAGCGGGAAAGACTTCCGACGTAGTGGAAGAGCTAGGCAAAAGCATGCCCGATGTTTGAACTTTCAGATCATCGGAAGAGTTAGTGGTAACCAATTTTGATGTAGTGGAAGAGTTGAACTATCGTATCATCGGAAGAGTTAGTGGTAAAGACTTCCGACGTAGCGGAAAAGCTAGCGGGAAAGACTTCCGACGTAGAGGAAGCGCTAAGTGGAAGCATGCCCAACGGGGAGCAGTGGGACGGAAAAATCATGGAAAAATTTCTAAGTGATTTGGTGTCCGTCGGAAGAAAATAGTCGATCAAGCGTCTGCCGTTGCAGACGGCTAAACGACTACGCGTCCGACGGATAAGGACTCCGACAGCCGACGCCGCAAGAAAGTTGAAAATTTTTCGAAGTATAGAAAACAGCGGATATCGGAAGAAAATAGCTGATCATGTGCCCGCCATTGCAAAAGTCTAGAGCACTAGACTTCCGATGTGAAAAGGCTGCTGACGCCGTAAGAAAGTTGAAAATTTTTCGAAGTGATGAAAGCAGCGGCCAATCGGAAGAAGAAAGTGGTTTGTGCGCTGCTATTTTGGAAGCCAAAGGCACTAGCCTACCGATGAGGAAAGACTGCCGCCAGAAGAAGATGGTGTTTTGCATGCCGCCGTTTTGGAAGCTGAAAGCACTAAGTCTTTCGACGAGAAGCGACTGTCGACGCCGATTAGAGTGTGCCACAGTATATTTGGCCACCGATCGGGAGAAGATCGAGGATGTTGGGCCGCCGTTGTGGCTGCTGAGGAAATTAATTCGCCGACGCGAAGAAGAAAATAGAGCCGGTCAAGCGACGAAAAGGAAGACAAAAGGGAAAGTTTTGAAAAAATTTCTAAGTTCGGGAATCATCGGCCATCGACGATGATTAGTGGATAGAGATTCCGATAGCCGATGGGATACGTCGAATGAAGTTAGTGGATTGAACGTCCGTCGTTGCGATTGTCCAATGGACTATCTTTCTGAAGGGTTAGAAGATCTGATTTCCGACGAATAGCGGAAGAAGTTAGTTGTTCTGATTTCCAACGAATAGCAGAAGAAGTTAGTTGTTCCAATTTTCGACGAACAGCAGAAGAAGATAGTTGTTCCGATTTCCGATGGACAACGGAGAAGTTAGTGGTTTGGACTGCCGAAACATCGAATTGATAGATGAAACGAGATCCAATTCTGCAGGGAAACTTTGAGTTTTTCAAGTGGGATTTTCTCGCAGATTTCGACTGTTTTTGAATGGAAATTTCAGCAGTTTTTCAATAGATTTTTGGGGCTAAAATGAAGAAAATCTAGTATTTGGGCAATTGTTGTTATTCCAGGAGAAGGTAAGTGATTATGATTTATATCAATGTTATGTATCTAACATTTGTGTTATTAACACGTTTGCAGAATCATAGCCACCTTCAAGGGAAGTATTCCAGGTAGTGTAGTTTGACAAGTAAGTGGTGGTTCAGTATGAGAACCCATGATGGGTATGATGCTTGGGATTCTTATGAGCAAGCAGGAGATTCCATGGGAGAAAATGTCCGTAATATAAACGACGACATAGAGTCTAATGGAAGGATATTCCAAGAGACATCGTCAGATGTTGCAGCTACCATGAGAAGCTTGATCAAATCCCAGGAAGAGCAGCATCAGTTGAATGCTACTATGTTGCAGAGTTTGACAGACTTGCAAAGAAAGATAGACTCTAGACGAGGTACAGCAAGACCAGAAGGCAGTAAGAGAAGCACTAGGAGAAGGAGAAGGACTTCTAGTGGATCGTCTGATTCTGAAGAATCCAGCTGGGATTCAAGTTCTTCTTCTCATAAAAGAAAAAGAAAGAGACACCATAGGGATCGCTCTCGGGATGAATTTAATAAAGCTAAACCTCCTACATTTGATGGCAAAGTAAAGATTGGACAAGAGGCTGAGGCTTGGCTTCTTGGGATAAAGAATTACTTTCAAGTGCATGATTATTCAGGAAACATGAAGGCAAGAGTTGCCATATTCAATTTGAATGGAAGAGCATCCATTTGGTGGGAACACTTCAAGCAAGTAAAGAGGATCAGTGAAAGGAGACTTAAGTGGAAACAGTTCAAGAAGTATTTTAAGCAGAAATACCTCTCTGACAGGTATTATGATGACAAGATTAAGGAGTTCCATGAGCTGAGATTGGAACAGCGGACCATGGAAGAGTATGCAAATAAGTTTTTGGAGCTATTGAGGTATGTCCGGTACATCAGAGATGAAAGAGTGAAGGTCCAGCGTTTTCTGAGTGGATTACCTCAGTCTTACAAAGATAGAATTGAGTTTTATGAACCTAGAACTCTTGAAGAAGCAATAAGAAAAGCTAAGTATTGGTATGAGCAAAGCAAAGGTAAGCCGGATTACCATAAGGCATGGAAGGACAAGAAGAATGAGAAGTTTGACCAAAGAAAGAAAGGTTTCAAACCTTCTAACTTTAGGAATCAGCAGAAGTAGCCATCTCAAGCTGTGAGTAAGCCAGTCGGAATGACAGGAGAAAATCCTAAGGATCCACAACAAACTAGAGGGCCACTCCAATGTTGGAAATGTGGAGGACCCCACATGCGTAGGAATTGTCCACTCGAGAATGAGAGTGCAAGGTCAACTTATAACATTCAGGAAGCAGAAACAGTGGGTCAAGTAGCAAAGCAGTCCCTAGGATTTATGCAGCACTGGAGGACCGCCAGGCAGATCACCAGTCAACTGTGATTGAAGTAGAAGGTAAGATTGTTGAACAATCTGTTTCTATTTTGATTGACCCCAGTTCTACGCACAGTTACATTACTTCTAGAGTAGTGGAGATTTATGCTTTTAAAAAAGTAAAGCATAGGAAGTCTTGGTTAGTTCAGCTAGCCACTGGAACTAAGAGAAAGGTTAGTGAAGTGGTAGAGAAGTGTCCATTGGGAATGAACAGATTGGTCACTTGTGTAGATCTGAATGTTCTACCGCTTGGTTCCTATGATGTTCTCATTGGAATGGATTGGTTAGAAGCTCACAAGGTAAAGCTTGACTGCTACAATAATACTTTCGAATGCATGAATGAAGAAGGAAACCCAGTAGTTGTGAAAGGTATTCCAAAGGTGATTTCAGTACGATAGGTTTCGGCAATGCAGTTAAATAAGTTCTGTAGGAAGGGTTTCCAGTTGTATGCAGCTCATATTTTGGAGGCATCAGGAGATGAAAACCCTAGGTTGGAGGACTATCAGGTGTTACAGCAATTCAGGGATGTATTCCCTGATGAGATTCCAAAGCTTCCTCCAAAGAGGGACATTGATTTCACCATTGAACTTGTGCCAGGAGCAGCGCCAGTGTCCAAGGCACCCTACAAGATGAGTACACCGGAGATGCTAGAGTTGAAAATGCAACTGCAAGAGTTGTTGGAAAATAAATACATCCGGCCAAGTGTGTCCCCTTGGGGATCACCGGTTCTATTTGTAAAGAAGAAATATGGTACACTCAGGTTATGTATTGATTACAGAAAATTGAACAAGGTTACTGTGAAGAATAAATATCCTTTGCCTAGGATTGATGACCTCTTTGATCAAATGAGAGGAGCAAAGGTATTTTCCAAGATTGACTTGAGGTCTGGTTACCATCAGGTGAGAATCAAGGATGAAGACATTCATAAGACAGCCTTCAGGACAAGGTATGGGCATTATGAGTTTGTAGTGGTACCATTTGGTCTCACAAATGCACCAACTACATTTATGTGCCTTATGAATAGTGTCTTCAACAGGTATTTGGACAAGTTTGTTCTTGTTTTCCTTGATGGCATTCTTGTTTATTCTAAGAATGAGGAAGAGCATGAAGAGCATTTGAGATTGACATTGAATTTGCTCAGGGAGCATCAGTTGTATGCAAAACTGAGCAAGTATGACTTCTATAGAGATAGAATTCAGTATTTGGGCCACATTATCTCAAAAGAGGGTATATCTGTTGACCCTGAAAAGATTGAAGCCATTATGAATTGGTCTACTCCAAGAAATGTGACAGATGTAAGATCTTTTATGGGACTTGCAGGATACTACAGGAGATTCATTGAGGGATTTTCCAAAGTTGAACATGCTATCACTTCTTTGCAAAGGAAGGGGATGAAGTTCGAATGGACATCGAGGTGTAAAGAAAATTTTCCAGAGGTTGAAGGATCTTCTCACCAGTGCACCAGTATTGAAAGTTGCAGATCCAGAAAAAGATTTTGTGGTGTGTACCGATGCATGTGGACAAGGGCTTGGAGGAGTCCTCATGCAAGAAAACCACGTGATATGTTATGAGGCAAGGAAGCTGAAGGAACATTTGAAGAACTATGCCACTCATGATCTAGATCTTGCAGCCATAGTACATGCTCTCTAGATGTGGAGACATTACTTGATGGGTAGAAGATTTGAGCTCAAAACAGATCACTGTGGACTGAAGTATCTATTTGATCAGCCTACTCTGAATGCTAGGCAAGCAATATGGCTAGAGTTTTTATGTGAGTTTGATTTTGAAATCAAGCACATAAAGGGAAAGGAAAATAAGGTAGCTGATGCACTCAGTAGGAAGATGCAAGAAATGCATGTGGCGTCCCTTAGTATTTGCCAATCAGATTTGAGGCAGCAGATTGTTAATCATGCTGCTGGAGACGAATTGTATGAGCAGGTAAAAGACAAATTGCAACAGCAAAGTATTGAGAAGAGGTATGAGGGATATAAATTGGAAGAAGACGAACTTCTCACTTATAAAGGTAGAATTTATATTCCAAATGTAGAAAATTTGAGGAGAGTTGTTATGGATGAAATCCATCAAGCTCCGTATTCTGGTCACCCAGGATATCAGAAGACAATTGCTACGCCAAGGAAGCAGTACTTTTGGCCAGGAATGAAAAAGGACATGGATGAATACATTTCAAGGTGTATGAAATGTCAACAGCTAAAGATTGAGCATCAACATCCAGCAGGTTTGTTGCAGCCTTTGCCAGTTCCAGAATGAAAATGGGAAGTTATTTCCATGGATTTTATTACAGGATTGCCAATGACTTGGAGACAACATGATTCCATCATGGTTGTGGTAGAAAAGTTGACTAAGGAAGGACATTTTATACCGGTTAAGTCTACACATAAGATGGATGACATTGCAAAGATCTTCATGAAGGAGATATTCAAATTGCATGGATTGCCGAAGGCAATAGTCTCTGACAGAGATGTCAAGTTCACTTCCAACTTTTGGAAGGGGTTGTTTGCAGATTTGGGTACAAAGATAAACTTCAGCACTGCATACCATCCTCAGACAGATGAGCAGACAAAGAGATTTAATCATGTTCTTGAAGATATGCTTCACATGTATGTGATGGACAAACTAACCAAGTGGGAATATTACTTACACTTGGTAGAGTTTGCTTATAACAATGGACAGCAGGCATCCTTGGGGATGAGTCTGTATGAAGCTTTGTATGGAAGAAGGTGTAGGACACCAGTGACTTGGGAAAATCCAGTGGACAGGATTGTGCTTGGACCGGAATTGCTCAAGGAAATGGAGCAAGAGGTTGTAAAGATCAGACAGAATCTGAAAGAAGCACAGGACAGACAGAAAAGCTATGCAGATAAGCATAGGGTGAATAGGGAGTTCAGTGTTGGGGATCATGTTTACCTCAGAGTGAGAGCAAGGAAGAGTTCCTTGAAGCTTGGAAGTTGTACCAAGTTGTCACCGAGATACTATGGGCCATTTGAAGTGCTTGAAAGAATAGGGCCAGTTGCATATAGACTTGCATTGCCTGCTAGCACTAGGGCTCATAATGTTTTTCATGTTTCTTTGCTTAAGAGATATGTACATGATCCTAACCATGTGATAAATTGGGATGTGATTCAGGTGGAACCCGAGGGAGAGTTCTGAATCGAGCCAATGCGCATCCTCGACAGGAAGGTCACGATGCTCCAGAACCGGGCCATAGGGCAAGTAAAGGTGCAATGGGAGCACTACGGACCTGAAGAGGCTACTTGGGAGATAGAGGATGCCATGCGATTGGCACATCCATTTTTGTTCAATTTTTTGGAACACCGAGGCGATACCAGTGTAGCATTTTGTTCAATTTTGTAAGCACTGAGGACAGTGCTATTGAAGGGGGAGGGGAATGTAACACCCCGATTTTGACTCGTTGCATTAGATGTATATGATGTATATATTGTAAATGATCATGGTGTGGAGCTAAAGGCCAAGGCCCCACCATTGATCGGTTATGCTATGTTTTGGATTTGAATTTGTCACCGATGGTATATTGGGGCATGTGGCACATATTAAGTTTTAGCATCATGTAAATATGCATATTTAATTAAATGAATCTGACCAGCTATGATCACGGCAACTAAATTGAGAAGGGGCATGTTTTTCAAAAGGATAAGGGTGGGGGACTGTCAAACCTTGGCTAATGAGGGACAAAGCCATGTGTCATATTTCCTTGTTTTATCCAACCACCACAATTGAGAATTGTTGCTGGTAGTTGAGGCAGTTATTGTTTTGGGAATGGGTGTGGCAGGATTGTCAGTCCTTGCCCACACGCACACTCCACTAATGGTTGACTTCACAATGGAAGAGAAACCACTAAAAACACTCACGCAGACATACCACTCTTTCCACGACGAGCTGAAGCATTCACGCACTCCCCTTTCATGCATCTCTGTTATCTGCTCATCCACGCACAAACTGGGAGTTGTCCGTCCCCACGCATAGGTATTCTTCTGCTTTGGGCTCACACAGCGAGCTGGGGGCTATGCGTTTTCATCCACAGTTTCCCTGTGAAGGGCCATTCGCATTTTCGGTCGTGTGTATGTTTTTCCTTACCAATTTGCGGCCTGTACATATGTTGCCTCTACCCAGCTGCAAACTTGGTGTTTATTTCCATCCTTGGACTATGTACACTCCTTGGTGACTTCACTGTTCATATCGGGTCGCTGATTTTTCCCCACATTGTTGGTTGTGTTTGTCATGGTCTTCTTTACATTTTGGGGACTATTGTAAATTCGTTTGAGAGTCATTTTGGCCATGATAGGGCAAAAAATGACTCAGGAATTGGCTTCCCTGTCTTAAGTTGTATCAGCTAATTGATTGCATGTGTGCAATGGTTGGTCTTCGGACTGTGTAGGGAGCAGCGATGGGGGCTTGGTTTGCTTGATAAACCTGGTGTGTTGGAAACCACACAGACAGAGATAGAGGGCTGGCTTTCTTCTCCACAACCCCTGAAGAGCACTGGAAGGGAATGCAGGGCCTAAGGGACTGTGTAGAAGAGAAGGGACGGATTCCTTGTGTTAGGTGTGTGTGGGTGTTTTAGAAGCCATGCTAGTTCTGGTGTAGGTGTTCTTGGCTCTGGAATGAGCTCACCGGCTTAGCATTTAGCCTTTCCCAACTCCTTGATGGCCTGATAAAACCAACTATGTTGGCTTGGCTGTGTTTTTTGTATTCTTGGCTATGTGTAATCCTGCTTGTTCCCTTATTCCTTGGAGAATCATGCCCAGATCGGGGGTGGCAGCGCTGCTGAGAGATTAAGGAGCACGTTCGCCTATGGTTGGGTGGAACGTTGCAGTGACGTAGCTGGTTGCGGATCGAGTTCTTCATAAGATAAGTGATCTTGTCCATTTTTACTTCTACAACCATATTTTCTGTTAATGAATGTGATGGACATGTTGAATGAATGCTTGTATGAATGTGTGATGTTTCCGCTGTGTCTGATAAACAATTACATCTGTGCATGATAGATGTTCATGTGTGCATGTTCTAGTCAAATCATTTTTTTAAGCATTCTGTTTCAGCAGTTCTGTTGATTCACATGTTCATGGGGCTGCCAGCCGGGTGGTTGACGCCATGGGTCGCGTCTCCTTCGCTGGTTTGAGGGATGGGGACGTGACATGTTGTATGTGTTTCTTATTTATAGAGGAAGAATGGAATGATCATTTTTGTTCTTCTGTGGGCCAAATGGTTGATCATTCGCTATCATCAAGTAGCACTTTCCTGGAAACTTGTTGCACCACTCTGTAGAGAGTGAATATGTGTGAGAGAATTCAACATGCTCATTCTTATAGTAGGACCTTGTTCTCCTTCTGTATTTTGGATTCCCAGCACCATCCCCAGCTGCTTCAATGATATTTTGGTCCCATTTAAGCTTAGGACACTGATTAGGGATGGGATCTGGATCTAGATCTAGATTCTCATGAGGTACAGCCTCAATATCAAGATCTTGTTGATCTTGTTCCTCTTCATTGAAATATGAAACATGTGACAAAATATCATCATCAAAAGGAAGTGGAAGAGTGTTTATACCTTCTTGTGCTTTTGATGGTGGTAGATCAAACAACTAATCTTCTTCAAACTGAACAGTTCGCTCTATGAATCATTTCCTAGTTGAAAGTTCCATCAACTTATATGTTTTGCATCCTCAGCATATCCCAGCAGTATGCATTCACTACTCTAGGATTTAAAGTACTTTCTCTTATCTATGGGTATTATGGACCAAGCTTTAGAACCAAAAAATCTCAAGTGAGAGACATTAGGCTTATTCCCATGCAGTGCTTCGAATGGAGTGGCCCCAACCACTGATTTATGAGGAACTCTATTCTTTATGTATGAATCACCATTTACAGCTTCATCCCAAAGATAAGGAGGAATATTATTGGCTTGGAGAAGACGGGTTGCCATCTCCTTCAATGATCTATTTTTCCTCTCATCCACACCATTCTGTTATGGTGTGTATGGAACTGAGTGTTCCATTCAAATCCCCTCAGTTTCACAATAATGTTGAAAATATATTTTAATGTATTCACCTCCATTATATGATCTAGTGGACTTGATCTTTTTCGTGAAACTATTCTCAATCAAAGATTTAAAAACTTTAAAAATTCCAAATAATTTTGATTTTTGTTTCATGAAATATACCTAGCATAACCTTGAACAATCATCAATAAAAGTAAGGAAATACCTTCAACCATTGTTTGATGTTTTAGCCATAGGTCCTGAAACATCACTGTGTATCAGATCAAGTATAGAGGCAGCTCTATTTTCCTTCCCAACTTCATACCTCTTATCTAGATTCTTACCTACCAAGCAACCATGACATACTCCATTTGAAGGTTGGATGAGAGGCAAGCCTTCAACCATTTTGTCATTGTGGAGTTTCTGGATATATTTGAAATTGAGATGCCCAAATATCTCATGCCATATATTGCTGGTGTTGTTGTAATGATTCAATAAATTTATTGGATGTGAAATAGGCAGAAAATGGGAGACCTCATATGCCTTTCAGGCATGGTTAGCAAACCTTTTCGCTATGATATTTCTAGTAGGATTTTCTATGATTTCAATTGAGTTAGATTCGAATGTAACTCTCTTGGGAGAGCCTGTATGGGTCATCTAATAAACAGACAACGTGTTTGTTTTAAGGGAGTGCACATAGAGAACATTCTTGAACTAACCATGTTGGATTTTAACAGAACCTCTCCCAACAGCTGGGATTTGGGAGAAATCTCCCATGTCAATGCTAGGTCCTCCTGATAGAGTGAGAGTGGAGAAGGGTTCCTTTGAGGAAACCATGTGGTTGGATACTCCATAATCAATCAAGTAATATTTCGACTAAGTAAGACATGGCATCTCTCATGATCTTCTGTCGGTTTTCCAGCATCAAACTTTTTGTTACAACAATAATTTAGTAAATAATTAGGTTATAACCATTAGTAATAGTAATTAATTATTAAATATAGTTATGAAGAGAAATATCTCAAGGACATATTTAAGGCAGCCATATCCATTGCAATATATCATCTATTCTATTATTATATATTTATACATTCAAATTCTTAAGATGGAACATCTTCCTCCTTAACTCGGATATGGTCTAGCTTAACCCGGATACGGGCTAACTGGTTATACTAGGAGTGGGTTTAACATTGGTATTAGAGTGGATTCACTCCTCCAGCACTGATCTCGTATTCATTTCTCTCACACATCCTCCCTTCCGCTGCTTGTTGATCCACACAATTTCCCTGCCACTCCACTCGCCTGTGCAACCCCCTCCACTCCCCTACATGTTTTATTCACTTTGAATAGCTCCACTCTCCTTAATCTCTTGCCCCACTCACTCACCAAGTTCCCACTCCACTTTCTCGACCATACTCGTTACACCAACACCCTAACTCTCCCCCATCTCTTCTTTCACGATGTCATCTTCATCAAAATCACACCATCTTCCTTTGCAACCAGCACTCCATTTGGAGCCATGTTTTCCCTATAGCGCTCTCCCAGTGTTTCATCCTCCTCTATATCCCACGCTCCACCTCGAAACTTTTCCACGACCCGGCTACCTGCTTCCAGCGCCCTTATCATCACCGCATCCCACCACTACTCACACCCCGATTCCATCTCCTCCCAGCACTACCATCATCACTGCTTCCCACTGATTCTCACAACCTTCGATGCTAAATTGTGACCACTCCACATTTTTTCCGCCGCTCCACATTTAACCTATCAAACCCACCTTTTCCTCCACCCCTACTCCCTCTAACTCCACTCCATGCTTTCCTTTTTTTTCCCATGTTCTCTCCATCCCCTTGCCTCTCCTCTTTTGTGTGCCCTCTCCTCCCAACAGCCTGCACACTTGCAACCTCATTTCACATCACCGTTCCCCTTCATCTTCATTTCAAGCCACCATTCCCCTTCATCTCCATCGCTCACCTCCATCTCCCTTCACCTTGTGTGCCACCCTACCTGCCTCCCTCCATGCTCTTCCACTCCCCATACTCCTCCCTTGTGATTATGCATCCTCCTTTGTATCCCCCTGGCTCACATTCAGCGTCGATTCTTCCTTCCCTAACTCATGCTCTACCCTCCTGTACTGCACGCCACCATCCTCTATCCCCTACATCCTCTCCCCGATGCCTTCATCACATCATTTCCTGCTCACTCCTGTCGTCGCTTGCCTTATCAACTTATCCACATAAAACCTAATATTACACCAAAACAAATTTAATAAAAAAATAAATATTATATATAATAATATGAAAAATATTTATTTTATTACCCAACTTTATAATAAAAAAGTAAAAAATATATATATCATATAATTTTTTATATATTTTTATTTATTTATTTATTTTTCCCCTTCACTCCATAAGCCAGAATACAGTCCAAATACACACCTCCATATACAAGGACCAATACCATGGCTGAATTAAAATACCAAATCGAGAAATTGGAGAAAGACATCGAGGCCCTCATCGCCAACCAAAAAAGCTCGAAGGAATAAATGAAAAATAACAAGGCACTTAAGAAAGAAACCAAAGAACAAGTTGTTCTAGTACTAGAAAGAAAACTTGATGACAAACTAGACATCATGAATGAGAAACAAAAAGAGTTAAATGACAAGATGAGTGTGATGACACAGAACATAAGCACCATGGAACAAAACCTGAGCATCGTGATACAGAACTAAAATACAATAATGGAAATGTTACAAAAACTAAGGTCTAGTACAAACCATATCAGTAACTCATATATGTTGGAACACTATATCAAGGAAAAATGAGAGCAACAAAATCGATCAAGACAATAAACAAGACAAGGAGACAAAATATCTTAGGGATGACCAAAATACCAATAATATATTTGATAAAAAAGAGCTCAACCAAGATCATAATAAGAGTCAAGCCAGTGTCGTTGACAATAAGGACGATCCATACAATGACAAAAAGTGGATCCTATAGTATGCAAAGGAATCCAAGTCAAAGAAATCAGATATCGTAGATTCATCTTCTACCTTAACTATTCTACCACCTTGGAGAAACCTAAATGTAACACTATCTGGCAACTATTAGTAATAGTAATTAATTATTAAATATAGTTATGAAGAGAAATGTATCTTCAACATTTGATGGCCAAGCCATATCTAAGGCAGCCATATCCATTGTAATAAATCATCCATTCAATTTTATATATTTATACATTCAAATTCTGAAGATGGAACATCTTCCTCCTTAACCCGGATACGGGTTAGCTTAAAATGGATACAAGCTAGCTGATTACACTCGGATACAATGTAACATTACTTTGCTCCTCATGGAATGGAAAAATTGTTATGTTCAAGGAGTGTTGACAGCTGGTCGATTGTCTTCTTCATGCACTAGCTTTCAAGATGAAATCCTCTCATATAGTATGGACATATAGTCTTCTCAAATTTCTTCTTTTTCTTGGAATCCGAGGCTCCTTCAAAATATCTCTGATACTCCTTTGGTTTTGAATCAATGGCTTTGGGATCCTTCCCTTTGTGCTTCCCTCTATCTTGCACATTTTTTTTATTTTGTCATCAAGAGTGCTTGATTCTTGGAGGTTTGAATCACTCCCATTTTAACCAATTTATCTAGCTCTTTTATTAAGGACTCGGAAAAATCATCTGGAGAAGGAATAGTCCAATTGGGGATGGAATCGCTTCTGAAATGGAATCTAGAGACAAAGACTAAGTATCAGAACCAATTTTTCTAAGCACAGATAGCACAAGTTTCCCATCTTTCCTCTCCAATCCACATTGTTTGCATTAAAATACTAGAGAATTATACTTTGTGAAGAATTGTTGAATGGATTCAAAACTACTGGGTTGTATAGAAATGAGCTCATTCTCCAATGTGTCCTCGAATCTCATCTTGTTTTCCAAACAAAAATTCAAGCTTCCTTCGGAGTCCTTAGTACCTCAATATGGAACAAAATATCTCGGGAGATATGGGTGCACATGAAGTCGAAGGCCTCATCAAGACGATTCAAAAGCTTATTCTTCTCAACATGTTGTTAGGGCTCAGTTTCTTTGCCCATAGTCATCCTATACATACCAATCTTGTGCAAGGAGACCTGCATATATTCCCTCCAATCACTGTATTTGAAGGGTGTAAGGATTCGAGGTACGAGAGCTGGGGGATCCACCTCTTTGTATGTTGAGACAGTCAATTCTTTAAGAAGTTACGTAGATACCTACAAAAACACTGCAAAAACCAAATTCAAATCACAATCATGTCAGTTTCAAGCCTTTCCACCTCGACATGTACACTTTCTCAGAGTCTGTCACACCTGGAGAGACTTCTCTAGACAAATCCAGATTTATCAAGGCAAAGATTGTAGGATTTATATGGAAACTCGGTTCCTTCTAGTGTACAATGGAGATCAGACAAGAATTGGTGCTATCCTGAACAAGGCTCTGATACCGTGTTAAATTAATGAACCATTGATATACATGCAATGAGAACAATTGAAAGGTATAATTGTACAGTGGAATAGTAATAACAATGTACACTGAACAAGAAAAATTTTATACAAATCTGATAAGAATTGATCAGTAAATTACAACATTAATCTTCATTGATTCAGCAGTAATACAACGGTGTTACAATAAGGATAATTTGAATCATGTGGATAATATTCAAATCTACCAACCGAATATCTAACTAGGAGTGTCTAAATCACTGGATGGGATCCACTAGTCTAACTCCTAATGTCTAAATCAATCTGACAATCAGTTAAACCAGTTAAACTGATGAGGTTGGTGGAAAAAGGTGCCACTTCCCCATGCATCCATGCAAAACTGGAGCTAGACTAACTGAGAGTGATCTAACTTAATGTAATTAGATACTAACTCAGCATAACTATTTACCATCCATGACCAACTGATGGAGGCTACTTTTGGCACTTAGAGTGGCTCCTATAATGTAGGGATTGGTCCCAAAGGCACCTAAACTCATGCATAAACAAGCAGTAAGTGGCAGTTAACCTATATAAGTGTTCCCCATACTCAAGTATAGTAATAATATCCCCCTAATCTAGGAAAAATTATCAAATACACTATATATGGACAAGGGAGGATTATTTAATCCAAACAGGATCGTCCTATAAATACATTGCGAAGGCCTCCCCACAACAATTTTTAGAAATTTTGAACTTTTCATTTCTAAAATTTTCATCACACTTTCCATTCTAACCTTTAGCCACATTATTCCACATTGTATGTTGATTTTACTCCATACACTCCTTGATTCATATTCCCATTGACAACTATAGGTGGAGAAGATTGAAGAACCAGATCGTGGAAGTTGTCTAACCACATCCTCAAACAGCTGCAGTGGCCCACTTTTTAAAGGTATGTTGCATTTGTTTATTAAAATTATAAAATCTAAAAATATTTGTTGTTGTTTACTTGTAATTCAAGGTTGAGTATTTCCCTTTCACCATGAAATCTACCTTTAGATCCCTTTGATATAAGGTAGGTGCTTTTGCACGTAGCTAGAGAGAAATTGCCACTACATTTTTGGTGATTTTGCTGGCTCGATCCTCTTGGATATTTGTTTTTGCAGGTTTTTTGTCGGTTTGTTTTACTTGGATACCCTCAACCGTCACAGATCTAACCCCCTTTCATCATATCCGATCCATTCCATTCCCAGCTCCTGCCTCCATCCCTAACCGTAATTTTTTTACAAAAAACTTTCGGTTTCAGTTGGATGGCACCTTTCTGGCAGAAAGATGCAACCCGGGTCACACATTTTTTCCCGATAAGTGCAACCTAGGTCATGCCTTTTGCCCCGATAAATGTGACCTGCACCCAAAGTTCAAATTTCGCTTTTCATGCTTTCTAGAGCGACCCAAGTCGCTCCTATGACCCTATTTTGTGCGATTTGTCGAGCAAAAACCCCTGTTAAGTGCGACCTGTGTTTTTCCATTCTTTTTTAGTCTCGTCATGGCTGTTTCTCACTCTTTTATGACCCTGACTGTACTTGTTCCATCGAAAGGTACAACTTGCATATTTTCCAATTTTTTAAGGTGTTTGAGACCCATTCTCGACCCCTCGTCTGTGTTCTACCCCTTTACTTATTGTATTATGTCCATATCTTATTACCTACCACCCCTTGGTGTGTTTTACGGTCCCCATTTTCTTATATTTGAGACTATCAGAGTCGATCTTGGTAGTTGAGACCCCCTTGTGTGTTTCCTACACCCTATAAAGTTTCTAATGTGCTTATTTACATGCATGTTTTATTTCATCTGAAAAAATTAGTTCTTCATTGTTGAAATGAATTTACTTTCAGTACTATTATTTATTTTTCATCGTATGCATCTATGGCACACAACGTTGGGTTTTCGAGATCAAACTCCATTTCTGCACACGTCTCACACCTTAATCTAAATGATTGCTCTATGACCCCAATCTGAGCCTAAAATTAACCTTAACTCAACCAACATTGTAACCTCACTTAAGGACCAAAACAATATTGTAGTTAGGTTAGGACACTATGGATAGCCATCCAAATAACCCCCCTTTGTCACTTACATATGAGACATAGTTGTTGTATTCTAGGGAACCAAAATCCTCTAGTATTTGTTGACATATTAACAAGTCGTTTATTGGAGGGTATCTTTCTCTACTGGGGTAATCTACAATGAAGAGGTTCTGGAAGTCTTGGTGGAATACTGCACTCCACTCGGTACTGAAGGCTACCTTTTCATAGTCCTCCTCGTGCATGTCAGGGACCATACCGGGTGTTGAGGACCAAAGGGATGAAGTTCTAGGAAACCATCCCTAATGTTTCATGAACGAGGTAGATTGGTTGCTAGTATTTTAGGGCTCTTTTACCCAAGGTCCCTCTCGGTAGTGGGATTCTCTTAGCCTTTGGTTATTCCATTTCGTATTGTTTGACTATGGATTTCATTACCCAACAGAGGATATGATTTCTGAGGGGATTCCATCTTGTATCTAGGAACTTGATTGCACTTATAACCCATAGGTTAGTGCTTCATTTTCTTCATAAGTAGTGTTTCTTATTGGCTTTCTGGACGCTTTGTTGTAGACTCTCCTTCTGTGACACATTGTTGCAGTTTGGTTTTAGAGTTTTCTTTTTTGTCTATGTGCCACCATTTATAAACTCTCCTTTTGCACATTCGGTTGCATTTGGAATTTTTATCTTTATTTTTCCATCGTTTATCCTTCATTCATCATATAGAAGACCATCATGTCACCATTGCTCCACCATGCTACTCCCAGATACTTAGGGGGCACACCCCTCAATTCAGTTCCATGAACCGCCATCATCATATCCATATTCCACGTCATTCACCACCTTCAAAGCCATACACTACATTTGAGTTGGATTTGGATCCCTATCAATCTAAACCTACCTTGTTCATTGCCCCATCTATCCCCATGGTTGATGCACCTCCCAATTACTTCCAGGGGGGATTGTTGGTAGTGTAGTTGTGAACACTCCACCCGTCATACCGGATATCCCTTCTGCTAGACCTACAGGCCTTGGTCCTACTGGGCCCCTCTCCACCTCACACATGGTTGTTGGTTCATTCCCCACTAATGGTGGCCCCACTCTATCCATCATGGTTCACACCACTCCTGCATTCATGCATTGGGGCACTGGCCCTTCTACCACAATTTTGGTTATTCACAGCATTCTAGTGATTGCTTCTATTGTCATAAGTCATCCCTACCAGCCTTCATTTTCTCATGATAACTACATGCCTGTCAACCCCAGCACCATTGTTGGCCTTCCTAGATCTAGTCTGGATCCTAGTCTACCATTCATGGCTAGTCTCAACCTACCTGATTTGGAGAGGTTAACGAATGACCACATCCATCACAACCCATTGTGGCATCCCATGCATACTGAACTCCCTTCGGACATTCCTAAATTTGAGGGAAAGGCGGGAGAAGATGCTCAGAACTGTATCATGTCATTCCACTTATGGTGTTCCTCCAATATCATAGTGGACGATTCTATCTTGTCACAGCTATTCCAGTGCACACTCACTAGTGTTGCATCCAAATGGTACATTGACATGTCCCATGCCACTTATCGTAATTTTTCCTCTTTAGCCTCGATGTTCCTCTATTACTTCCATATACCCATATGTTATGATGAGGGCATGGAAATATTGTTAACCTATAGACATAACACTTCTAATCATATCACAGATCACATCCATGAGTGGTGTTGTCGTCGTAGTTTGTGCAAAATCCAGTTAGATGATAGGATCTTCCTTGATTGGTTTCTTAAAACCTTACTCCCCCTATCACCAAGGATGTTGCATATGACCACCCACAAACCGAGGATTGAATCACCAACCACTTTTTCGAAGAGTTTCATGGGGTTTCCTCCCACATCTTCCCTAGGTACAGTGGAAATAACATTCCACCGTAACATGTGTAAGATCCCTATAGTTCAAGATACTAAATCTACCAAAATCACAAAGAGGGTCTAGCGGACCAGTCGTTAGTCCAGTCGATGTGCATGGGTATGGTAGCTAAGCCCTAAACTCGAACATTACCAAGCACCACACGAGTCCAGAAAGAAGTACTAAGTGAATCCCCAGATGCGCAGCAAATTTTGTGTATCCTTAACCGAATATTGGAGGTGTATCTCCGCAACTCAATCTTGCACGACCTAGTGCTTAACTCCTGTGTGAGAAGAAATTTCTGGTTCACCTCTTTGTAATGTTGTATTTCCTAAAATAAATTCCACTATGTTTGAGTTTAATATTTTTGGATAGTTTAGCGATAACCCTAACCCAAAACATTAGCCTATACTAGTGTGTGTCATCCCTAAAAATAAAACTTATTAATATATTTTAATTATCAGTGCTTTTTTCAAGGGTTGTTGATTACTCAAAAAGTTAGCGCTGATGAAACTAATGATGTTTTTTACTTGAAAGCGGAAACAACAAGGAAAATGTGAAAAGGGTTCAAAATACAAAGCTTTTACTTCTCTTTTTGTTTTCAAAGCTGAAAATGCAAGCCACAAAAGAAAAATCTCTTTTTCTATTTTCAAAAAATAGAGATATGCATGCAACTAAGACTAATGACACTAGCCTAAATGCATATAAATCAAATACTTGTTCTTTTTAATTTTTCTTTTAAAATGCAAAGAAGAGACCAAATACGAAAAAGAATAAGCAAATTGATATGTAAACAAAGGGATTTAGACCTCTACACTAAACCTACAAGACCAAAACCTTATATTGGCTAAAAGGGATGTAGCACCCTACTTGGAGGACACCTTGAAAGAAGAAGTCAAGTAAAACATCTTGGCATACAGACCTTAACCAACAAGACTGAGCAAGATAAGGATAAAAAAACTTTCAAAAGTTCAAATGAGTCATAAACAGTCTTTGTATATTAATAGAGGTTGATCAAAGTATCACTCAAACCAAAGACAATCCAAGAAAGGAGGCTAATTGAAAGGTGAATCACAAGTCCAAAATGATTCAAAAATATGACAAATATCAAGTTAGGACCATCTAGGAGATAAGACACCACTTCCAATGGGTCATACCCTGACCAAGGACCCGCAAAGACTCCAACAAATGCAACCAAAACCCATCAAAAAATCCTGAAAGTGAAAAAACCCACCTACATGATGTCCACGCAGGTGAACAATAGACTTGGTAGCGTGTGAATAAGAGGTGGAAAGCCTCTGCACCTACGTGTACCTAGTAAAAATGCTACTGCAAGGACTGAAACCAGCGTGTAGCCTGGAAAATTTGAAAAAGGGGAATCTAACTCCCAAAAAGACCAAGGAAGGGTTCAAACAAACTCATTGAGTATTCCTAACCTGAAATAAGACTAAAACCTTCAAGTATATTGAGAAGGATCAAAGCTGACCTCAAAAACTGGGCAAAGAACCTGCCCTCCCCTATCCTTGAAAGAAAAAAAGCCCAAAGGGCCCTGGGAATTCACCAGTTGCAAATGGAGTCTGCCCTGGTCACCTCGGATTTGCTGAACGCTGAGCTAGATCTACAAAAGGCTCTTCACAAAGCACTTAGAAGAGAAGAAGATTACTGGCGAGTAAAGTCGCGAAGCCTATGGCTCCAAGCAGGAGATAAAAATACTTCTTTCTTCCATAAGCAAGCAGAATCTTGAAAGAACCACAACACTATTAGAGAGATCCAATTTTAGGGGCAAACCTTCAAAAAAATTGATGAGATCAAACATGCAGCCCACTCATTCTATAAAAATCTGTTTACAAAAGAGATGGAGGCCCCTCCTAGACTGGATCACTATCCACTTTCTGTGGTCCCCAAGCTAATCAATGAAGATGACAATCGAAGGATGATAGCCCCTATAACTTCTGAGGAGATCAGCAAAGCTCTCCAAGGAATAAATCCTGATAAAGCCCCTGGGCCTGACGGATTCACGGCTAGACTCTACATAGCTTGCTGGGATATCATCCAAAAAGATTTGGTTAAAATGGTGAGGAAATCCCAAAACTGCAGCAAAATAGGAGGGAGCACCAACTCCTCCTTCCTAGCTTTAATTCCCAAAGACAAAGGTGCCCAAAGATTCTCTAGATTCCGTCCTATTTCACTTTGCAATACGGGGTACAAAATCATCACCAAAGTTATAGCAAACAGAATCAAAAAAGTTCTCCCCAGGATCATACTGGAGAACCAGGGGGGCTTCATCCAGGGAAGACAAATTCAAGAGAATATTATCCTTGTGCAAGAGGCAATCCATTCAAGCTGCAAAAGGAAGGAGAAAGGTATGATAGTCAAATTGGATCTTGTTAATGCCTTTGATAGAGTTCGGCTGAATTTCGTTTTTTCTGTGATGCTCAAGCTGGGGTTTCACCCCCAGTTGGTTTGCTGGGTTAGAACCTATATTTCAGGGCCGTGGATCGCCCCCCTGGTTAACGGGAGACCGGATGACTTCTTCCAAGCCTCTGGGGGCCTTAGGCAGGGTTGTCCACTGTCCCCCCTGCTCTATGCCATCCAATCATCGGTGCTAAGTTTCCAACTGGATAAGAGCCTTCAGCAGTGCTCTCTATCGGTCTCTCAATCTCTCCAAGAGTTAAGAGAATTAACCATGCTCAATTTGTCGATGATACGCTCCTCCTGGCCCAGGCCAACCTTTCCACGACAAGATCCTTCAAGAAAGAGCTGGATGCCTACACTAAAATTTCAGGCAGTGAAATCAGCCTGAGGAAAAGCAAAATTTATGGCTGGAACTGCCCTCCTAGAGAAATTATTGACATATCCAGGGAGCTGGAAATGGAAGGAACCTCCATGTGCGAGTCCATTAAATATCTAGGAATTCCGCTCGTCAGAGAAGCTCCCAGAAGTAGCCTTTGGATGCCTCTGTTGGACAAGCTAAAGGCCAGGATCATGGCCTGGGGAGAAACCTAGCTAAACAAAGCAGAGAAAATAATCCTTATAAATTCTGTTCTTACCTCCCTTCCTGTATACCAGGTGTCTATCCTTCTAGCCCCGAAAGGAATTGTGAAAGACATTGATAGCCTCTTGAGAAAATTCCTCTGGGAAGGGGGAAGAAATGAAGGGAGAAAAATACACTTAATCAGCTAGGATAAGGTCAAAGCCCCTAAGAGGGAAGGTGGGCTGCAAATCAGAGATGTGGCCACTCAGAATCTGGCCATGGGAGGCAAGATCCTTTGGAAAATGATAAGCAGCAAAACCACTTGGAGATCCAAAGCCCTCAGGACTAAATACTTCTGTGGTCACAAAGAAAGGTGCCTTGATCGACCCCCCTGGACTAGAAAAGGCTCCCCCATTCTCTCTCTCTCCCTAAAAGCCCTTGATTTGATTACCTCCAAACTCACTTGGATCCCAGGGAATGGCAACAAAATCAAGTTCTGGGAGGATTCTATTTTAGGGCAGGCCACCTTAAAGCTCTTGGAGGGGATGGATAACATCAAAAATTGGCTCCACTCTAAAAGAAAAGTCACCCTTTGGGACCTTTCTGTTCGGAATCAGGATGACTCTTGGCATAAGTGGGACCTGGGGGACTTCCCGTAGAATTTAGAAATTGAAGCTTGTTCCCTATTGGATGCTCTTCAAGGGTTTACCCCCTCCTCGGCCAATAAGAAGGACAAAAGAGGCCAGGGTTCTTCATCTGGCCTTTACTCAGTTGTTGCTGGTTATGCAACCCTGCTGGCTATCCCTTGGGCTGCCCCCGACCCCACTATGTGGAGAAATATCTGGCTTCATCCCTCCCTCCCCAAAATTGATCTCTTCTGTTGTTCCCTTCTGCACGATAGTATCCTTTCCTAGGACAACCTTATAAAAAGAGGCTGGGAAGGGCCCTCACGATGCCCTCTCTGTGCCTGCCATGAGGAAACCTCTGTTCACATTTTTCTTCTGTGCCCCTTCGCTTTGGATATTTGGAATATCATTCTTGGTCAGCTGAATTTGCCCCTCCCTCCTTTTGTTTCCTCTTTGTTTGCCTCCTGGCCCGAGATAGCCCCCTTCTCCTTCTCCAAGTTGAAGTTGCTAAAGCAGTGCTGGATGTGGGTTCCAAAAATCCTCTGCTGGAAATTGTGGCTAGAACGTAATAATAGGATCTTCAGGGATATTGCGGGGACACTGCCCCAAGTTGCAAACTCAAAGTGAAAGCGCTTCTGGGAGATCTAGTAGCTTCAAATTCTAATATCTCCAATGAGGTAACCCCTGACAAAGATGAGTACAGCTGGTTCCATGATCCGAGACTCCTCCCTTCTTGCCAGAACCAAGAAAACCTCCAAGCACTACTCCCCTTGGGAAATAAGGTTGGAGGAGCAAGAGTTCATAAAGTGGAGATATTCTCTGGAGAAGCATCTCCTGCATGTGGATGGGGCCTTGAAAGGGAATCCCGGGCCTGTGGGAAGTGGAGGGGTCTTGCTCGACAACTCAAGGAAAATTGTTCTCAACTTTTCCTGGGGGCTGGGTCAGAACACCAATAACATAGCCAAAATTCTAGCCATCTGGAAAGGGTTGGCTCAGTCCAGAAGATTATCCATCAAGAAATTGGTTTTCATAGGGGATTCTAGAATCATTATCCAAGCTCTCAATCTAAAAAGGCCCCTAAAAACATGGGCCTATCTCACTACTACCGGAAGGTTATAGCCCAGCTGAAAGAATTTGAAGAAATTAAGTGCTACCACGTCCTTAGGAACCTCAACCAGATGGTGGATCATGAAGCCAATATAGGTGCCTCCCTGAGCAAGGGAGTTATCCTCGTCAATGGGACCGAGAATCATGAGCCAATCCCTTAGCAATCATGGAGAGCGGGATGACAGGAAATCTCCTGTCAGAAAAGGGAGCAGCCCGAATATAGACAGGGAGGAATCCAAAGTGAAGGCGTGCAGGAATGAGGCTTTCGAGGAAAGACAAGTACAGGGACATGACAGAATATGGATAGAGCCTTCAGGACAGTCACATGGTTCTTGCTTACCCTCTATCGGCTCTGCTAACATGGGGAATAGCCCCCAATCATTGTCCTCCAGGGAGACAAGTACCCAGTGCAGGCAATCTGATGAAATCGGTGAGAATCTGAATAGCGGATGGAGGAGAAGGCAGGCTCGAGCCTATTTCAAGAAGCCCTATCCCGCATTGTGCTCACTGAAAGCTACTCTGTTGGTCGAGAAGGAATCTCCCAGTTTCTCACAGAGGTCTATCCTTGCCCAGGGTTCTAGTCTGATCGAAGGCCAAGCCGATCAAGATGGATGGCTCGTCCTCCATGCAACTCGAGACAAGACTCGGTCAGATCCAACATGACCTGGATGAGGTGAAGGACACATTAAACCGATTGGAGGTCAAGCAGATAAGGATGCAAAAAACTAGAACAAGCCGCTGGGAATCCATGACCCAGGAGCTCAAAGAAATCCGCGAGGAAATCTTCGAGGACAACATGACAAACATGAAGGACATTGCCAACATCTCAGGAGGAATAGGGAATCGGATGGCAGAATTAGAGAAGAAGGTAGAGGAACTGCTCAACGAACATGGTAAGACACCGAAGATAGAACGTTGAGGCAGGCCCATAGCCAAACATAGTCAAATTCTCTCCTTCCGGTTCAGTTTTTTCCCATGCAAGACTGGTTCTCTATATTTTGTATGCGTTATTATGGATTTTCCTGTTTTTTTTTAGCAAAGTCTAGAAATTTTGTAAAGGGATCTGTTAGTATGTCTATGCCCCTGTATCACTGGAAAAAATGTATCTGCTGGATCAGAACTACCGTTTGTAAGGCTGCTGGCAGCCGTTTAGCCAGCAGTTAATATAAAATCCCCATAACCGTTTTAGTAAAAAAAAAAACCTTCAAGTATACTATAAAAAATAGACAAGGAGACCCCAACAAGACAATACTTTTCCATCAAAGTCGCCAGTTTTGTTGTTAGGGAAAGTGTTCCTATGGCTGGGGTGAGGCCACCAACGTACTAGGGGTTCTACATATAGACATACAAGGTTATGTAAATACAATTAATAAGAGAAATTCAAAGGTTAGGAGGGTACATAAATTACATACTGAAGGCTAATACAATATTTCCCTTTATCCCTCATCTTGCTCCGTGTTGAGGCCTGGAAATTCGCCAACAACAACAGCAAGCGATTCTCCCCAGTCAACATTCCCAACTAGCCCGTGACTGTTTGGTATAGGGAATCCGTCCGGTTTGCGGTCCGGCTACCGTAGGTCAAGTAACAAAAACAAAAGTTTTACCGGTTGCGGCCCGGTCCACCATGTGTATTTTTGTATTTTTTTATTTAAGATATGAAATGCACGTGCCTAATTAACCATGCAGGGTGATAAAGGATGCAGGGAGTATTCACAAAGTGATGCACAAGTTCTTACCTCTCGTCTTAGACCTCACAAGCATCTAAATCACATATACAGAAATAAAGTAAAAAACTAACTATCTATCTATCTACCTATTTATCCCCGGGGAGCCAAATTGTAACTTATTTATGAGTAATGTGTATTGTGCATGCATTATAAAGAGAAATTATAGATAGATGATATTCCTTCCTACAACACATGAATGATTAAATATATTTACACAATCATATAGCCAATTGTTTATGAACAGCATGTATTACTCATGGTGGTAATTTCACAGAATAAACCAGAAATCATTCAAACAAGAACATAGGCTCTAAGAGTTAGAATGATCTCACAGTTAATGGACAAAAACTGGAAAAATGAAATAGTTCATCTTTCACTAATCCATAGCATAGCATTTGAATGTCCCACCAAACTTTCTCCGACAGGAAAACAATAATTCTTTATTAAAAAAAAAAGTAGTTCTTCTTACAATATCTCTTTACATGTCTAACTGGGAAAAAGCCCCTCTCCATTCTAACTTTCCAATATTTAAACTAAAACAGTAGACCGCTTGGGCTGCCCCCAAACATGTGACCTTTCGGTCCCTCAAAATGTTTCATATTTCTCTTTATCTTTCCTGCACAAACTCATGATTTGCTGAGTAACTGACAGACCTTTTAGGTTTGCGCCTTTGTCGCTATTGGCTTTGCCTTCTAATTTGCTTGTCCTCCTTGCGATCCTGTCTCCCATCTATACCTTTGCGCCGCGGTAGTCTGAACAATCTCCTGAACACTCCTGCAACTAAACGACAATAATCATTCATTGGGACAGTATTTTTCAAGAAAATTAACTACGTTAAATTATATCAACTACAACGGCTAAGCAGCAAGAAAGGCCATGCGCTGCATTACTGCTAACACGGAAGAGTAGAACTATCCAGA
Organism: Pseudotsuga menziesii; assembly: GCA_001517045.1. Classification (NCBI taxonomy): domain Eukaryota; kingdom Viridiplantae; phylum Streptophyta; class Pinopsida; order Pinales; family Pinaceae; genus Pseudotsuga; species Pseudotsuga menziesii. The sequence continues at coordinate 80,323 of LPNX011140912.1, read as the reverse complement.
GCCGCATAGGCGGGCTTTAACAGGCGATGGGTGCTTCGAAAACACTTAGGCGTATCGGAGTCGGAAAAGTTACGACCTAAGCTGTGGGCGGGAAAACTTCCAATCGAAAATCAAAAATACATCGACATCAGAATCCAAGTGCTTTGCACAGCCACAACAGCGGAAGAGAAAAGGCTACAGACATGCGACACGCATCGGCGGGCGGAGCTTTTTTTATTTCGGGTAGCTAGCTGGTTTGGGAGCTGCAATGGCAGAAGAGAAAAGGCTACAGACATGCGACATGCATCGGCAGGTGGAGCGTTTTTCATTTCGGGTAGCTAGCTAGTTTGGGAGCCGCAACGGCGGAAGAGAAAAGGCTACAGCCTTCAATCAAATAAAAATGCTAAGTGCTTAAAGACTTTGAAATTTAGCAACGGTTAAAACTGTTTCTCCTCCGAAACGACGTTTTGGAAAGGACAATGGTATGATCCGTCTTCAACTCAGCAAAAACAAACTCTAAAATCTGCGACCCACAACAACTCCAAACACGAGCAATTTCTGAAAACCAGGACGAAAGCTAATCTTCAAGAAATCATCCAAAATTAGAGCATGACCCAAAATTCATGGATCAAAACGATTCAAAGAAACATTAAATCATGAGGGGGACCAAAAAAATTTTAAAAATTTGGGGAAAACAGTTGCAGCCACAACAATTGGCGATTACCTAGTGAACCTAGAACTCTGGACGATTCTTTCTTGAGTAGCAGACTATTTAACAACAAACGAATGTATTGAATTCTTCCAACTATCTGTATTTCTCAAATGGAAAAAGGATGTACCTTTAATCATTGATGATAGTCCAATTTGGGAGAGTGGAAACCAGGATTTTTAAGTCAAGATAACTCTTCTGAGGCCTGGAGATGGGTTTCATTGTTACTTGTGTCTTCAGGTAGATGCCAGCTTGGGCACCACGGGAATGTAGCATATGGTAAACAGCAATATTCATGTGTTCCTCATTCCCATGCCATTTTAGCACTTTTGTGCTTTTGGACTTTTGTCCTTTTCAAATGAGTCCTCCTGCATGCCTTTCTTTCTGAACTTTAATTCAGGCTCCTCTATCCCAAGTGTCCTTTTGTGTGAGGGGTGCATTCATGCTTCAGCTCACGGACGGAGAGGGACTTTCGGCAATTTAGTACTTATATGATTCAACATTTATTTTGATATATGATGCTTTCATAGGAGTTTTGACTCTTATCTGCCTTTTGGCATTCATTTCCTTGCATGGGATCATTTGTATTTAATATATTGTTTACCGTACTTATTTCCATGGGCCTCTGGCTGTCACCCCCTAGGACATTTTAAATGTGACATGGATGGAGCCTCAAAATAGTATTACAGACCCTTTGACTCTGGTTTATTTCACAAGGGTTAACTTAGGACTTCAATGCGTACATAGCTATTTGGGAAAACTGCTAAACTGGAAGAAGTTCTTTTAGACAAGCAGAAATATACAGTCTTATACCCAGGAACCTTAATCATACCAAAATTCTGATGTTTTCCATGCAACCGCGGGTTTGCCTCCTTTATTGAAATCAAAAAAAAATTAAACTAAAACAAAAACTAAACATCGTGGCTCAAAAGAAGGGCAAGCCAGATTATTTATATACAAAAATAGAAGAACACAAACCAACTCAGGAAAAATAGGGCTTGAGAACTAAGCCATTTACTGGTAAGTTCTCTTCCCACCCTTGTAAATCTTGCAACTTATAAGTTGAAGGGCCAAGCTTCGCCGCAATCTGGAAAGGACCTACCCACAACTGCTGGAATTTCGTGTGTTTTCCTTTCTCATCACGGGGATGATCCCACTTGAGAACCAAATCTCCCACTTCAAAGTCTTTTGTTCATGCCTTATGTTTGTCGAACCATCTCTTTATTACCTCTTGTTGTTGCTTAAAGCGCTCTCTGGCTCTAGACCGAGCCTCTTCTGCTTTCAGGAGATTATATATCCTTATTTGCAAAACTTCATCATCCGACCCTCTAGATTCTTGAGCTATTATGGAAGAGGGTAGCATGATATTGGGGGGAAGAATGGCTTCTTTACCATACACAAGGGTATACGGAGACACTCCTATCGAATACTTGGGGGTGACTCTATCGGCCCAAAGGGCGTTTGGTAGTGTTGAGTGCCAACTCCACTGGTTTTCTATTACAGTCTTCTTTAAAATTCTAATCAGATTTTTGTTAGTGGATTCAACCAGGCCATTTCCTTGTGGATAGTAATTAGTAGAATAATTCAACTTAATTCCTTTCTCATGGGTGAAAGCAATTAATTTAATCAATGAAAATTAAGTAGCATTATCAAGGACTAAAGAAACTGGAACTCCAAACCTAGTCATAATATAGTCCTGCAGGAAGCTGATGACGGTGTCCTCATTTATTTTGCGCAGTGGGATGGCTTCAACCCAGCGGGTGAAATAATCGGTCGTGGTCAGAATGTACTTGTGTTGTAGGGAGAATTTCGGCTTTATCTCCCCAATGATATCCAACCCCCATTGCTCGAACGGCTCCGTGATCATCACAGGCTTCAGTGGTGCGGCTGCCTTAGATTGTCTTCCACCACACCTTTGACAAATGTCGCACTTCCTGACATGGGCGTGTGCATCTTTGAAAAGCGTGGGCCAATAGTAACCTGCTCTGAGAATTTCGTGTGCCGTAGTATCTCCTGAAAAATGCCCACCAGCAAGACCGTCATGCAAGTTTGTCATTACTTTCGTCACATCTTCTTTTTCTAAGCATCTAAGAAGAACTCCGTTGTAATTTCTCCTGAACAATATTCCTTCAACAATTTGATAGGAGGCTGATTTGAGACGTAGCGCTCTTCTTTGATTAGAATTCCAATGTTCTGGCAACAATCCTACCTGAAGGTAATGCACAAGGTCTCTATACCAAGACTCGGGGGCTATGAACAAAGGACATACATCCATCAAATGTAATTCAGCCTCATCTTCCCAGGTGTGTTCTTCGTTGTTTCCATTTTCAGCCATTAGTTTGCACAACCCTTGCCCTTTAACTATAGCCGTTGGCTTGAATTCGAGGTCATACTCTTGGAGAGTTGTTACCTAATTGCCCCTTCTTTCTCCTAATTCCTTCTGTACAAAAAGGGACCTCACAGCTGGGTATGGGACTATCACCTTGGTTTGATTTTTTAGTAAGTAGAACCTGAATTGTTTCACTGCTTTGAATACCGCATAAGCTTGTTTGTCAATAGCCGGGTAACTTAATTCGGCCCCTTGTAGACTAGTGCTCATAAAATATATTGGGAATTCATCCCCCCCATCTTCCTTTTGAGTAAGCACAGCTGCTAGCGAATCATCGGATGCAAAAGTATACAGAATAAAATCTTTATCAAAATATGGGCTTTTTAGGGAGGGTGCGTGTGCAACAGCGGTTTTAGTTTTGCTGAATACGTTCTTCTCAATCTCAGTCCATTTGAATTGTGCACTTTGTTTCATCATTTGTTGCAGAGGTTTGACAATCTGAGTGAAGTCTGGCACAAATCTTCGCACGAAGTTTATTGTTCCCATAAATGATTGCATCCCCTTTTTATTATGGGGCAAGGGGATCTGTCCAATGGCTTTGATCCTTTCCGGATCTATAGAGATTCCCTTCTTTGAATCTATGTGACCAAGCAACTTACCTTCCGTAACAGCGAATACACACTTCTTGGGATTGAGTGAGATACCATATTTCCGACAACGTTCAAAAATATGCCTTAGATGAAATGCGTGTTCTTCTCTCCTTTTTGAGAATATCGTAATATCGTCGAGATATACTCCAGCACTACGGCCAATCAAACCACGGAAAGCTATGCCCATAGCCCTCTAGAACGTAGCTCCAACATTTATAAGCCCAAAGGGCATTCTTCGATAAGCGAAGGTTCCCCATCTAGTCCTGAATGTTGTCTTTAATCTGTCTTCTTCGGCTACTAATACTTGATTGTAGCCTAAGAAACCGTCTAATAAATAAAATAGTTCAGAACCTGAGACCATTTGTAGTAGTTTTTCCATGGGTGGAACAGGATAGTTATCTTTATCTGAAGCGTGGTTTAAATTCCTGAAATCCATGCACAGCATGATTTCTCCATATTTTTTCCTCAACGGTACCAGATTCGAGACCCATTCTGAGTGTCTGACCTTAAAAATGATTCTAGCATCCAATAATTTCTTAACTTCACTCTGAATCAGCGGTTCCAATTTTGGTTGCATTTTCCTTAAAGGTTGCTGATAAGGTTTGATGCCCGATTTGATCGGGATAACATGCTGGATGATGTTGGTGTCGTATGTCTTCAGATCTTCGTATGTCCATGCAAAGACATCTTTATATTGATTAAAAAGACTGATGAACTTATCTCTTTCTGCTGGTGAACAGCTTTTGCCAAGATTCACATATTTAGGATTTGTCTCAGTCCCCAAATTTATCAACTCGAATTGTAGAGATGAGCTGTGATTCTTCACGTTTGCTGGTCTTCTAAATTTTTCATTTAGATCGAACATTCTTTCTAAGGTTCTGACTCCTTTAGGGATGAAATTTTCATACTTCAGCTCGGCCTGATGTTCTTCATCATCTATAATTGCTCCTTTAAATACCTCGTCATTTGTTAAGCATTCTATAATCTGCTGATCGTCATCGAACACTCGTAAGTTGGTAATCATATCAGGGACTGAGGGCCTAAAAACCAGTTCAACGGAGCACTAATTATTAGTAGGCACAAGCCTAGCAGCTGATGTGGCCAACAAGTCAGCTGCTGCATTTTTTAAGTATTGGAATTGAAATAATATTAAATGCGTTAAAACATTTGAGTAGGTCCCATACCTCATTTTGATAAGCTTTCAAGTGGGGAGAAATACAATGTATTTGATTCCGAATAAGTTTTACAATTATTTCAGAATCTCCAAAAACTTTCAGATTACTTACCTTTAATTCGATTGCTTTCCTCAATCCTTGCACCAACGCTTCATACTCAGCTGTGTTATTCATACATTCAAAATCTAATCTACATGAAAGAAAATGTTTATTCTTCTATGGGTCGATCAGGACACAGTCGGCCCCTAACCCTTCTAACGTCTTAGATCCATCAAAAAACAATGTCCAGAAATCGCTAACTATTGCATGAGAATCTACTTCTACTGCTAATTTTACTATGTTACAGTCGATTTCATCAGCCTGTGAAAATCAAAGGAGATTAGGCTGAGCGTCTGACGTGTTACTGGCTTCTTCTGCTTGGTAATTTCCTGGTTCCAATTCAATAAAATAATTTCCCAACACAGAATTCACAGGTTCATTCCTTTCCTCAAGTTGAGTAATGTTGTATTTCATATGAGGCTCCCTCAAAATTTTAATTTGGTTCGGGCTTCCTTTATACGGCAGCTACAGATGCGACCAATCCGAGGCAAAATATCCATTTAGTTTTGCTGACCAGTCTCTGCTAAGGACAAGCCCATAAGCGTCTGGTATATCAGCCACCACGATATCAATGACTTGGCACACTTTATCATTTGAAGACAGGCGGACTAGGACATCCTCCATCTCACCAACTACCTTCACATTCGTCCTATCCAACTGAACCACCCTCCAAGTGGATGGCTTAGGCTGCCCATTTATCCTTTTGCAGACTGATATTGGCATGACGTTAACCGACGCCCCTGAGTCTACCAGGCAATTATGTACGTTGTGATTAAAAATTTCAAAAGTGAGGAGGAAAGGTAGATGCTTGTTCTTAGACTTACCTCCAATGTTGGTTTCTCCGATTTCATCTTCTTCCTTGGGTCGATTGCCAGTGGGAAGCCTCTCATCCGATGCTTCAAGCGCTTTCAATAGTCTTTCCTTCTGCTGCGGCACTTTGCACATTTCAAATAGTGAGACATTCACCTTTACCTTCTTAATATCTTCAACGATGTCATAATCCATCTGCGGTTCGGTGGGATGTGGCCTGTCCACATTCATTTTTTCCTCATGGGGCTTGGCAAATGTATCATTCTGCCTAGGGTCTTGGCTGGTAATGGTGAATTCAGGGATTTTATCAGCTGAGGAACTATTTTGAAATTTCTTAACGTTTTTCTGAAGCCTTTTAATCTTTGGGAGTATGAGACTGTCTTCTTTAACCGACCCTTGGCTCCTTGTTGTAACGTTCGTTTCCATGACGCTCTCGTATCCCCAATTCTTTTCTTTCTCAGCATCGAATAATGAAACGGAATTCCACATAACCATGGTCTCATCTTCTTGTTCTTTCGTTGAAGTGGTACTGTTCCTTTTTTCTTCATCTCCATCTTCTGTTAATTTAGAATCCAGCAGCTGATTCATAACCAATGTCATTGAGTTTATCCATTGAGGACAATTCTTTTCAGAGTGGGGATGTTGGTGGAAAGTGAAAAAATTGTCCATTCCCACCTCTGTTAAATTCATAGATGTTGAATTGTGCGGAGGAGGTTGGGACTGATTGTTGTCCTCCCGTTTCTTGTAATAGGGCTTGTAGAATTTTTGAGTTTCCTTTTCTTTCTCCAAGTCTATGATTTTGTTAGAAAGCTTCTGCATCATTTTTTCCATACCTTCAAAATATAGTGACTGCTCTTCCTTTGGCTTGGTAAACAACAAGGCTTTCCTTCCCGCACCTTTCTCTCCTGATCGTTCTGGATAATCTTCAATACTTTCCCTTTCAGCCTCTACTTTCTCCTCCTCCTCATAGGTCTCTGCTAAAGTGGGTTTGGCCTTTATTTTGGCAAACATGGCCAACTCGGGTCCCAAAGCTGAGGTGTAATATTCAATCAGGACCTTATTTGAAGGTCTATCAGCTTCAGATAAATTCTTGAGGTACGCTACAAATCTTTGAGTGAAGTTGTGCACCTTCTCTTTTCTTTCTTTCTTTAAGGCGCATAGTCCTTTCATGAGGGCTGCATGAGTCTTTTGGGAGGCATAATTGCTTCTAAATATCCTCTCGAAGGTATCCCAATCTGAGATAGAGTTTGCAGGCAGACCAAAATACCAAGATGTTGCAGCTCCTTTGAGGGTGTGCGGGAATAGTCTACAAACTACATCCTCATACTCCCCAGCCCTTAACCCTTCTATTGCCAAATAAAAACTTTGCAGGTGGTCATCTACTAGTATCTTTTCAATCGAGTCGAATTTGGGAAGCATCTTTTCAAAGGATTGAGGTAGATCATGTAATGGAGGTGTTAGGTTTAAAGGTGATCTGGCTCTCCAGGCAGGTGGTGGATTCGGTGGGTTGGGTGGTTGATTTACGTTTATGCCCGCCATGAGTCTGGGTGGAGAGTGAGGGGGTGAACGAACAGGAGTGTGAACAGGAGAACTGTGAGGGCTATTGGTACCTTCTTGGTTCAAAGGCAGTACAACTTCCTATAAGGTTGTTTCTACAAGTTCTTCCCAATCCCCAACCAGCACTAAGTATTCCAATATAGGACGATCTTTCCTTTTATATTCTCTTCTGGGAAATTCAGGGATGATTGGAAATCCTCCAATCTTCTTCACATACACCCTGGTGTGTCTTCTCAAATTATTAACAACTTCGCTGTCGACAGAAAACAAATGTTCTCTACCCCTTTCTTCTAGAATTGGATTATGAAGCCCACTGCTTTCTGAACTGTTACCGGTGGAATAATCTTGGGAAAATGGGTTTCCTTGGCCAGCCATGCACTGGCAGCCCTCCTTCTAGAGCCAAAAACTGTTGAGGCCTGGAAATTCGCAAGCAACAACAGCAAGGGATTCTCCCCAGTCAACGTTCCCAACTAGCCCGTGACTATTTGGTATAGGGAATCCGTCTGGTTTGCGGTCCGGCTACCGTAGGTCAAGTAACAAAAACAAAGGTTTTACCGGTTGCGGCCCGGTCCACCGTGTGTATTTTTGTATTTTTTGATTTAAGATATGAAATGCACATGCCTAATTAACCATGCAGGGTGATAAAGGATGCAGGGAGTATTCACAAAGTGATGCGCAGGTTCTTACCTCTCATCTTAGACCTCACAAGCATCTAAATCACATATACATAAATAAAGTAAAAAACTAACTATCTATCTATCTACCTATCTATCCCCGGGGAGCCAAATTGTAACTTATTTATGAGTAATGTGTATTGTGCATGCATTATAGAGAGAAATTACAGATAGCTGATATTCCTTCCTACAACACATGAATGATTAAAGATATTTACACAATCAGATAGCCAATTGTTTATGAACAGCATGCATTACTCATGGTGGTAATTTCACAGAATAAACCAGAAATCATTCAAACAAGAACATAGGCTCTAAGAGTTAGAACGATCTCACAGTTAATGGACAAAAACTGGAAAAACGAAATAGTCCATCTTTCACCAATCCATAGCATAGCATTTGAACGTCCCACCAAACTTTCTCCGACAGGAAAACAATAATTCTTTATTGCAAAAAAAAGTAGTTCTTCTTACAATATCTCTTTACATGTCTAACTGGGAAAATCCCCTCTCTGTTCTAGATTTCCAATATTTAAACTAAAACAGTAGACCGCTTGGGCTTCCCCCAAACGTGTGACCTTTCGGTCCCTCAAAACGCTTCATATTTCTCTTTATCTTTCCTGTACAGACTCATGATTTGCTGAGTAACTGATAGACCTTTCAGGTTTGCACCTTTGTCGCTATTGGCTTTGCCTTCTAATTTGCTTGTCCTCCTTGCGATCCTGTCTCCCATCTATACCTTTGTGCCGCGGTAGTCTGAACAATCTCCTGAACGCTCCTACAATTAAACAACAACAATCATTCATTGGGACAGTATTTTTCAAGAAAATCAACTATGTTAAATTATATCAACTACAACGGCTAAGCATCAAGAAAGGCCATGCACTGCATTACTGCTAACACGGCAGGGTAGACCTATCCACAGCTGCATAGGCGGGTTTTAACAGGCGATGGGTGCTACGAAAACACTTAGGCGTATCGGAGTCGAAAAATTTATGACCTAAGCTGTGGGTGGGAAAAATTCCAATCGGAAATCGAAAATACATTGACATTGGAAGCCAAGTGCTTTGCACAGCCGCAACAGCGAAAGAGAAAAGGCTACAGACATGCGACACGCATCGGCGGGCGGAGCGTTTTTTATTTTGGGTAGCTAGCTGGTTTGGGAGCCGCAATGGCGGAAGAGAAAAGGCTACAGACATGCGACACGCATCGGCGGGCGAAGTGTTTTTCATTTCGGGTAGCTAGTTAGTTTGGGAGCCGCAACAGTGGAAGAGAAAAGGCTACAGCCTCCGATCAAATAAAAATGCTAAGTGCTTAAAGACTTTGAAATTTAGCAACAATTAAAACTGTTTCTCCTCCGAAACGGCATTTTGCAAAGGACAAATGGTCTAATCCGTCTTCAACTCAGCAAAAACAAACTCTAAAATCTGTGACCCACAACAATTCCAAACACGAGCAATTTCTGAAAACCAGGACGAAAGGTAATCTTCAAGAAATCATCCAAAATTTAAGCATGACCCAAAATTCATGGATCAAAACGATTCAAAGCAACATTAAATCATGAGGGGGACCAAAAAATTTTAAAAATTTTGGGGAAAACAGTTGCAGCCGCAACACTCCGCTAACAAGGAATCCGAAAAAACACTTCAAACCCTTCTTAAACCAGTTTGACTACATGCAAGATAATGATAATCAAAATAACATGAAAACCTAATCAACATGCAATAAAAAACCGAGATACAAAGATCCATTGCATAATGATTTGGAAAGGAATAATGTCATATCTTATTAATTGAATGAAACAGGTACATATATACGTTCTCATCGATCAAAGAACCTCACGAAACCTTCATCTGGATTTCCTGCTTCTCTCCTCCAAGAATCTTAGACTCCAAGAAATGCACTAGGATAGATGGAAACTAGGGAACAAGGTAGGGGGGATGAGAGAGAAAATTTCTCCAGCATAGTAGTATTGTAGGATAATTACCCTTCATGATCCCCTCTCCTCTCTTATATAGGAAATGGAAAAGGTAGTCTTAAGAAGAAAACAGTTAGAACTAAAGAGGAAGTTCCTAAACTATCCAAACCACCCTTTTTCTGAGCAATTTAATGCATATTTGGTAATTTTTAGGTACACACAGGTGGACCAAAGGAAAGTAATGTGTCATAGGCTATTGGAGCACTAGAAACTAGCATTTGCAAGGTCAAAAACATTGGTGCACCATAGGAAAGGGGCGTTTTTGTGGGAAAATGCTATTTTGAGGGGTTTTCCAGGGGTTTTCAAGAAAAGTTTTGGTCTACAAACTTGTTCAATAGATCCTTATACATCCAATGAACCATGAAATACGTAAGGGTGTGCTACAGAGATACAAAATATGTATCTTCCATCCATAAATTTAATTTGGGTGACTGACAGTAGCCTTCATGAAGTTTCGTCATGGAAGTGTCATCATGCGACCAAACATGTAAGTGTCGTCACAGACGGAGAAGTGCCAATTTTGGCTATAACAAGTAGTATCCTCAAAATGTATCTACAAAATGAAGCATTCAATAGATAGCAGTATATAAAATTACAAGGAAATATTTGTAACTCACGGATTGTCTCATAAGGAAGGAATCGACTATGAAGAGACCTTTGCACCAGTGGCAAGATACACCTCAATCAGAACCATCCTTGCCTTGGAATCCAAGATGAATTCGAATTTACATCAAATGGATGATGTAAATAAAACCTTCATAAATGGTTTGATATAAGAAGAAGTATACATTGAGCAACCGCAAGGCTTTGAGATAGATGACCAGAAGAATTTGTATGTAGACTAAAGAAGGCGTTGTATGGGTTGAAGCAAGCACCTAGAGAATGGTATGGAAGAATTGATCGCCTCCTGATGAGTTTGGGATTTACTAACCTTTACTATAAGGTTGAGGATGATGGAATTATGATATTACTACTATATGTGGATGATCTATTTTTGACAAGTGAGGATAATCCCATCACCGACTGCAAGAAGAAACTCATTACAGACTTTGAGATGAAAGACCTTGGTATGATGCACTATATTTTAGGTCTTGAATTATGGTAGTATCCATATGAGATTTTCTTGAACTAAGGAAAATATGAAGTTTAGATCCTAAAGAGATTTGGGATGATGGATTGTAAGTCTATGTCTACTCTGATGACAACAAACTTGAATATTTTTAATGATGATTCTTCGGAGATAGTAGATGTTACCTTATACATACATATTATTAGTTCACTAATGTATTTGACCAATACGAGACCAGATATATGTTTTACTATAAAAACCTTGAGTTAGTATATGGTGGAGCCTAGACATGTTCACCTAGTGGCAGCAAAACATGTGATGAGGTATCTGAAGGGAACCTTGGACTATGGTCTCAAATATGCATCAGATGGGGAGATCAGATTACACATATTTGCAGACTCAAATTGGGAAGGAAGTGTTGAAGATAGAAAGAGAAATTCAGGATGTTGTTTTAGTTTAGGATTAGGCATGATCACATGGTTCAATAGAACGAAATCTAGTGTTTTCCTCAGTACGGCAGAGGTTGAATACATTACAACATGTTCAGACTATAGTGAAATAGTATGGCTTCGCAAGATGTTGGAAGGATTATTTGATGCAGAGATAGATATGACTGACATCCATTGGGATAATCAGAGTTGTATTAAGATGACAGAAAACCCGATGTTTCATGATAAGTCGAAACCTATCAAAATTATATATCACTACATATGGGATATGGTGTAGAAAGGAGATGTAAATATCAAGTATGTTCCTATAGAGGAACAAGTTGTTGATGTATTGACTAAACCTCTATCTCATGTAAAGTTTGAACACTTTCGAGACAAGCTTGGTGTAATCCGAAAGTACCTCCCTTGAAAGAGGGAGTGATGATGATGTGGTAGGTTTTTTGTTGCAGTGGTGTGGTAAATCAGTCTAGGTAGGGTATGTCTGGCTAGAATTGTTTGGGCCAAGAGGGTTAGTAAGCCAGATGAGGGATTAGTATGACTAGCTAGGCTTGTTTGGCCCGAAAGGGTTAGTAATCCAAACAAGGCTTGTTTGGTCCCCAAGTAGATCCATTTATCTGGCTAGGTTTGTTTGGTCGAAAGGGTTAGTAGGTTAGACAAACGCTCGATGGATCTATAATAGAACCCACCGTGATGTTGCTTCAGATGTCCTAAGGGAACGGTGGTGTGGTTATAACACTCTGTGTTGATTCCATCATTTCTATGTCGATGATGATGATGTTGTTCCATCGTTTCTATGTTGATGATGATGATGTTGTCTCAGCATTCTATGCTGATGATGATGATGTTCCAGCATCTCTATGCTAATGATGCAGATGATGATCTAGAATTTATATGTTGATGATGTTTCTTTAGCACTGCAATGCTAATGATGTTGTTGTTATTACAATATCTACACATTGATGTTCCAGATGATGATGATGTCTAATTACTCACATACTGATGTCGTAGTATCCACATACTGATGATTTTGATGATGATGATGATCCAACGGTTCCATGACGATGATGATGATGCAATTCTAGATTGATGATGAAGATACATGATGTTGTTCCAAAACTTCCTATACCATATAGGTACTCACCAATCAGTTGTACAGTTGTTTATGATTACGTTGATCTCTATAGAATACATTCCTAGTTAAGAGGGAGTGTTCAAATAATGTAACTTCAGAAGATATTCTATTTGTATTCCTCCTTCAATAGATGTCACTGATGTAATCGGTTATGTAAGAGTCGTTGAAAGAATTAATGTAAACATATGGATGTAATTCGGGTCAATAGTACCCATGATTCATTGTAATCAATAGTATTTTGGTACTTTACTAGACAAGTCGGCCATGTTAGGTTTTAGGTCAAGTTAAGAGTAAAATATAAATAAAGAGACGCCTCCTTCATTTTGTATACACTTCACTCAAGCAAGCTCACTATAGAGAGAAGAATTGTGTTGGAGAGAGAGTTCACTATCTTGGTTGAGTTCTATATTTAGGAAGTTTTGCGGGGTTTTGCAGGTTTTTCTCCCTTATTGTTTGCCAGAGAAAAATCTCTGTGTTTTTTGTGTTGTGCTTGTTGTTCTTTCAGTGATCCTACTATTGTGAATTGTTTAAGATTACCATCTAAGCAATTGAGAAAAACTTAACAATTATAAAAGAGACCTTAGGAGAGTGGAGAGACACATTGAATAAGAAATTTTGGAGAGTTGAAGAGAAGAGGGGAAATATTATTAGATCAAGAGAAAGGGGCACAAACTCTAAGGAGGGAAGGAAGGCGCATTTCCCAATATAGCTATTGCACAAAAATCGAGGAAGAAGAAGATTACAAAACTTGGGAACACAAATCGATGCAATTCTGGTATGTCCATACAAAAAAAAAAAAATGTTTGTCCAGCCGCATTAGAGAGGGGTTTTTAGGGTCGTACAAGTTGTACCATCTCTACAAGTTGGTCCGTACAAGCCATGGTCTATTGGGGACTTATTTGGACTATTTTTCAAGGCAAGTTAAACTGATAAGAGGGTTGTAAAGTGTAGAACATAATTTGGCATGATTTCCCAAGTTAGCATGGATTCTAGGTGTGATTCAAAGCTATAATAAATACTATAAATTTCCAAATTTCTTCTCTATGGACAGATTAATAAAATTCTGTCATTTCATTGGTTTTCCCTTCAGGATTTTTTCGGGGGAATTTCCCAAAAATTCACTATCTCAAATGTGTATGATGAATGTGTGTTTATTGTTTTTTTTCTGCTACAATTTTTTTAGTTCTTAGTCATTTGTATTTTTGCTCATAATTCCATTTGAATGCTTTTGGTTTTAACATGCATTAATGGTGAATAATTATTGGAGACTAAAATCTAGTTGTTCGCTAATTTTTTGACAACATTTCAACATGGTATCAGAGTGGTGACTCTGAAAGAAGAATATGCATTTGGCACGAGGGGGAAAGAAGGGTATGTTAAGTTATTTAATCTATCATATTTTGGCTTGTTGTTGGTTGGTCAGTGAGCATGTCTTTGACATTTGGCTTGCAATATGAGGATAGGTTAGGGCATGCATCGAATTTCATCCCATGGAAGGAGAGCATTACTTGATTGTTGGAAGAATGTGATTTATGGGACATAGTTGAGAAAGTTTTTCCCATTCCTATAGATCATGCTTCCTTGGTTTATTATAAGAGGAATAATCTGAAGGAAAAACATATTCTTCTTGATGCATTGAAAGACCATTTTATACCTCATGTGGCTGGTAAAATGAATGTCTTTGATATTTGGGATTCTTTGATAAAGTTGTACCATATTTACCATCAAAACCATAAAATGGTTTTGAGAGAGAAATTGAGGAATACTAAGATGACCAAGATTGACAATGTTACATCATACCTTACCAAGATCTCACAAGTACGTTATGAATTGGGTGTTGTTGGTGAGAAAGTGGATGATACAGAGTTGGTTAGAATTGCCTTGATTGGTTTCTCAAAAACATGGCAGGAATGTGTGTGTGCGATCGTTACCAGAGAAAACATACCTACATGGACTAGAATTTGGGACGATTTCATACATGAGGAGCTGAGAATTATCTCTAGCCACACAAATTAGCAACATGGAGATGATGAGGAGAATATTGCTCTTACAAGAAAGAGAAAGAAATGGCCCAAGAAAGGCCCAAGTGATGGGTCTAGCTCGAAAGGTGAACAAAAAAAGAACGTGATCAAAGTGAAATGCTTTGCATGTCACAAGACTAGCCACAATACGAGTCAATTTCCAAACAAAAAGAAGAAGGGAAAGGACGAGACACATACTGTAGCATTAGATGAGATTAATGACTTTTTTGAGAAGTTTGAGAAGAAATTTTCTCTGGTCTCTTGTCTTTCAGGTAGTGGTAGTACAAGTTTTGAGGACATTGGAGCACGAGTTGTGGAGAATTACTCATCTCCCCATATGACGAGAATGAGGTCGATGTTGCAAGGACAACATGTGGTTGGGTCCAAGGGGATATTGGATTCAAGGTTTATGCTAGTTTTAGAGACATTTGTTTATGCGGATTCTTCCAATACTGTCAGGAGATTCAACTGGTACAGTATGACTCAGCTAGATGCTCAACTGGTTGAGGAGACTCGTAGAGCATGTTTTGCAAGAATTGTTCTTCAACACAAAATCCAATGCTAGTGGCAGAAAGGCTCTATGGTTTAGAGGGAGTAGCCACAACAAAAAATGGAGTTGTGGGGTTGGATACAAACTAGGTGGACGTTCGAAATTACCTTCCTCGGTAAAAGGCAGTGTTAGGTTTTGTAGCTCGGACAAGTGCTTCTACATAGGCTATGTGTCTAGCATGTAGAAGTGGTCTAAAAATTACTCTCTAGGTGAGCACTTTATAAAGTTACTTTTATATTTTTAATGATTAAAGTGAATTTTATATAATTTCAATGAATTAAGTGATTTATGAAGAATGTTGATAAAGAATCACAAAAACTTCTTATTGGACTTTTATCAAACACTTTGACTGCAAATCTGATTTATTACTTTTCGAAACTAATAGTTCATAAAATGAATTTATCTAATAGTTTAAAAAAAACACCAATGCACTCAAAATCAATCTGAAGGTAAGTGTGACAACACAGAAATTTAGGGCCAAACCCTCACCAGAGGAAAACTCAAAGAAAGAATTTTATTTATGAGAGATAAAATCAGAAATTCAACAACTCGGAATTTCTTCTACAACACCAAAACAATTTCAGAAACCCTCATTCATCTATAAATCTGCATTGGAAAATGTGCCAACTATGCTCACATGTGCGAACTGTACACAACATGTTTCTTAGGATTTGTGCCAGGTATAGACTATATTGACTGTATGGATTCTGCCTAGCATTAACTGCAGAAAAAAAAATATCTCAAAAAACATGCATACCATCTGCCTAAATTTATGTGCTTGTATGGCATGCAATAATGATTGTACGATCTGGATGTATAGTCCAGTAAATGATACACGAATTTCTTGGGAATCATGCCTTCAATTTGTCTTGATGATCAATCTCTCACAAATCAGAAATCTCCTTGAAGATTTAATTTCTCTCTATTATCTTCTTCTTCTGATGTCTCTCTCTTTTCCCTAAACATTATTTTATACTTTATCTATTGAAACCCTAATCCTAACTACCATAACTATCTAATCAAAGGATGAGATTGATTAGATCCTAGGATTCTCATTAATTGCACAATATAAACTCGCTTTTATTAATAAAGTGCACATTAAATATTTGGGCCCCACAACTTAAATCTCGCTTTAATGATAAAGTACAAACTCACTTTTAAAATATAAAGTCACTTTACATTAAAAAAGTTTCCTTGAAAAATACAACTTATGTCCCCCCATGTGACATCAAAATAATGGGGAAGGACCAACTGAATTATAAAAACTAACACATCCTCTTAAAAAAGGAGGTCCTTCTGATAATTCCTTTACCTCCACCACTCGGGTCTCTGTCCTCTGAAGTAGCTCCCTCTCGCTCTGGAATGTGACCTGGAGATCCATGTCGGCAAACAACTCTAAACTGAAAATTGTGAGGGGGATCCTCTATAAACCCCTGCATCTGATCACAACCTTCATACTAGCCGAGTCTCCTGCTAGTAAAACTCTCCTCATTTGAAGGTATCAACTGTGCATCTACCTCATCTTCATATTCAATCTCACATAACCATCCTCCTGAGCCTGGAAATATCACTTATCTCTATAGAAAATAAACTATGTTTATTCTATTCCCAAGTAAAATTGTGGTACCAAATGGGTTCTCTACCTGATAGAGGAACATTTGTCTTGTCTTTACAAAGATTCCATCCTCGTCATCCTCCAATGATGACATGGAAATTCTACCAACTTTTATACTTGGAACAAACAATACCCTGTTTACTTCAAGAATTTCTCCCAGATCTAGTTGGAATTTCACAATTCCAACTCCTCTTATATCTGCCTAAGGATTTCCAATATCTGTTTCAACAAAGTATATTGGGGCAACCTCTGTTCCTTATGGAAAAATCCATAATTCTCTGTAATATGGCTAGTTGACACGCTGTTAGCACCATTTTTGGAATAAATAATTGATAAGGGATTTGGCAAGTAAATGGAGAAATAAGGTTAGAAAAATTCCTTATCATATGAACTTGTTGAATGTAATGAGATTCTGCAGGTATTTCAAAGGATCATTTCTAAGTTGGAAATACAAAATAATTGAAAAATTACAGTTTTCAGCTTTGCTAATGAATAAGAATGAAGAAATCCGCTCCAAGTTAAATGGTGACAGCAAATGAACGACCTGGATGCATAGCGGACAATATCAAAGGCTAAAAACTCATTTACTCCCAAGGAAAGTCTAGAGAGAAAGAGCAGAAGAAGTAAAAAATCAATTAGAAAAGGTAGTAAACCTGACTTCCACTTTCCGCAGTCCAAGATCTACGGCCCAGAACGTTTCCACCAAAGATCAACGGTCCAGCAAAAGGAGGAAGCGGAAAAGGCAAGGAAATTTGGTTTTGAAAGTTAGAATCCCGAATTCCAAGTTCTACAGTCCGAGATCCTATGGAAGAGGATGACTTCCACACAAATCAACGGTCCAGAAAAAGTCAGGAGTGGAAATATGGAAGTGGAAAAGGAAAAATCATAGTCGCAAACGTTAGAAAACCTGCCTTTCGTTTTTCGGCTTCTGTTTTTCGCCAAAGGAGGAAGCGAAAAAGGACAAAAATTTGGTCGTAAAGAGTTATAACTTCCACCTTCCACTTTCTACAATCTGAGATTCGACGGATCAGAGAGCTTCCGCATAGATCAAAGGTGCAGAAAGAAAAGAGCGGAAGTTGAAAGGCAGAAGTGGTAGGGCCAAATTTCGGTAATAAAATTTGGTATTTTCACCTTCCACGTTCCGCTTTCTATGAAAGGAAGAAGAAGAAGGGAAGAAGTGGAAAGGTGGAAGCGGAAAAGGTAAATTTCTGGGTTTCAAAATTGGAAAACCCGACTTTCTCTTTTTCGCAGACCCCAGATCGACAGCCTAGAATGAATCTTGAGGTACGATCTACAGTCTAGAAGCAATTTGGTCAGTAAAGATGCAAAGTAGTTTTGAAGTTGTTGCAGATCGTCGAAGGTGTTTTTATCCATAGTTTTCATCCAGCACGTGTGGTTTTCAGGTGTTTAATTTTCTATTTTGGCCCATCATGCACATCCCAACATGCTTTCCTGATTTGTTTATGATCATGGCAAATATTCCTGATCAGAATTTGTTAGGATTGATTCCCAATTTTGTAACTGATTTTAGGTTTTCGAGGTTGGTCTCAGGAGCCTATTAATTCTATAAATATACCCTCAATAGAGGAAGAAAAGGGTTGGAACATGTGAGATTCTGGGTTATGTATTTTGAGATCTGCCCTTAATAAAAATAACAGAGTCGAATGTTGGCTTGTTGTTGCAAAGATTCCTGTGTATTTCGTAGTTACAATCTGTAATTTCCTTTCATATGTGAATGTCTTCCTGTTAAACTTGCCATTATGTTTTCTTTCATATCTGGGACGAGTGTGTAATAGTTCAGAATTCATACATGTTTATGCTCTAGCTATTGTTTCAAATATCCACAAACCCTTCCAACCAAAGTTAATGCAGAATTCATCTATTCGGTGCTCTGTGTTAATGGACTATCATTCTTTCTTTTTTATCACCATACCAACAGCATTTTGACTGTAACCGATTGCTACCTTTCCTTTGTATAATTTCACCTGCAAAATGTTCTGTGATTCATGAATATTTGTGACTCCATAGCCCAATGTATGCTTCCTTTGTTTCAACCACAAAATTAATCTGAATTTTGTTTTTTTTTTATATCTGGCCCTGTTAAAAATATGTGAGAGATCTCTATCTATAAAGGAAGAAGCCAGCTCTCTTTCTTAAAGTGGTTCTATTGTTACCTTGGGATTCACCCTCCACACCCTAGGGTGCAATTCTGAGTGCTAACAAATTGGCACCGTTGAGGGGGAAAAAAGTGGAAATCAGCCTTGGGAAAACAACATTGTCTTAGTTCTACGACCTAGTTGAGCAGTCGGTAATACACACATATAGGTTGTGTATGGTCTTGCGACTCCACTCAAAGCTTCTGGAAGGTGACTCCACTAGGGAGACTAGCGGTCAAAAGGACTGATACGAGGAGGGTTCAAATATTCCTTGGGTATGAACAACAGAGTTTTAGATTTAACTGTTGATGGTCAACAATGGTCAAACATCAAGAAGGTCGTACCTCTTTCACCTGACGACTCCACATTGATTTTGAGCAATATTTCAGAAGACATCTTGGCTTCCAGGAGGTCACATACATGAGGTAATCCTGACACTAAGATTTTACAAGGTGTGGAAAATACAGAAAGATTGCTTAGAAATAAATAAAAAGAACCAATAAATATTTCTCAATTTGGTGCATCATCTTCTCAAGAATTTATAGCATTCAAGATTTGGGGCGGGAAACAAATTTTGAAAGGTCCTTGTTGAAATCAAAATCTGAATCTAATTTGAAGGAAACTGAAATTAATCCTAGTAGGTTAGAATCATATTTGCTTGATTCTCTTTGGCACAATCTTCAAGACTGTGCAAACTAAAGAAAGAAACCCTGTTGTTTAAAGCTTTCAGCCTTATATCCCACAAACTGTTCAAACCCCTCCATCCTTTCAAGCTCCTCCTTGTGTTCCAAATCCACCTAGACTAATGGCTATCAAATTTTCTCCATTAGTCTTACATGTTGTATTGCATGACCTTCCTCAAAAAATTTCCCAAAAAAATCCCTTCTATGATGGGGATGGAAATTTCATAGCAACACAGCATGTTGATAAAATTGTTGATTATGCAAACTTGGAGGAGGTTGATGAAGATGATAGATGAGGTTGTTTTTACTAAGTTTTTCAGGAGAAGCAAAGAAACGGTTTAGAGATCTACCTCCTAGGTCCATTGCCACATTTGAAGCTTTCCAAACTTCATTCTTAGAAAGATGGGATGATAAGAAAAGTCCTTTGCAGGTTCTTTCTTAATACAATAATGTTAAGAAATGAGGTTTTGAATATGTTCATGAGTTTTCTATTCGATTTATGAGGGTCTATAACTCTATTCTTGCTGATATTAAACCCCTTGTAGGCGCTGCAAAACTCCATTATGTTAATGCTTATGACAGTGACCTTGCATTATTATTGAGAGAGAGAAAGTCATTAAGTCTTCATGTTATGTTTCAAGATTCTTTAGAAGTGGAAGCTAATATGATGTCAAGTGGGAAGATAAAGCAGAAAGTAGAAACATATAGAAGGAAAGTTAGAGAAGAAAATGTGCCTTCTACTTCTACTACCTCCTCTCCTAATGATGTTAATTTTGAAATGATGATGAATACAATGGAGAGACTAATGCATAGGTTGACTATGGATAATAGACCTTTGAACAGAGAACAAGATGAACCTCAAATCAGAAAACCAAACTTCAGAAGGCCCAATCCTCCCCCACCTACACAAATTAGACAGATAGATGTGAGGAATCTTAGAAATCAAGATGATCAGCAGATAAGGCCACCTTTCCCTGATAATTATGTTGCATATGAAGGAGAGGCTAAATTTGTTGAAGATCATATTCAGCATTTTGGTGATTTGGAATCTGAAATATACCTCACTAAGGAAGAGTCAGAACAGTTCCAAAGATGATATTTGTGTGCTATAGATGATGTCCAAATAAAAATCAAATTGAGAAATAGAGATGTTACTATAAATAAAGGAAGGTTCAATAAAAAACAATCTTCTAGTAGCCAACAGAATACAGAAAATAAAAAAGAAAGACAAACCAGTTGCCATGATATGCAATTAATTTCCCAACAGTTGGTAATCTCTTCCTTTTAAAGTTGACATAAGCCAAAATTATGTCTCAACCATCTATGTCTCTTTTCCTGAAGCTGATGATACTTTGCAACATTATTGTTATTCTCTGTGTAACCAAGAAAGAAGTTGGGGTTGTAAATCAAATCCTTCCTCATATTTTTCAAATCCTGAAATTTTGCCACACGAGGAGACTACCCTTGTCCAATCAAAAAAAAACCTTTTGCAACAACAATTTCTTCAAAAACAGAATATGCTTTGTGAAGGATATCACCAGCCTGTCATAAATTCTGTTAGTGGTGGTTTTAAAAAGAAATTTAGTCCACCTATGTCTAATGAGCAAGAAGATAATCATCCTAGTGGTGTACATGAGGAGAGGCATCCTAATTTTCTTTATGAAGAATGCAATGAGCATGTTGAGAATTATGTTAGTGATATTTTTAGAGAAGGTTTCAGCATGCCTAAATGGGATGACTACTTGGATAATGCACCTGAAGAACCAAAAGTTTGCAATAACAGATTGGATCACCTAGAAGACGATGAGGGTCCCAAATGGGATATTGCTTCATGCTTTTTAAACTCAAAGATTATTTTGCCTGATCCTATTGAAGAACACGATGATATTCCCTTTGAAACATTTGGAAGGAATCAGGTTTTAAACTCTGAGATTTTAGATGAAAAAGTTGATGTCTCATTTGCAGATTGTCATGAACACATTTTCCAAGATTCCTCTGAAGAGAAGTTTGGAAGGGTGCTAGAAGAGTTACAGTTCGAGAATCCTTGTCATGACATGTACGTAACAGAAAATTTTGCACGTTGTCATGATCCAGTGGCAGAATACATGGAAAAGCTTTGCAGTGGTGATGGTTGGTTATGTATCTACAGTAAAGATCAATCCATTTATCATAACCTTCTGCCATTAAGTTCTTCCTTTCTATTTTTTATCAAGGATGAGGAGAAAATTGGTTTATGAGATCATTTGCTTAAATGGCTTCACTGGAAGTCAGAAGTTTCTTGACTAGGCATTAATGCTTAATAAGTAGGGTAGGTAGGTCTGAATAAGCTCGACATGGCAAGCATTTGTTTCAGTTATTTTTTAGTTTGTTTCAGCATCAGTTTAGTTTTTTAGTTTTAGAACATGTTGGGATTTCGGGAAATCTTGGGAGCAGCACAATGGATTTCGCACCTAGTATACGGGGTTCTTTGCTACCTCACAAGGAGGATAGCATCCCAAGTTGGATCCAGTTGTTAGCACCGTTTTGGGGATAAATAATTGATAAGGGATTTGGCAAGTAAATAGAGAAATAAGGTTAGAAAATTTCTTTATCATATGAACTTGATGAATGTAATGAGATTATGCAGGTATTTCAAATGATAATTTCTAAGTTGGAAATACAAAACAATTGAAAAATTCCAGTTTTCAGCTTTTGCTAATGAATAAGAATGAAGAAATATGCTCCGGGTTAAATGGTGACAGCAAATGAACAGGCGGGATGTATAGCGGACAAGATCAAAGGCCAAAATCTCATTTCCGCTTATGGAAAGTCGAGAGCGGAAGAGATAAAAATTCGGTTAGAAAAGGTAGTAAACCCAACTTCCACTTTCCGCGGTCCAAGATCTACGGCCCAGAACGTTTCTGCCAAAGATCAATGGTCCAGCAAAAGGCGGAAGCGGAAAAGGCAAGGAAATTTGGTTTTGAAAGTTAGAATCTCGAATTTCAAGTTCCGCGGTCCAAGATCCAATGACTGAGGAGGACTTCCGCACAAATCAACGGTCCAAAAAAAGGCGGGAGCTAAAAAGGAAAAATCACAGTCGTGAAAGTTGGAAAATACGCCTTCCATTTTTCGCCAAACGAGAAAGTGGAAAAGGACAGAAAGTTGGTCGTAAAGAGTTAAAACTCCCACTTTCCGCAGTGCAAGATTCAACGGTTCAAAGAGCTTCTGTACAGATCAACGATGTTGAAAGTAAAGGGCGGAAGGGCCAAATTTTGGTCATAAAAGTTGGTATTTCTGCCTTCCATGTTTCAATTTCCACGAAAGGTGGAAACAGAAGCGAAAGAGGTAAATTTTTGGGTTGCAAAATTGGAAAACTAAACTTTCTCTTTCCGCAGACCCAGGATCAACAACCCAGAATGAATATTGAGGTAAGATATACGGTCTAGAAGGAATTTTGCAGGTAAAGATGCAAAGCAGTTTTGAAGCTGTTGCAGATCGTCAAAGGTGTTTTGAGCCATCGTTTTCATCCAGGAGATGTGGTTTTCAGGTGTTTAATTTTCCATTTTGGCTCATCATGCGCGTCCCAGCATGTTTTCCTGATTTTTTTATGATCATGGCAAATATGCCAAATCAAAATTTGTTGGGATTGATTCCCGATTTTGTAACTGATTTTAGGTTTTCGAGGTTCGTCTCGGGAGCCTGTTAATTCTATAAATATACCCTGAATAGAGGAAGACAAGGGTTGGAACCTGTGAGGTTATAGGTTATGTATTTTGAGATCTGCCCTTAATAAAAATGACAGAGTCAAATGCTAGCTTGTTGCTACAAAGATTCTTGTGTATTTCGTAGTTACGGTGTGTAATTTCATTTCTTATATGCATGTCTTCATGTTAAACTTGCCATTATGTTTTCTTTCATATCTGGGACGAGTGTGTAATAGTTCAGAATTCATACATGTTTATGCTCTGGCTATTGTTTCAGATATCCACAAACCCTTCCAACCAAAGTTAATGCAGAATTCATCTTTTCGGTGCTCTTTGTTAATGGGTTGTCATTCTTTCTTCTTTATCACCAGACCAACAACATTTTGATTGTAACCGAGTGCTGCCTTGCATTTGTAGAATTTTACCTGCAAATTATTCTATGATTCATGAATATTTGTGACTCCATAGCCCAACGTATGCTTGCTTTGTTTCAACCACAAACTTAATCTACATTTTGTTTTGTTTTTATATCTGGCCCTGTTAAAAATCTGTGAGAGATCCCTCTCTAGAAAGGAAGAAACCAACTCATTTTCTTAAAGTGGTTTTGTTGTTACCTTGGGATTCACCCTCCACAACCTAGGGTGCAATTCTGAGTGTTAAAACCCGCTGTCAACTATCCATGTGTCATGGTAATCTACTGAACTACCTATACTAGTATGTACTGATGCCAAGGAAAATTCATTCTCAAATTGGGCAGCATATTCTTGTACTTCTGCTAATGTTGCTCTCTCTTTGTCTTCATTTTTCTTCTTAGGCCATTAACTAGAATAATGTTTGAATTTGCTGCAGTTAAAACACTGAACCTTACTAAGGTCTCTCTCCATTTTCTTCCCCCCTTTACTTTTTCCTTTGGTAAGAAGGGCTACATTGTCTTCACTGCTTTGAGTGTTATTATGGAATGTTCCCTTTCGTGACTCTTCTGGAACAAAGCCGTCCCATAACCTTGTCCAATCTGGAAGTTTCTCTATAGCAACTACTCCTTGCACAAATGTGTGCCAATTTGCAGTGAACCCATTAAGAGCATATCTAACAAGCTCTTCATCCTCCACTTTCTTACCAACAACACCTAGCTCATCTCTAACTTGAGAAATTTTGGTGAGATAAGTGGTTACTATATCAGCAGCAGTCATTTTGGTGTTCCTCAATTTTTCTCTGAGAACCATCTTTCTGTTCTGGTTCTTAATTTGATAAAGAGTACATAAATATTTCCAAATATCAAAAGCATGTGACTTACCTATGATGTGAGGTATCGCATTATCTTTTATGGAGTCCAAAAATATTCTTTGTGCCTTGATATCTTTCTTTTCAAACGCAGTTTTTAGAGAAGCATCTATAGGAACTATGATGGTGTCAGAAGCACCAACAATATCCCATAGTTGCAACTCTTTGAACAATACAATTATGAGGTCTTTCCAAGGGTTGAAATTATCAGACCCATCCAGCCTGTCTTCAAATCGCAATCTTGTTGAGGTCATGACTTCAACTGATAATCTTTAGATGACCCTGACTTGAACTTCTTTTGTTTTGTATCTACACAACTTAACACATCTTCAACAATCACACTCTAATACCATGAATAAATTTAATAAAGAATCACAAAAACTTTTTATTGGACTTTTATCTAACACTTTGACTGCAAATCTAATTTATTACTTTTCTAAACTAATAATCATAAAATGAATTTATCTAATAGTTTAAGCATAAACACCAATGCACTCAAAATCAATCTAAAGATAAGTGTGACAACATAGAAATTTAGGGCCAAGCCCAGGGAAAACCCTCACCAAATAAAAACCCATAGAAAGAATTTTATTTGAGAGATAAAATCGAAAACTCAACAACTCGAAATTTTTTCCACCGCACCAAAACAATTTCAAGAACCCTCATTCATTTGTAAATCTGCATTGGAAAATGTGCCAACTATACTCATAGTCAACTCACATGTGCGAGCTGTACACAGTAGGTTTCTCAGTATTTATGCTAGGTACAGACTATACAAACTGTACAAATTCTGCCCAGTATTAACTGCAGAAAAATTTGACTCAAAATTTGTGCCTACAATCTGCCTCGATTTACGTGCTTGTACGACCTGCAATAATGATTGTATAGTCTGGTTGTACGGTCCAATGAATGCTACAAGAATTTTTTGGGAATCGTACCTTCAATTTGTTTTGATGATCAATCTCTCATAAATCAGAAATCTCCTTCAAGATTTAATTTCTCTCTCTCTCTCTTGTCTTCTTCTGATGTCTCTTGTTTCCCTAAACATTCTTGTATACTTTATCTTTTGAAACCATAATACTAACTACCATAACTATCTATCAAAGGATGAGATTGATTAAATCCTAGAAAAATACAACTTATGTCCCTCGCATGTGACATCAAAATCATGGGGAAGGACCATCTGAGTTATAAAAACTAACAATTTAATTCACTTCAATGAGAGATTGTTATAGTTGATTTTACCACACACGGTTGATCACATATTGATCGCCTTCTTTGTCCCTCTACAGACTCTTTAGACCCCATGGACTCATATTATCCTTTGATGATCCAAGTTAATCCATTACAAACCCCTGTTTATTATTGTACGTGACTTTTAAACCAATACTTGTGTGTACAGGCGACTTTTGACCTCTTCGGGATGTGTGCATAAAGCCAAATAGTTTTGCATTTTTCCTCATATGAGTCTGAACCACTTGACTCTTGGCCTTCCAAATGCCTTGAGAACGCTTGGATTTGACCCTCCATTACCCTCATGGAGTGTTATATAAGGAACCCCTTGAATAAAAAAGTAGAGGAATTGAAGAGCAAGTAAACTATAGTTCATTGTTGGCACAGTTNGAGCACTTTGTGTTCTTCCCAAGCTTTCCTTTGCTTGTGAGCTTGCTATCGAGAGATGGAGGATTGAGGTGGTGGAGGCCCAGGTGGAGGACTCGGTTTTTCCAGTTTGTAGATGTGCCGACAGAAGTTGTCACTATTGTAATCTCTTATTTTATTAATAGAAATATATTTTCCTGTCAATTATGTGCAATTGAATATGAATATTGAATCCATGGATATGTTTAATTGTCTATGCATCATTGAATATATATGCTAAAGTAGATCTAACACACTATTATATAGCATGCTTGTCTTGTTTGTTGTTATTGAGAGCAAATTGCTAACACAAGCGTGAATTAGAAATCTCAACGAGGATCTACTTCAACTGTCTGGAACAAGCTACGATTTGATATCCCTTAGTGTTAGATGTTTGGTTTCTCTTGCATATTGGGAAAGATTGATTTCTAGTGTCGAAGATGTCTATTGTGGTACACCCCAAACCATAGGAAGTTTCTCTCCATAACAGAATTGGCGACCATACTGAGGATGTTCCTTGTTTTGTTTGGGGTTAGGGGCACAATGTACTTGATCTTATTGACTTTCTCTTTGTTTCTCCCTATTTCTGTGTTACATGTTATAGTAGGTTCATACATTGACACTCCCCTATATTGGTTTGACCCTGGGCCTTCTTTTTACCATTGTCTTCTCTGTATACACAGGTTTTGGGCTAAAAGTCACGTACATACGCAGGTTTTGGGCCAAAAGTCGTGTAAATATGATGTTGTTCTTTATACAGTCGTGTATATCCTCCCTTTTGGTTGAGTTTGATGTTGTGGGAATTTGTTGGGTGGGTTGTGAATGTGGTTGGGTCTTCCTGGGTTCTGATGTTGTCTGTTGACTGCTTCTTTTGTGACCAGAGACCGTTTTCTCATTGATTTTTCTTTGAAAGTAGTTCTAATCATTTATCTTTTTTTTTGTTTTGCCATTAGTGCATTACTCTTTTTGTCTCAGTGTCTTGATGGGCTTGTGTTTTATACTTGTTGCAAAGACTGAGAGTTTTTAAATGACTTTTATTGCATTTTCGTTCTTTTATATTGAAAAATACAAAGTAGTTGCATTTTTTGCATATGGACTTGAGGAGGTACTTGTATTGGATTTATTGGATAAGAGTTGTGTTTAGGATTTCATATAGAAAAAATTGCATTGACATTTTGAAAGGAATGAATATTTTTGCATCTCATGTAGTGGCATACCCTGTTTTTCATTCTACAAAGATTGCACTTGGCATGGTTTGTTAGGTGTGCACTTTTATTTCATTGTTGAGCCTTCAGATCACCATACCAATGCTAATTCTTTTTGAGTAATTACAGCCCTTAAAATCAATGCTTAATAAGATGAATTACACTATTTTCTTTTATAGCGTGCACCAACAAGATTAGGATTTAGAGTCTTGGAATAGTTCATTGTGAGTCAATTCTCCAAGACTACTAAACACGAACAATTAGATGTATGTCCAGGTGAGAGAGAAATCCTTGGTATAATTAGTGTTTCTCAGGACGCTCCTCTTACATGGGAGTTAAGCACGAGGTAGTGCACGCAATTGTGATTGGGATGACCCCTAGTCACTTTCCTGTGAGCACCGGAGATATTTTCAGGATCGTATTTGTATTTGGGGGCTCTTTTGAGTTTCGAGCTTTGCTACCCTGCCCATACGGTCGATCCCACCTGCGGCTGTCCGCTTGAGCATTGATTATATTGTGGTGACCTTAGTTGCCTTACCTAGGTATCGCAAGGGGTACTTGTAGAGGTTATTTTGTAGGTGTCCTGGCCAGGTAGGGGTCGGACAGCACAGCGTTTTATGCATTGAAGCTGAGGGCCACTATAATTGATTACACACCTTCACTTGTAGTGTATGGGAGTCTCTAGCCTCTCCTAGGTGAGACATACCTACTGCATTCGGGAGCTCACTTATCCTCCCCTTGTCTTGCTTGCATTTTGGCTTAGATTCTCTTAGGATTGTGCTCTTTGTGCGCTAGTTGGCCTTTGGGATCATGGTTACTTGAGTATATTTATGCTCTCTTGAGTTCGGATCCTTTTATTTTCGGCATGCGTGGTATCTTTTCACCTATCCTTGGTCCTAGTACGGACCCTGGTGTCGTACTTGGGGGCATCACAGCCCCTTACCATGCTCATGGATTTGGGAATAGTCATATTCCATCCTCCACTCCATTTGTGGAGGATTTTTATTCCCTTCGCTCGGTCTTTACACCAGTGTTCACCCTCATGGGGGTGGTAGTGGATACGTGAACGTTGGGTCTACACCTTACATTCATTCTTATGTCCCATCATCCACTGCACTATTTCCTTTGAATACAGTTGTCATGATCAATCCTCCCTATAGCCTATAGTTTGGACTCTTTACTAACTGTTTTGGACTAATATTGTTTTTGTGTAGGGTCCACTTTTTGTACACTCTCTTCGAGGTTTTGACCCGTTCGTATCTATTACAGGTATAATGTCTGAACTGGCATATAGGTTAAAACTTCACATCCACTTGCATTGTGCATTGCCTTATGACCATTTCATTTTGACCTTAGGTACGAACCCATTCCATGATGTCACAGAACCTTCATGTTGTTGTTAGAAGTGGCGTTATGTGCATGGTAAAGCTTCCCTATACATGGGCACCCTAGTTAGATCACATATTGCGTTTGGTGCCCATGCCGACATTTCTCCCTTAGGTTGTGGGAGTCTTTTTAGTCCCACCGTGTACTTGAGCAAGAGCTTCATACTCCTCTTGAACTTTATGCTGGCCATTTCCCTTGAGACTCCCTTGTATATATCAAGTTGTAATTGCATTTTCATGAGTTTTGCTTTCCTTCTTGAGCTTTATGCCAGCTCCCTAACTTTGAGTTATCAGCCATATAGCCTAAGCTTGTCTCATGTCTAGCCAAGTAGAGCCTTTCTATATATCTTTTGCAGCTTGATCATCCCTTTTCGTGGGAGGAGACCTTCCCCCGAGTGTCGTTATCCTGCACATATATCCTTGCATTGAGCATAGGCATGTTCCACTGCTTGGAACTACTTTGCTTGTCCCCTGACACTCGTCTCCTCCTAGATTTGTACTATAAAGCACTTTTATTCTTTTTCACACTTTTCAAAATATCTGAAAAAGTCCAAAAAAAATCAAAAAACCAAAAAGCCGGACAGAAAAAATATGTTATATTTGGTAGCAGTTAAGTCGTGTTTCCTTCGAACAAAGCACTGTATATCACATCTGTTGGTTGGGTATTAGTTTGACTTTAGGAGTTGTACTCGTTACTCTGAGTTTATCTCCACCGACTGGTTAAGCTTCCAGCCCCTATGGAGCCTCTGTTGATGCCTCCTGTGTCACAAAGATGTCTCAGTTTGCATATCGAGTCCATGCTGCCTACCTTCAGTCACCATTCGCCTTTATGCTCTTGTTCGAAGGAAGTTGAAACCTTAGCCGACCATTCCTCAATTATCTTGACTTTGCATGTCGGCCATTCCCAGTACTGTTACTGGTTCATGCACATCTTGTTCTTCCACATTATACAACGTTGCTGAGTACCTCGTGTTGGTTGATGGGGGATGCCTTAATGCCCTCCTTCCAGCGAATTCCATTCCATCGACATCAGATCATTTATTCTGGAATAGGATTCTAGAGTCATTTGAGTGCCTTGAGACTTGCAGTCATCAGTGGTAGGTTCTCTCGCCATTGACAATTTTGAGAATACATCAATGTCCCTTGATCAATGGATTCTTCCAAGTGTTCGATCTCAACACATCTATTCTCACGTGTTAGATTGCACTCTATACCTTGATTCCGATTTTCATTATCGGTGGGTGATCTCGTTATTAACGGTGTACATCAATGATCAATAATCAGACGATGGAATACTATGTTCGACCTCGACACATCTATTCACATAGTAGGACATGTACTCGTAGCGTTTCGTGTAAAAGACCTTCCAGCTTGGTGGTATTCCATATATGCTACCTCCTTGATCATGCCAGTGTTCATGAGATTTCAACTCTCGTGATTTGATTCCAGTGTATATCAGACATCTTCAGCTATTATGGAGATCTTAGTCCATCGTGTATCTTCATCCACTGTGGAGATTCTGATCTATTGTATATTGTACGTGGCGATGACCACACATGTCACATTTCGTATATCATGCATATTCATGGCCATTGTACTCTTATGTATCCAAGACTACTCTTTGTATTTGCAGTCATATGTAGAGATTTATCATTGTATTGTACTGATGAGTGACTATTACTCCACTTCTGGGATGGATTTTAGAATGTATTTCGGCCATCATGTTACCCCTCTGACCTCACACATTAGGGGGCCTCTATTATTGCTGATTTTACCACACACGGTTGATCACATATTGATGGTCTTCTCTGCAGACTCTTTAGACCTCGTGGACTCATATTATCCTTTGATGATCTAAGTTAATCTCTTACGAACTCCTGTTTATTGTTGTACGCGACTTTTAAACCAATACTCACGTGTACACACGACTTTTGACCTCAAACTCACGTACATCAAGATGTGTGCATAAAGCCAAACAGTTTTTTATTTTTCTTCATATGAGTTTGAACCACTTGACTTTTGGCCTCCCAAATGCCTTGAGAACGCTCGAATTCAACCCTCCATTACCCTCTTGGAGTGCTATATAAAGAACCCCTTGGATACATTGAAGTAAAGGAATTGAAGAGCAAGTAAACTATAGTCCATTGTTGCCACAGTTTGCATATACTTGAATCTGCATCCCTTTTTCCCTTTGGAGCACTTTGTGTTCTTCCCAAACTTGCTTTTGTTTGTGGGCTTGCTATCAAGAGATGGAGGACTGAGGTGTTGGAGGCCCAGGT
Organism: Pseudotsuga menziesii; assembly: GCA_001517045.1. NCBI lineage: Eukaryota > Viridiplantae > Streptophyta > Pinopsida > Pinales > Pinaceae > Pseudotsuga > Pseudotsuga menziesii. Next base: position 49,218 of record LPNX011140912.1, on the reverse strand, counting down.
GGAGGAATCGGTTTCTCCAGTTCGTAGACGTGCCGACAGAGGTTGTCACTATTGTAATCTCTGATTTTATTAATAGAAATATATTTTTCTGTCCAATTATGTGCAATTGAATATGAATATTGAATCCATGAATATGTTTAATTGTTTATGCATCATTGAATATATATGCTAGTGTAGATCTAACACACTATTATATAGCATGCTTGTCTTGTTTGTTGTTGTTGAGAGCGAATTGCTAACACAAGCATGAATTAGAAAGCTCAACGGGGATCTACTTGAACCGTACAGAACAAGGTACGACTTGATATCCCTTAGTGTTAGATGTTTGGTTTCTCTTGCATATTGAGAAATATTTATTTCTAGTGTCAAAGCTGTCTGTTGTGGCACACCCCAAGCCATAGAAAGCTTCTCTCCGTAACAGAGATTAAGTCACAACCATAGATCTAGTGAATCCAAGATCTAGTCTTGCCCATTGAGATCCAGAGGTAGCTAAAGTGTCATTAATGAAAATATAAAAGAGACCTAAAGATAGTGGATAGACACATTGAATGAGAAATTTTGAAAATCTAAAGAGAAGAGAGGAAAGAGTATTGCAACAAGAAAAAGGGGGTGCAAATCCCAAGGAGAGAAGGCACATTTCCCACTATAGCTATTGCACAAAAATCGAAGAAGAGAGACTCTAGCAACATGGGCACGCAAATCAATACAATCCTGGTATTGGCCATACAACAGAGAAATTATGTTCATACAACTACATTATAGAGTGGTTTTGAGGGTTGTGTAGGTCGTACCATCTCTGCAAGTTGAGTCGTACAGGTTGTGGACTATTGGGGACTGATTTGGCACAATTTTCAAGGCAAGCTCAGCTAGTAAGAAGGTCATACAATGTACAACATAATATGGCATGATTTCCTATGTTGGCTCAAATTTGTAGGTGTGATTTAAAACTGTAATAGATGTTGTAAATTTCTATATTTCTTCTCTATGGGCAGATTAAAAAAATTCTCTCATTTGACAAGTTTTTCCAAGGGCATTTCCCCGGCAAAATAACTGTCAAATGTGTGATTACTATTTGTTTTCTGCTACATTAGTCATTTGTATTTCTGCTCATAATTTCATTTGAATGCTTGTGGTTTTAACATGCATTAATGGTGAATAATTATTGAAGGCTGAAATCTAATTGTTGGCTAAGTGTTTGATGAAATTTCAACATGAGGCATATGTTTAAGAGAAAAAACCTAAGTCTGGATTAAGGGATGCTTACTCTACCATTTAGCATCATTTTTTACTCCAATGTGTCCTTACCGTAATGAACATTTCAACACATTCCCAATTTGAAGCATTTCAACACATTCCCAAACAAAAGGAGAAAATCTCCAATCTGGGAGCAGGTTTGGGTGTTGTGTTGGGTGTATCATCTTTGCACCTTAAAAAAAAATTATGTTTTCTAGAGTGCAATTATCAAGCATGAAAATCATCCAAGACAATCATTTAAGCACATGGCATGCTTATGAGATTTCATTTTAACCATAAAATCTGAATTATGTTGATGTTTTCTTACATGCAATTACCAAGCATGACAATCGCATTCAAGAAGCAAATTATTTAAGCGCATGGCATGCTTATGGGATTTTATGGTTCAAAAGAAAAGGTATTGGACTTAATCATTTCTGCAACTTTTCACCTGTGCTTTGTTCAAGTTAACCAAAAACCTATAAAAATTGACTAATATATTAGATAGTGAATTATTGTCTATCGGCATTGATTTTAAACCCACAAATAAATCAACCCTATCGTATGCCACTAATGTCATGTTAAACAATGTCTCCCAGTAATTTGATTTGAATCTAGAGTCATTTGTTCGTCTAGGACAATGTTTTGCACTTCTTATATAAGCCCTTGATCACAAACCACCATAGCAAAGTTATTAAACTTAATAATTTCTGCAACTTTTCACCTGTGATTTGTCAATCAAGTTAACCAAAAACGTAATAAAATGAATAATATATTAGGCACTGAATTATTGTCTTTTGGCATTGATTTTAAACCCACAATATCAACCCCATCCTATGTCATTAATGTCATGTTAACCAATGTCTCCCAGTAATTTGATTTGACTAGAGTCATTTTGTTATTCTAGGACTATACTTCGCACTTATGAGATAAGCCCTTAATTACATAACAGCATAGCAAGTATAACACAGGTTTGCAGTATCGCAAGTTCAACAGAAACAACGCACTAGTTAGGCTTCACACAAGTGCCAGTTTTGCACTACCAAAGAGAGCTTTTAAAACTCTTTTTGAGCTATACATAGGGAAATGGATGATAACAGCACTTGACAACTGTACCTTAATTAAATAAGTTGAGAACTACAAAGTCTTTGGTATAGAAAAGATAAGTAGAGAACTACAAAGCCTTTGGTATAGAAATGAGAGGAGCAGAGAGAGAATAAGCTTCCAAAACTAACATATGCCCCTGAAGATGCAAAGGCATGCTGATAGAATGGATATTGTAAGATCATGCTCTAAAAACCCAAAATTGTTGTTCAAATTCAAAGTGGTATATTTCTGACAATCAAAACATTGAAAAGCTCAATCAAATCACCTCACAATATATGTACTGTAAACATGTCGTCAAATCATAAACTTTTCTATAAAATGCTCCTTATATAAAAAATTTAAAAAAAAACATAACCTTGAAAGTTGAAAACAAATTGAGAAAATTGTATGATTGCCCATCTGAATATAATAAAATAATGTAGGAATCTGCCCATATGATGTTTCTGAGAACCCAAAGATATAATATGGTTGGCATCTCTCTAGAGAATAGCTCAAGTAATGCAAGGTTTTCAATTACAGCGAAAAAAATCAGGCAGCTGCCACACCACCATCTCCTTCACCTTTGAGAAGCATACAGTTGAATCAGCCATAGGCTTAAAATTTCAAACGCATCCTTCAAGACCTCCAGTCTATCTCATGGTTTGATAGGATATAAAATGTGTGTTCCCCACAATGCCAATTTGGCAACAGTCCTTTTCTTTAGTAATTTGATTCTATGACAGTTTTACTTTTTCAGATCAAACACAAAACAGGATAGCCATCAGTAGCTCACTGAGTTATGATATTATATCCAATATTGGAATTCAAATCCTCTTCAGTCGTGCAACATATTCAAATACCTCTTTGATGGCCTCCACCAAAATTCCACGAATCATGGATGCTAATGCTATTGGAATCAGCGGAAGATTCTGGTGGAGGTGCTACAGCCGTCCCAAAATTAGAAATCAGGGAATCGCCATCCTAACCCTTATTTTTTAATAAATATACATTGAAGTGATAAGTTGGAAAAAATGGAAACTACATTAAAATTAAAGATTACACTGTTTCCAACTTCATTCAGAAAATCAGAATTTGTATTCAAGATCTGTATTCATCATTCATAGAATCACACAAGCAAAATTCAAGATTAAAATTTATAATTTCTAAATCAGAATTCGTATTCAAGATCTATATTCATCATTCATAGAATCACACGACCAAAATTCATGATTAAAATTTATAATTTCTAAATCAGAATTCGTATTCAAGGTCTGTATTCATCATTCAGAGAATCACACAAGCAAAATTCAAGATTAAAATTTATATTTTCTAAATAATAAACTATTAGAATTTTTAACATAAATTCAGATTTCTACATAAACAAAATTTCTAAATTCTAATTTCAGATATGTCAAAATTAGGACTGATAAATTACACATCATAGATTCATAAATTATAATCATAATCATAAAAAGGTGGGTCTTCTTCCTGAAAAAGAAGATTTCTCAAGATGTTGCGCTCAAACTCGCCAAATGAGAGTGCTTCTATGCCAAATCACTCTCCAAATGCACGCTGTCACATTGTGACTATCACTGCTAATGCTCTCCAAATGCATGTTACTTTTAGTTCTCTCAGGTCTCCACCTCTCAGTTTCAAATGAAAGAAAGAAGTGATGTTGTGGAGTTTTAAGTTTTGGTTTTGAGGGGTTTAGGTTTACTTTCTGTGATTGTGGGGCCCTCCCCATCCTCTTTCCCACCATATGCTCTCTTTGTGGGCTTTCAGGAAACAGATCCATCACATGCCTAACTGTTTCCATTTACAAGAAACTGTTCAGAAATTCAGGATTACAATTGGACAATTCAGCATCTTCCCTGGAGGATTCTGGTAACTATGCCTATCTCCCTGTACAGCATAAGAGAAAAAACAGATACTATGAATCCAATTGAAAGCATCTAGATAACTAACTACTAGAAAAAAAATCCTCAAGTTGTAGAGTCTTCGAAACAATTTGTTTACCTGCTTGGCAAGAAAGTTACCCACTAAAATCCATCATTTGTTCATCATTACACTCTTGCGCAACCTGATCACCCAAATCATTCCACTCCCTGCTTGGCAAGAAGGTTTCCCTCTAAAATCCATCATTTGTTCGTCATTACACTCTTGCGCAACCTGATCACCCAAATCATTCCGTTCAGCATCATCCTTACCCACATTAAAAAAACTATATAAAGTTCAAATCATGTCCATCAAGAAAATAATAGGTCAACCTGCAACAAACCATCTTAATCAAAAAGCGTATACTGAGATTTTTCTTTCATAAGCTTTTCCAATGACAGGCCTCCATGGCTGTCACTCCAACATAAAGTTTAAACACATCCTTTGACAAAAAAATTGTGGCTAATAAAACGCATATGCAAACTTGCAAAGGTATAGATGCAAGAAAGAATAAATAAACCTAATAACCAACTAATACCATCATACTCAAATTAATCATCAGCATATATAGATTCCCATATAATGAAAAAACACCTTTGCACTTACAGAAGAAGTTAAAAGGGTTTAAAAATGAGAAACAAACTCGCCACTTAAGGCATCCCCCTTTTCAGGATGATCAAATCCCATGATAGGCATCAATATTGAATAAATTTGAATTTCCCACAAGTGCATATTCTGGTCCACTTCATAAAGCTCCCATATCCAGTGTTTCAACTTTCAAAGGATAAGAACCACACATATTCTGGTTTACAAGAATCCCCCATAACCTGTGTTTGAATGCGCCTGTGCTAACACTCATATGGAACCTAAGTTACTAGGATATGGATATGGATACGGATTCGGATCCGGATTCTCTAGATTTTTTAGAACCCAGGATCTGGATACGACGGGGAAACGAAAAGTACAAACAAATATAAAAATATTTTTATAATAAATAGAAAAATAGAGTGAAGAAACAAAACTACTTAGGAAACACAAGAGTAGAACTATAAGTTATTGTCAGAAAAATAAGTTCATGTACCATAACTGATCATTTGATAAGTTGTGATATTGATAATTTTAAAAACCATTTCAGCATGAACTTGAAGCAGGTCATAACAGTGTTTTTGTGAGCCACATCCACATGTCCCTATCAACAGGGAATAAAGTGGTTTTCTTGAACACTATGGCACGACTACAAAACAGTGTAGGTGAAGTGAGCAACAACATAGCATATAAAGATAAATCCGCCCTTGACAGCAGACCTTGACCATAAAGATTTATCAAATAAAAATGTTGAGAGCAGACCTTGATATTGATATATCAGAGTTCAAGAGCATATCTTGACATAAGGATAGATCAAACCTTGGGCAGGAATGGGGTTTACGATTTTAGCCATTAGGTGTTTAGGGTTCTTTAACTTTTTCATTAAAAAATAATTTTTGGGGGGATCAATGGGTCATAGAAGCACTGGAAGTTGCAAGATCCGTTTGAAAATTTCAGGAATTGTCTGATATTTCACAGGATCCATTTGAAAATTTCAGGAATTTTTTGTTTTTTCACAGGATCCGTTTCATGGGACCAGGATACATTTCCTTCTGCAGGTGATCTTGTAGAAATTTCTGCGTTTTACTGTTTGCTGGTTTATGTCACATTTCGTGATTTTCACTTACAGCCGGTTTTGCATTCGCTGTAAGTTACTTATGAAATTTTTACTGAACAATTAAACACACAGTAAAAACACTAACAGGCTGAAAAACACATTTAACAATCACACCATAAAATGATAGACTCAGAGATTTTTGGCCAAATCAAGCCCTGGAAAAACCCCCACGGGGAAAACCAGTCAGAGAGAGAGAGAGATTTTATTAAGCTTCAGGATAAAAAATCAGACATTAATTTACAGTCAAAAATCCAACTTATCTCAACCCAGAAATTTGACCAGCAGACTGTCTCGTTTTCCGTGCATATGCTGCCTAGATTTCTGTGAAATTCTCTTCTCGAAAAATGTGCCAAAAACCAGCAGCAACTCAGCCTCGATTTCTGTGCAGAAGATGAAATAATCTGCCCTCAATTTTCGTGCCAAACACAACAGAAAATCTGTACTATACGGACAGCATTAAATGCTGCCGTACTCCTTGAAAACTGTGCCTAAAAAGTACAGAATGCTCCCTAGAAATTCGTGCCTGTCCTTGCCTTGAATTCCGTGCCCAAACAGTCCTCAAAAACCGTGCTGAAACCATATTGTACGGACTGCATTAAATGCACCGTACAGCTCCTCGAAAAACGTGCCTGCAATAAATGAGGCCATACTTCACCTCGATTTCTGTGCACAATAAATGCTAGCTATACTACTGTCTCGAAATGTGTGCCTGCAATAAATGTGCCGTACCTTCACCTCGAAACTCGTGCCAGCAATTAATGATCTTGGTTTTCGTGCCCACTGAAAATCACTCTCAGCCCTATCTTGGAATTCATGCCCTCACTCTCCTTCAGCTCTCTCCTTCTCAAAAAATGAAAGTGAAAGTATTTTGCCTCCCTCAACCCTTTTTTTTTGTCTAAACACTAAGTAGGAATCTAATCCAACGGTGGAGAAAGATCCAATCCAATGGCTAAGATTCAATGAGAGTAAAAATCACATTTATTTAAATCACTTAAATAAATTTACTCACCCACTTAAATTTATCAAAAAGTGACTTTAACTTTATAAAGTCTCATTAAGTAGCTTTTAATGTGAGGGTCACATTTTTCCCTTTTCTAAGTGACTTAGGCAAAAAGTCACTTAAGGAACAAATTCCTAGGTACAAAAACTAACACTCCCTCTTACCGAGGAAGGTGTTCTGTACCACTCCCAACTTATCTCTGAAGAAGACAAACTTCCCCCTCCCCAAAGACTTCGTCAGAATGTCTGCTACCTGCTCATCAGTGGATATATACTATAGCTCAACTGCCCCTCTCTGAACATAGTCACGGATGAAATGGTACCTGATCTCAATGTGCTTCGACCTGTCATGAAACACTGGATTCTCAGAGAGCTGAATGCAACTCTGATTGTCACAATAGATCACCGTAGGCCTAAACTGCTGATCAAATAAATCTACCAATAACTTGCGAAGCCACAGTGCTTCACAAGTAGCCTGACTGGCTGCCATATACTCAGCCTCAGCAGAACTCAGTGCAACGGACTTCTGTTTCCGACTGAACCACGACACTGCTGCCGAGCCCAAACTGAAACAACAACCGGAAGTTCTCTTCCGATCCCTCACACAACCTGCCCAGTCTGAATCTGTGAACCCAACCAAGCTGACTCCACCCGAACCCCTGTAGTCCAAACCATAATCCACTGTACCTGCAAGATATCTCAGTATGTGCTTTGCGGCAGTCCAGTGCACACTCCTAGGCTCAACGATGAACTGACTAAGAGTGTTAACCGCAAAACACAAGTCTGGCCTGGTATTGACCAGATACATCAATGACCCAATGAGCTGACGATATAAAGTGGTATCCACCAACTTACCCTCAGAAGCATGAAGTTGCTTCCAGTTGGTGATCATAGGCGTACACATCGGCCTGCAGTCCTCCATCCGAAATCTCTTCAGAATATCAACTGCATACTTCCCCTGTCCAAGGAAAATATGTCCAGGCTCCTGCCAAACCTCCATCCCCAGATAGTAATGCATCAGTCCAATGTCAGTCATCTCGTACTCCGATGCTAGATCTCTCTTGCAATGTGCAATGAGACGCTCATCACCTGTGATAAATAGATCATCAACATATAGCAAAAGAATGAGCGGATCTCCTCCAACCACAATGAAGTATAGGTTGGGATCAGCCTCACTCTTCTGGAATCCCATCGATGTCAAGTAAGTATCAATCCTGGAGTACCAAGCTCTAGGAGCTTGCTTCAGTCCGTACAAGGATTTCCTCAGCCTGCACACATGAGAATCTCTCCCATGGATCTCAAATCCCTGTGGCTGCTCTAAATATACCTCCTCCTGCAGAAGACCATTGAAAAATGCAGTCTTCACATCCATCTGGTGGATCTTCCAACCGATCTCTGCTGCTATAGATATAACTGCCCTGATAGAAGAATACCGAGCAACTGGAGCAAATGTCTCATCATAGTCAACTCCCTCAACCTGTGAGAACCCCCGCGCCACAAACGGAGCCTTGTACTTCTCCACACTGCCATTCGCAGCATGCTTTATCTTGTAAAGCCACTTGGAAGTCACAACTGACTTCCCCTCAGGTCTCGGCACTATCTCCCAAGCACAATTCTTCATGATGGAATGGTACTCTTTCATCATGGCATCTCTCCATACCTGATGCTGGGAAGCCTCCTCAAATGTGGATGGCTCAGAGTCACGAAGACTCGCAACAAGGGCCATATCATCCCTGTCAGGCACCACACCATACCTGTCTGGCTCCACCACTGTCCTGATCTGCTCCTGGGGCCTACCAAATGCCTCTGCTTCCTTCAAGGTCTCCTGTAGCCACTTAGGCTTCCTCTTCCTTAAAGACTGCTCCTCCCAAACTGGTCTTGGGCTCTCCTCATCTGAGGAAGTCCCAGTACCTGAAGGTCCAACACCCCGAGGACCAGTACCTGATGAACCTGTGCCTGACGGACCTGAGATCTGAGGACTCAACCCTGAACCTGCCCCTGAAATTGTCCCTGAAGTACTAGCCACCTGAATCACTGAACCTGTAGAAGTTGTGCCTGTACCCTGTGATCCAGTCACTCTAGAAACCTGTGGACCTGAAAGCTGCATCGAAGAAGCCTGTACCAACTGAGGTGTGGGAGCTGGTGTCTCCCCCTGCTCTAACTCCCTAGACTTCCTAAAGGCTCTCTCCTCATCAAACTTCATTTCCCGTCGGACAACAACTCTCCTCGAGCTAGGTAAGTAAAGCCGATAGGCCTTCGAAGTCTTGTCATATCCCACAAATATGCCTCTCTCTGCGGTGGGATCAAACTTCGTCCTCTTCTCAGAAGGGACGTGAGAGTAAGTCAACGAGCCAAATATGCGAAAGTGGCCCACCTCAGGCTTCTTACCTGAATACATCTCCTCAGGAGTCTTACTCCCCACTGCCCTGTGAGGACTCCTGTTCTACAGATAAACTGCAGTGCTACATGCCTCTGCCCATAGAAAGAAAGGTAACCCCTGATCATGAAGCATCGCTCTGGCTGCCCCCACAATCGACCTGTTCTTTCTCTCTGCTACTCCATTCTGCTCAGGAGTGTAAGGAACTATGAACTATCTCTGAATGCCCTCCTGTCTGCAGAATGCATCGAACTCCTTGGAGGTATACTCACCTCCGTTGTCCGATCTCAACATCCGGATCTTCCTCCCCGTTTGCTTCTCCACAAGGGTTTTGAACCCTTGGAAGACTCTCAACACAAGTGAGGACTTCTTGCTCCTCAAGAAGTAGATCCAGGTCTTCCTGGAGTAGTCATCAATGAAGCTAATGTAGTACTCAAAAGCTGTTAAAGACAATGATGACATAGGACCGCATATGTCAGAATGGATAAGATCTAGCACCCCGGCAACTCTCGTGTCACTACTCAGAAAAGCAGTCTTGGTGTACTTTCCCAAAGCACACCCCCTGCACACATCACTTTGCTCAATGCTGAACTCCGGTAATCCTGTAACCATGCTCCTCAACAATGTGAGAGCTGGGTGATGTAGGTGGGCCATCCTCCGATGCCAAAGCTCACATAGCTCACTGCTACTGCTGTGTGCTAGAGCGCACTGTGGCTGAAATAAGAGCTTGCACAGCTTTCCACATCTGACTCCAATGTCCATGGCACTAGACATACCTGTAGCCCTGGGATACACCTGCACTCTCCCATCTGAAAAGCACACCCCAAGACCCCTGTCCTCAATAGTGGAAACTGACACAAGGTTCTTCTTCAACCCAGGGACATACAACACATCCCTCAGAGTCATGAGACTCATCGACTCCCTCTAAAATGTAATGGTCCCCCGACCAACAGCTTTAACAACGGTGTTGTCTCCAAGGACAACCTCCACATCTCTACCTGTCTGAGATAGCTCCGAGAACATCTCTCAAGCTCCAGTCATGTGGCTCGAGGCTCCGCTGCCAATATACCAAGTAGTAGAGGTGGATGGACCCCCCTGATGACCTGCCAACAATGAATGCTCACAATCCATATCCATATCTGTGCTGGTGGCTAAAGAGACTCTCTCTCTCTCCATCTGTCCAGCATATAGGGAAAACTCCCTTTGAAATGCATCACCAAACTCATCAACCTTTGCTGAGGCTACTGTCTGTTGTCCCTGTCCCTTCTTCTTCTTCTTGCTTGGACACTGTGAAGCATAGTGCCCAAATGCCTGACATGCATAACACTTGATTTTACTCAAGTCTTTCTTCTGCCCACTCTGCTGCTGGTGCTGCTTGGCCCCACCCTTCTTGGGACCTTTCTTCTTCTTGCCCTTAGCTGCCAAAGCCACATTCTCGTCATCAACCCCACTGTGAGATGTACTGCCCTGTACAAGACCTCTCCTAGTCTCCTCCTGCACAAAGTCATCCCAAAGTCTATCCCAGGTAGGTAGGTTCTCTCTGCCCACTATGGCTTGCACAAATGCACCCCAGGGCTTTGAAACCCCATTCACTGCTGTGCGTACAAGCTCTGTAGGGGCTACCACCTCCCCAACCGCTGCAAGTTCATTCTTAACTGCAGAAATCCTGGTAAGATATGCTGTGACTCCCTCACCCCCATTCATCTTTATACTTTTGAGTTTCTCTTTGAGAACCATCTTCCTGTTCTCATTGGAACTCTCATACAAACTGATCAAGGCTGTCCACATCTCGTGTGCCCTAGTCTTGCTTGAAATGTGAGGGATTATGTGGTCTTTAACCGCATATAGAATGATCCTCCTAGCTTTACAGTCCTGCTTGTTGAAGGCTGATAGAGCTGCTGCATCTGTTGATGCGGGAATGACAATCGGATCATCTGTAGTGTTCCTAACTACATCCGGCCATAACTCATTCTCCTCCAGTATCAGTAAAATTCTGGCCTTCCACGGCACAAAATTTCCTGTCCCATCCAGCCTATCCTCCAATCTAAGTCCTGTAGCCATCTCTACACCAACCCAACAAAGTGCTGCTCACTGACAGAAGGTAAAATACTAAAATTTCTGAGTTCTGAAAATTTCTGTGTGTCTACAAACTATCACTGTTTTCTGCCCCCAAGCTCTGATACCATGTAGAAATTTCTGCATTTTACTATTTGCAGGTTTATGTCACATTTCGTGATTTTCACTTACAGCCGGTTTTGCATTGGCTATAAGTTACTTATGAAATTTTTACTGAACAATTAAACACAATAAAAAACACTAACAGGCTGAAAAACACATTTAACAATCACACCATAAAATGATAGACTCAGAGATTTTTGGCCAAATCAAGCCCTGGAAAAACCCCCACGGGGAAAACCAGTCAGAGAGAGAGAGAGATTTTATTAAGCTTCAGGATAAAAAATCAGACATTAATTTACAGTCAAAAATCCAACTTATCTCAACCCAGAAATTTGAACAGCAGACTGTCTCGTTTTCTGTGCATATGCTGCCTAGATTTCTGTGCAATTCTCTTCTCGAAAAATGTGCCAAAAACCAGCAGCAACTCGGCCTTGATTTCTGTGCAGAAGATGAAATAATCTGCCCTCGATTTTCATGCCAAACACAGCAGAAAATCTGTACTGTACGGACAGCATTAAAGGCTGCCGTACTCCTTGAAAACTGTGCCTGAAAAGTACAGAATGCTCCCTAGAAATTCGTGCCTGTCCCTGCCTTGAATTCCGTGCCCAAACAGTCCTCAAAAACCGTGCTGAAACCGTACTGTACGGACTGCATTAAATGCACCGTACAGCTCCTCGAAAAACGTGCCTGCAATAAATGAGGCCGTACTTCACCTCAATTTCTGTGCACAATAAATGCTGGCCATACTACTGTCTCGAAATGTGTGCCTGCAATAAATGTGCCGTACCTTCACCTCGAAACTCGTGCCATCAATTAATGATCTTGGTTTTCGTGCCCACTGAAAATCACTCTCAGCCCTATCTTGGAATTCGTGCCCTCACTCTCCTTCAGCTCTCTCCTTCTCAAAAAATGAAAGTGAAAGTATTTTGCCTCCCTCAACCCTTTTTTTTTGTCTAAACCCGAAGTAGGAATCTAATCCAACGGTGGAGAAAGATCCAATCCAATGGCTAAGATTCAATGAGAGTAAAAATCACATTTATTTAAATCACTTAAATAAATTTACTCACCCACTTAAATTTATCAAAAAGTGACTTTAACTTTATAAAGTCTCATTAAGTAGCTTTTAATGTGAGGGTCACCTTTTTCCCTTTTCTAAGTGACTTAGGCAAAAAGTCACTTAGGGAACAAATTCCTAGGTACAAAAACTAACAGATCTGTTTCCATGGTGGATCCGCAGATCCTACATACTGGAGTGGTGGATCTAGTAACACAGTATGGAACACAACTCTTTTCAAACTTCCATCTTTCATCCATAGATGAGAAGCACTTGGCAAGTATAACATAATACCTAAAGGTCAAAAAGGCAAAGGCATGCATACACCTTGGAGAGCCACTGCATAAAGAAACCTCTTTCACTTTCTCTTTACATTTTTATTTTAGAAGGAATTAATAATACAGACAAGTTACAACATCTAAATAGTACCAAACCTTCGAAATGGAATCCAAGTTACAACATCTAAATAGTACCAAACCTTCGAAATGGAATCCAAAGATCAACAGCATTCATCCTTGAGTAGTCCCAGAAAAATTTTACAGAGTTTGAACAACAGCACTCAACTCATTTTCAAACTTAATGAAATTTCAAATAAAGTAAAAAATAATGGTTAGAACTTAGGCTTGATAGTGCATATAAATCAGACTGGAAAAATGTAAATACTATTACACCCATTTGACAGAATTAAAGAAACGAAAAATAAAATAATGGAATAAATCACAAATGCTGAAGTGTGCCTTCAACCTTGTAGAGTATAAAATTACATGCAATTTTTCTTTAATATGCAGATAATCAGAGACTAATAAAATTATACGTCCTTCTAAAGCATAGCTTGAGAAGTACCATGATGAGATATTCATTCATAATAACTTTCGTTATGCTCCAAAATACCATATTGAATTATCATATTTGGAGACCGTCTCTGGGACTGCATAATCACTCGAAATATTATTATATGGGGAGATAAATTTCAAGTCTCCAATCCTTTCCTGGCAATGGTGTGTAAAAGCTTGATCATAATCCCTGCTCTGATAAAGGTTTAATCCCTCTCCCATTACCAACTGCGTGTTTGAACCAGAACCATTGCAATTGTTTCCAGCCATACCTCCTTGCCCAAAAAAGTTGCCATCAGACGTAATTTTGAAAATTTCCCTTCCCTGTGAAGAAGGGCACGTGATCACTTCAAGTTGATTGTGATCTTTCATCATCTGGAGGTTCACAAGTGTTGATGTCTTATTCTGATGCAAACCACTGTCATATAAAGCAAGTAGTTCATTGATGGACTGCTGACTACTAGTTGGAATTGCCAAACTTGTGTCAAGAGGATTAAGATTCACATTACCATTGGATGCCATGGATCCTTCCTTCTCAGATGTAAAAGTACTCACCTTTCCTTGAACTTGTATATGGTTAGCTTGTCCAGTAGACATATAAAACAAAGATTTATTCTCTTGATGTTGTGGTCTATGAAATCCCATGCCTTGCAAATCTGTTCTATATGCACAAGTAGACTGATGGGCATTTCTCAAACTCTGATCCAAAAATCCAAGCCGGCGCTCGTGATATGGGCACTGCTCATACAGGCAGGTATAAATCTTTTGAGCATCCAATGGAGGTTCTTGTTCTAACTTTCTCTTTCTGATCAAACCTGTATTATCTCCTACCTGGAGAGATGAAACACTATCATTTGAAATAACTATATTGAAGAGGTCAAAGTCCTGTGGTTTGCATTCCTGTACCTTGGAATTTAAGAGATCTAAGTCTTGAGGTTTGCAATCATCCATGTCATTATTTGGAGAAATGGAATTTGGATCATCCTCGACGCCTTCAACATCATACTCGCTACTGCTGCTGAATGTCAAAGACCTAGCATGCATAGTCACCGCAACACTGGTTGGTGAACCAGATTTGGGGTTTTTCCGGTGAGCTAAAGCCTCCTCTTGGTTAACAATTTCCAGCCAAGTTGCACTTTCTTTAGCTGTCATCTTATCCTGCAAGCACTTTGACTGCCTAACAAGCTTACGAATTTTGGCCATATCAGGAGACATGTGCTTGATGACAGCAGTAAGAACCCCCACCTTCCAAGCCTTTTTCAGATCATGAGGCTTTTTGTAAGGCAGAGGCCCTTGTTCCTTTGGCAAACCTAATTGTGGCCACCAATCCTCATTAGTAGTTGGCCACCAAGGAGGGGAAATACCCTTTTCTAAAGGATATCTCCGTTGAGGAGGATCACAGTGCTTCATGAGGGCAGAAAGAAGGGAACCCAATGTGGTATCCTGAAGTTCTTGAAGAGTAAGAGGGGTAAGTGCTGCATCCATCTTATTCTCATTTGCTCCAGGTGTTGCATTCTCTGCTTGATATTTGGCGATTGCAGCAGGGCCATTCCTGTCAAATCTGACCTTCTCCTTCCACCATCCTCTAAGATTGTCAGAGGCTCCACTTACAGGCTTCCCTTTTTCAGGAATGATACCGTATACAAAACCTTGTACTTTGCAAACCTCCATCATCTTCAACATGTACTTTAATATACCATCCTGTGCCCGGGACATCTTTTTCTTTCGGGCTTGTTCTTGTGACTGTCTGTGTTTCATTGTGCAGCTATGATATTTTCCCTTCCGTCGCTCCTTAATGTGACTAAACCAGATGCGATCCTTCCACATCTGCTTCTCAAGTTCATCCACATCAATATCATCCTCACTAAGTCCTTCAACATGCATAACCTCACCCTCATTTTCGCACATGGAATCTCCTTCAAGAGCAACAGGAAGCAGATCCAAATTTCCTAGATAACCCATCTCATTGTAAATCCTCATGACTTCAACCCTAAATTGGCTGTCCCAAATTTCTAGAATTGATTGGAAGAAAACAAAGAAAACCCCAAAATGTGAAAATATCTTTCCAGAATTGATCCTGCTAATATTTGGCCTCTAGCTCAGAAAGCCGCCATCCCATCAAAATTTGTGAAGAAGTAAACAGAGGCATCTGCCTTAATTTGAAGCAGTGAAGGCCACAAAAGTTAGTACTGCCTTCGTAAATACATACATCCAGTTAAAATTAAATATCATTTCTGGCACATACGTGACAGCATGTAGCAGATCCAATAGCATCCAAAACCACTGCTGGAGCATTTCTGGCAATGTCCCATAAGTTTAGTCAGAATAAATTTAGAAACAACATTCTTGCTTTTCTAATTCAATTTCTTTTTGAAAAATAAAAATTTAGGTACAGATGATACGCACTTTTTCTGTCGGACAGAAGAAGAAATTCTCAAAGACTACAGGGTTTCTTCCAGATTCAAACGTGCAATGGTCCAGTCACCAAATCCAACACTGTAAATTTAAAAAACATAAAAAATCCATTCAGGGTCGCTACAATACTCCAGCTTATTCTTTAGCAACATTTTGAATAAATCCTCAAATGATTAACAGAAAACACAGCCAACTGAAACTGTAGTAGCTTGGCAGTAACATCTGAGCACACTCAGATGTGCCTAATGTTACTTTGTACTAGTAGTGGTTTAGATACAACTAAAGAAATCCACATTACTATGTGAGAAGAAATTTAATACACTAGGACTGTACAGGAAACAAAAAGATTAACAAAGGAAAAATCTCAAGAATCACCTCACCGAGAAGTGACAGTACATAACAGAAGTAGAAACACCTAACAATAAATCCCCATATCTTTGATCACATGGGGCTGATGAAAGACAGACCCCTGCATGCAACAAAAGTGGCCTCTTCCCCCATGCATGGCTCAACTTACCTTGTTGGCATGCTCAGCCAGGCATCTTGAATTTTAATATGTTGCTAAACAGAAACAATCCCTACATGTGGAAAGCAGAAGGAAACTTGCAAATTATTCAATATATTTATAATTTTATTCTAATACCATTTCATGCAATTAGATGTTCAAGTAGGAACTGAAATGGAAACACTGCTTATATAAATCATAAATATAGTTTGAAAAATAAATGCAAGCCTGAAATAAATGTTAGAAATAAGGCAACCCTATCTGAGAGATGTTATGGAAAGTGGCTTGGAAGCATTGACCATTGAAAACTGTGTTGTAATATGACTATTCTTCATCGTTCAGAGGGGCTAAACTGCCATGCTATAGAATGGATTAAAGCCAAAACTATGTGGAAGGTTCATCCAACCATATGACAGTGTTAACCCCTAAAATTACTCCACAATGAATGCATGCTTCAGCTTGATGGTCGTGTGAAAACCTTACATCCTGCTGTGGATAGAGGTTTTCTTGCAAGGTGAAGTAAATCAAGAAAGTATTTCCAAAGAAAGCTTGCATGGAAAGCTTTTCAGTATATAGCTGCCCATGACTGGGCAGGATCAGAATGGCTCTAGAAACAGCTTGGTATAGAGGAGTTTCCACCAAGCTTAATTGTTCCACCTTAAATAATGTCTTCTTAGATATGGTGAAAATCCCCGTCAGAAGGCTGAATTTTACATTAATAAGTCCCTGAATGAGGTGGAGGTGGATACTGGAGACATTGCAACTGCTGTACAACATCATCAAAAGAAAATGTCACAAGATAATTATTTGGATGCAGATGCAGCTTAGAATTGTGTTTCAGAATTCAAGAGTCCAAAATGTATGATTGTAAAACATACAAATCCATGCAGCTTAGCATCTCGATCAGATACTCTTGTAGCATACCGACTTGCGGTGAGAACAGATCCTGTTAGTACATTTGGTGGGATTGTAGCCTTCAATGTAAAAGTCAATGAGGATCTTACTGAAGAAATTCGAGAACTTCTGAGCCCAATAGATGGAGAAGCCTGAATGTTTTTTGAAATTATAGTTGCTCCAAAGTACACCGAAAAGGGTCTTGAGATACTAAAAGGGGAGTAAAAGAATCTTCAGACACTTGAAGCAAATATGATCAAAAAGGGGAAGCAGTCCCTCAGGCAAGTTGGAGGTGGATGGTTATTGCAGGATTCTGATGATTATACACCAGAGGATATTGAATTTAATATTGTGTCTGAAAGAATTTCCCAGGAAAATAAAATGGATGATACGAAGTTCGCCTGGCTTTGTGTCAAGCATGTCAAAAACAAAGCAATTGTTATGGCAAAGAATAAGTGCATGCTTGGTATGGGCAGTGACCAACCAAAATGTCTTGAAGGCTTGCGAATAGCTCTTTGAAAGGCAGGAGACGAAGTCAAGGGTGACGGAATACATGCTTTCTGATCCGCTTTTGGACTGATCTCTGGAGAAACGCCTAGATTGAAGGGCCACGATTTGCTCAACGTAACAGACAACGCTTTTCCCAGCAGTCAACGTGGAACCTGCACCTGAGTTGATACCCCAAACTGTGATTTGAGTCAGCAAACATATATCGTGGCAAAATAAATTGACTGCCCGTGTGAGGGTGCTAGGAAAGATATCGTAACTTCTGGATTTACAAAAGCGACTGCCTTGGTATGAATGGTGACCATACGCATCAACATAAAGTTAAAGAGGCCAAACCAGCAGTCAATACCCATCCACCGTTGCATATAAAGTGAAACTTAAAATTGCACGAGGTCTTTAATTGAAGGTATTTTATCTCTTAAAAGCCCACACGAAAATAACAATGGAGAACTGGTGCAATTCGCATGTATGGTGAAACGTACAATTTGACTGCACAGAATAAAAGCATAAGCAGCTGTGGCGGGCGGCTTGGTCTATGTCCTCTCCACGATTAAACATGCATAAAAGTTATTATTAAAAAGGGCAAGTAGGGGCGCACTTCTTAGACACGAGTTACCATTGTTAAAATCTACATACACAAAGTCCATACTTTGTCTAAATTAAATAAAGGGTGTGTGGAGTGACAGTTAAAGAGGAATTCACAGCCATGAATGAATCAAACAAAAGTTACAAGTTCCATCCAAGCAGAGAATTGTGGTTTCGACTACTTTTTAGAGGGAGTTGTGGACGTATTTTATGTAAACAGAATTAATGAAAACAATGGTTTTCTACCACAGAACATCATTCGAGCATAAGTTGTCCATTAGTTAGCATGTAATGCAGCTGCACAGCTAGAGCGCAATGGTCAATTGGAGCCTATAAATTGATGTTCAAGGCTCATTGTCAAGGGTCGAATTTTTGTGGCAGCAGCTTACATATTTTTACCCCTCTTCTCTCATACTAGCTACCTTTCCTTAGTGTAAAGAAAATCATAGCATCGATTATTGTGCTTGTTGATATGATGCAATCAGTCCTTTGGCAGCCATTAATAAAGAGGAGTCATGCTTATTATTGAGCCTGTTAGAATAACCAAAAACCCATTCCCATACTTAGGATACAATAATTAATCTTTTTTTATTAATTTCCTAGGTCCTACACTATCTAGTTGGCATCCACTTGCACCACTCGGTCAAAACTTGCCAAAACTGCCTCCTGGAGCACCTTCATAAGATTCTGGATAAGATTCTGACAACTCAAAAGACTGCCCAGTTTAGTAAGTGCCCATTCTTGCCTTATCCCAAGTTTGACTGCTTTTGAGCAGCTTTTAAGGAAAGAGGTGAAAGCTAGGCACATGGGCCTTGTTTTTTGCACAACTCATCCTCCGTCTTTTTCTCTCCTGAAAGCATGAGTATATTGACTTTCCATCACTTATCAGCTGATACACCTCATTCAGCCAATTCGTGACCTCCTTGACTGGTTTGGAAAGTGTTTTATGCATCTAGGGGGGATCTTTTATTTTTAGTAAGGCTGCTATTGTGAGGATTCAACTTGCCTCCTTAGGCATTCAAATCCTTAATGTAATGACATGTATACAGCTTATTCCTATATAATACTGGTTGATGTATCATTAATCAATGCAAGTTAGTGTTATGCACCAGTTCAGTCTCCAATTTGAGTGGATCTATGCATGTTTTTCAAGCAATTTTGTGCTTGGGCTTAATTTTCACATGGTGTTAGAGATCCTTAGGCTCGAGTGTTCTCCTCTCTTATTGATTTTGCAAGATCGACATCACTCTCCCAAGGAGCGCATTCAGTCTGTTCAGGGCGCAGTTGCTGAAGAAATGGATCAATCTCACCATATCATCTTGACTCCATTCAACTACTCGAATGGAAGGCACAAATGGAGATTCTGATGAGGAGCAAAGGCCTCTTCAGAGTGACCATGGCAACCCAATGCAGCAACAGAGAAGATCAAGTGGCACAATAGGAGGGATGAGGCTTATGGTCTCTTGTGTCTCAGCATTTCCAAAGACCTTCTTTTCCATCTAGATAGATTGACATCACCAAATGAAGTATGGGCGAAACTCCAAACCTTATTTGGCAAGACAGATGAAATGAGGGGACATTCACTAGAGAATGAGCTTGTTTCACGGAGTCCAAGCAATTTCGAGTCCTTACAAGTCTACTTCTCCAAGTTCAAAAGCTCTTGTTCTTCAGTAAAACCAGTGTGGTATTGAAAAGAAGATGAACATCTAGTCTTGGCCATACTTTCAAAGCTTGGCATTGACTATTCTATGTTTGTATCGACCTTCCATGCCACCAAGTCAGCAGTTCGAAACTGGAAGATGCCTTCACTTGCAGACTTTATGGAATCCTTGACCTAGGAGCAAGATAAGTTGGTCATGATGGGCACCATCAAACCTTCCAAAGATCAAGCTTTGGTTGTTGGATATTCAAAGATGGATTCCAAAGGCAAGAAAAACGCTAATCCAAAGAAGCCTCTTGATCAAACGAAAGACAAGTCCAAGTCTCATGAGCAATCTTCAAACTTCAAGAAGAATTCTCAGAAGAAGAAAGGTAAAGGTGAGATGAGCAAGTGCGCATACTGTGGTAAGGGCTACCATCCTAAGAACTCTTGCATGAAGAAACAAATCGATATGTTGACTTAACTTCTTGAAAAGAACAACATTTCTCTTCCTAAAGGCGCAAAGAATAAGGAAGAAGCATCAAATTTAGAAGACAAGGAGAGAGTTCATGCACTAGTTGCAAGCACTGTAAGATCCTCTTCCTTTATCATTGATTCTGGAGCTTCAAGGCACATGACTTTGATAAGGGAGGCCTTCTCCTCTCTTGATGATTCAAATGGTCCTAAGATTGTATTGAGGGGTAATTCTGATATTGAATGTAAAGGGAAGGGTAGAATAGATCTTGACCATGGTTCCTTCAATAATGTTTTGTGTGTCCCAGGTCCTGCTACCAACCTCTTGTCAGTCTATCAGATGACTCACACTAGGTCACTTAAGAAGGTTGTCTTAACCCCCAATAATGTTGAAATCACTGAAATGTCAAATGGTAGAGTCATAGTAAAAGGTTATGATAATAATAGCTCTAAAGTGTACAAATTATCACACGTCAGGCCCTACTCAAATCCCTCTGCTCTCCTCACTCATGCTAATGAAGCTAGCAAGCTACGGCATGAAAGGTTTGGCCATCTTAACTACAAATATTTATCTAATTTATGTGACAAAGATATGGTCATAGGGTTACCCAAGATCAAGTTTTCTAAAGGAGTCTATCAAGGATGTATTCTAGGAAAACACACAGAGCACAAATATGAGAGAGTCGGTCATGAAAGAACCACTGCACCTCTTGAGCTTATTCACAGTGATATAGTTGGTCATTTTCCTCATATGTCAATGAGTCAAACCAAATATGTCCTAACCTTCATTGATGACTTTTCCAGATATTGTTGGGTCTTTTTTCTCAAGTACAAGTCAGAATTTTTTGACCTCTTCAAGGGTTTTAAATCCCTAGTAGACAACCAGTATGGAAGAAAGCTCAAAGTCCTCAGATCTGATAATGGTGGTGAATATGTCAAATCTGAATTTATACAATATTGTGAAGATGCAGGTATCCAGATGCAGCACTCTATTCCTCACACACCTCAACATAATGGTGTTGCTAACAGGAAGAATAGTTCTCTCAAGGAGATGGCCACTTGCATGATGGAGTCTAAAGCTTTGCCACCAAAGTTTTGAGATGAAGTAATCAATTGTTCATCCTATATCCAGAATAGGGTGCCTCACAAATATCGTGATGAAATCACTCCTTTCGAAGCTTGGAGTGGACACAAGCCTGATGTGTCACACTTCAATATTTTTGGCTCTAAAGCAGGGGCTAGAATTCCACCAGAAAAAGAGGAAGGCTTTGGAACCCCAAAGTCAAGAATGCCTATTTGTTTGGTATTCAGAAGATTCCAAAGGATATAAGTGGATCAACATGAGCACTCAAAAAGCCTTCATTGAAAGGTGTTCAGTTTGAAAAAGAGCCTATGCCAACAACAAAAATTGGAGAATCCTCTTCACCACCACCACCTCTGGTTGTAAGTGAAGACTCTAATAAGTTTTTTTATTCTGATATGTCTGATAATGAAGATTTAATTGCATATCCTAACACTCCTACAAGACCAAAGTGGTCAGCAAAGACCATTCAAGCAGCTGGGGAGCTAGCTTGGAATCCTAGTGATCCTAGAAGAACTAGATCTCAATTTGAGATTGCCCCTTCTATTAAGGACCCATGCTTTGTTGAGAAGTGTTATCTGATGATTTAATCTGATCCACAAACACATGAAGAAGCTTCAGAAGATCCAATATGGAAAACAACCATGAAAGAGGAATATTATTCGCTCCAGAAGAATGAGGCATGGGAACTAATCAATCTTCCACCAAGGAGAAAACTAGTCAAGTGCAAATGGGTATTCAAGACAAAGTTTGTTGTTGATGGCACTCCTCTGAAGTATAAGGCAAGGTTAGTGGCCAAGGGCTTCTCCCAAGTCTAAGGCATTGACTACAATGAAAGCTTTGCACCATTGGAAAAGATGGACTCTATAAGACTAGTTTTGGCCATTGCAACTTCCAAGCAATGGAAGGTACATCACATGGATGTGAAGAGTGCCTTTCCACATGGAGATCTCAAAGAAGAGATATATATGCAGAAGCTAGAAGGTTTTGTTACTAATCCATCTCTTGTGTGCAGGTTGAAGAAATCAATATATGGGCTAAAACAAGCTCTCAGAGCTTGGTATGCCAAGATTGATGGCTTTCTGCTACCACAGAACTTTAATAGATGCAAGTCTGATCCAAATGTCTATTTGAAGTTGATTCATGGTTCAATCATTATTATTCTATTGTATGTGAATGACCTCTTGATGACAGGAAGTTCCATGAAAGAAATTGTCTCCTTGAAGGATGCTTCGAACCATGCCTTCCCTATGGTTAATTTGGGACTTTTAAGCCAAATTTGGGGGCTTGAGATTTCTCAATCAGATCTTTAAATCAAAGTACATTGATCCAAATATGCTTCAGGCCTGCTAAACAAGTTCAAAATGAAATATTGTAAGCCAAGCAAGACTCCTTTTCTCTCAGGAGTTGAGCTTGAAGAAACAAACTCAACTCCCTTGGAAAACAATACTTTGTACAGACAACTAGTTGGTTGTCTTCTCTATTTGACTCACACTAGACTTGATATTTCTTATGCAATAAGTGTAGCATCTAAACATATGGAGCAGTGACATGATATCCATTGGAGGGCAGCAAAAAGAATCTTACACTTTGTACAAGGAACAAAGACACGTGGGATTAACTATGTTTGCAAAATCTGACCTAGAGTTAGTTGATTTACTGACTTTGATTGGGTAGGTGACAACACTGATAGAAAATCAACTTCTGGATATGTGTTTATGCTTGCAGATGGACCAATCAGCTGGTCAAGTAAAAAGTAAAGTGCCATTGCACTTTCTTCTACAGAGATAGAATACAGAGGAGCTGTGAATGCAGCTATTCAATGTGTATGGTTACAAGGCATACTTGGAGAGTTTGGGATCGAATATGACACTTCCACAATCATATATTGTGACAACCAAAGTAATATTCGAATCTCAACAGACCCAGTACAGAGGCAACGTACCAAACAAATAGAGATCCATATGCACTACATCAGAGGACTTGTGCATGATGAGATCATTGCTCTGCACTACTGCGCATCATCTGAGCAAGTTGCAGACATCTTCACCAAGGAATTCTCTAAGAAGACTTTGAGCAATCTCAAATCACTATTTGGGATAGCTGATCATATGGTGAAGACTGGTTGAAGACAAGATTTCACAAATTTTGTTTCATGTTCACGTTTTCAAGGAGGATTTTCCCCTTGTGGTTTTGCCTCTTTCCTTGTTTTTCATGAACAAGTAGTATGTGAAGGGTGACTAAGCCTTGTTGCTAAGCCCTATATCTCTAATATATTTCTGATATTTCACATAAGTCGGGCTTAAGAGGGGGTGTTAGAATAACCAAAAACCCATTCCCATACTTAGGATACAATAATTAATCTTTTTTATTAATTTCCTAGGTCCTACACTAGCTAGTTGACATCCACTTGCACCTCTTGGTCAAAACTTGCCAAAACTACCTCCAAGAGCGCCCTCATTAGATTCTGGATAAGATTCTGACAACTCAGCAGACTGTCCAGTTTAGTAAGTGCGCATTCCTGCTTTATCCTAAGTTTGACTGCTTTTAAGCAGCTTTTAAGGCTAAAGGTGAAAGCTAGTCACATGGGAACTACCTTGTTTTTTGCACAACTCATCCTCCATCTTTTTCTCTCCTGAAAGCATGAGTATATTGACTTTCCATCACTTATCAGTTGATACACCTCATTTAGCTGATCTGTGACCTCCTTGACTACTTTGGAAAGTGTTTTATGCAACTAGGGGGGGGGGTTATTTTTAGTAAGCCTGTTATTGTGACGATTCAACTTGCCTTCTTAGGCATTCGAATCCCTAATGTAATGACATGTATGGACAACTTATTCCTATATAATACTGGCTGATGTATCATTAATCAATGCAACTTTGTGTTATGCACCAATTTCAGTCTCCAATTTGAGTGGATCTATGCATGTTTTTCAAGCAATATTGTGAGTTCAATTGATCTAAGCTTGGGCTTAATTTTCACAAAGCCTTCATTCTTGTCGTTATTATGTTCTCTCTTTATGCATTCAATTTGTAGTTCAATGACCATTTATTATGATAAATTAACTATCTTTTAAATGGTTTTCTTTTCTATTTCTTCCATTTTTCTCGCGCTAACGTTGTAGGGTCCTTCCAAGGGAATTTAAACTATCTTTTCCTAACATCTTGGCGGGTGTTTATATGCTGTCCAGGACAAGTTTGTTGTTGTTTTTTGTGTGGTTTTGCAAAGAATCAAAAGCAAAATCAGCAGCCTAATACATAGGGACTCCCCCCTGAGGTTGGCACAGACCAGCTCAAACGGAGAGGATGTTTGCCCTTCACAGTTTGGGGCATTCATTCCTTGAATTAGCCATTTTTCATAGCTGATGTACACCTATATCAGATTTGTCTGAGAGATGAAAAATGTTAAAAATATGCACTTGAATAGTAGTTATGTAGGATCTTTAAACAATTTCTACTATATCACAATAATAATAAGCAATAGGATCACTAAAAGATAGACAGGCATAGCATACACGAGACAAAGATTTCTCCTCTAGGAACCCCTTTAAGGGAAGAAAACCCAGCAAACTTCTTCAGTATAGATTTAGTCAACAAGTACAATGTCCAACCAGTAAAATGACGAGCTAAGGCTCTTTCACACAATGATCCCAAGAATGGATAAGATAAGAAAACCCAATGATAAGATATCTTTACTAAGCAGCTTCTCTTCTTCCTCTATCGAACGTGTTCTCTCTTCTAGCGAACTTGCTTGAGTGCTTGATGTGTGTGTTCAAATGAGCTAGGCGTCACCTTTATTTACATTGATCTTGGGGTGACCTTTTTCTCTGTTGGGGCCGACTTCTCTACTTGACTGGGCCAACTTCACTTCGGAAATATTAAATAATACTTATTATTACTTAGGAATTGAAGTGACTCAACATCCTAAGTACATATTCATATCTCATAAAAAGTATGTTGGAGAATTGTTGAACAGATTTTGCATGACAGAATGCACCCTCTCTCAACTCCAATTGAACAGAAGTTGAAGCTCACATCAAGTGATGGAAAAGAATTTGAGGATGCAACAAGTACCGACAACTTGTAGGAATCCTTATCAACCATACCACTACTAGACCAGATATTTCTTATGTTGTTGGCATTATTTCTAGATACATGCACAAACCTTGTGAAGGACATTGGTCTGCAGCAAAAAGATTTCTAAGGTACTTGAAGGGACTCAAGTACACTAAGGTGGCATACTTCAACCTCGTTGGGTACACTGATTCAGACTTCGACGGCAACAAAGAGACAAGGGTGTCCACTTCTAGATACACAATGAGTCTTGGATCAACAACTATTTCTTGGAGATCACACAAACAATCAGTTCAGCAAATTCGACAACATAAGCAAAATATGTGGCAACTGCAGAAGCAACAAAGGAGATTCTGTAGCTTACTGATTAAACATCAACACAAAGTACCATTTGATTCGACATCATGTAGAGGCCAAGACAGTTCATCTACAACATTGTTCCACAAATGAGCAAATTGGCAACATCTTCACCAAAGCACATGGACGAGAAAAGTTTGAAAGATTTAGAACCATGCTCGGACTCACAAAGACCCCTTCAAATTAAGAGGGGAAATGTTGGATACCTAATCCTCAAATTATG
This sequence comes from Pseudotsuga menziesii, assembly GCA_001517045.1. NCBI lineage: Eukaryota > Viridiplantae > Streptophyta > Pinopsida > Pinales > Pinaceae > Pseudotsuga > Pseudotsuga menziesii. The sequence goes on along the minus strand of LPNX011140912.1, from coordinate 23,065 downwards.
GTTCCATATGTAAATATTGTAAATAAAATTTCTGAATGTGAATAGTCACGTAGGAAAATGAAGAGGTTGGTTAGAAGTGGAATCCCAACCACCATATGCATTGTATAAATAAAGGCATTTGCTAATGAATAAATTGAATCAAGAGTTAATCATCTCAACAGTTGGAGACCTATTTGGTTTGGTGACATTCTTCATGAGACACACGCATGGAAGGCTTGGTTGCTTGCTTAGGAGGATGACCCATTTGGAGAAGTGTTGGGCATCTAGGAGGAAGGCATTGAGCCATAGGTAGCATGGGAATACTTGGTTGCTTGCATGGAAGCTTGTGCTTGGTTTGAGGACTCTTTGGTTGAGGAGTGTTCATGTGGGTGTGGTGGACTTGGAGGTACACATGGCTTAGGAGTGAGGGTTGGCATTGGAGCATTGGAGGCCTTTAGAGAAGTGTTGGACACTTCTTGTGGAGCACTCACCTTGGGACCCTTTCTTGATGGACGTGCATATCTTAGAGCTTGGCATGTGTCACTAGAGTTGGAGCGCTTCACATGTGGACCTATCTAGTGATTAGTTAGGTTACTTGCTGTGGATATTGTCTACTTTGTTATTGTTGGCCTCCTTCACCTTTCATATAAATGAAGTGAGGGGATTCTTTTCATTCATCATAGTGATCACATACTTGCATTATAGATGTGCAAACTAGAGCGAACTTGTCTCTTTCATATGTATTCTTCTTCTTTGTACTTTGCTCTCTTGTCTTGAGTGCTACGGTTCTTGTGTTGACACAAGCAAGGCATTAGGGTTAGGGTTTGTGGTAGGAAGACAAGAGGAGCTTAGGGTTTGCGAGGAACTCTAAAGGAGCAAAGGACCACTTGTTCTCGTGTTTCTTGTGAGAGATGAAGACTAGGGTTTTGTGGCATTGGAAACCCTAGTACTACTTGGACTGTTTGATGCACTGGCAAGTGTTGTCGCACTATGTAATGCTATCATGCTAAGCACCATTGCGATGAGAGACTTCCATTAAAGCAAGGCCATGGCTTACATGCATAGGATGCGATGGGAAAACAAAATGCCATAAATCACTTCATGTTTTCATTGGGCTTGTGAAATTGAACATGTAATAGGTTCTCTAACTGCTAAACACAAGGGATTTAAATAATGGCAAGCTTGAATGGTAAAATACAAAAAAATGATTCACTTCTAGTGTTGGAAGGACTTCATGAAATGTAGAATATTCACAGAGTATTCACAGAGAGCTTGGGCTTTATGTTGTCTGTGTTGTTCTCTATCTTCTTGAAGAGAGGTTTGCATAGAGACTAGTAGCTGCCAAAACCCTTGGAACAACAAACACACACAGAGAGTTGCAAATGGATGAGGGTAATAGATAGATAGAATCATAGTTACATATATCGTGTCAGCGAATATATCGCTGGGGGTGCGGAATGAAACTTATCGGCAGCAACGGCGAAAATATCGGAAAATATCGGCAAATGTCGTTTTGCATTAAAAAATACAAAAATAAACATTTTTTTTCAATTTTTTTGACATCTAAAGCAACTACAACATCAAATAAACACATTTTCACATAAATATTAAAATACAACTCATATATAAGATGCATAACATGTCAAATGGTGGATCATGATCAAATATCGAGTTCGACTGTAAAAGGATAGAAAATGAAAGTAAAGGAGAATGTCACTTTTACTTTAAGAATTTAATATTACCATTTATTACTTAAAGAATTTAATATATTTAGTTTTAATAACACTGCCAAAAACTTGACCCATGAATTTTTTTTCAAATTTCTTGTAAATTTTTTTAGCAGGGCGATATTTTCCAAAATCTCCCGATATATTCCCGATATATCGCGACATATTGAATATATCGCGATATATTCAAAATATCTTTTTCAAATTTTTTGCAAATTTTTTTAGCAGGGCGATATTTTCCAAAATGTCCCGATATATTCCCAATATATCGCGACATATTGAATATATCGCGATATATTCAAAATATCGAAAATATCGCGATTTTTTAGTGGCGATATATCGCCAAGGGGAATGACTCGCGATATATCGCGATATCGCCGATATATCGCCGATATATGTAACTATGGATAGAATACAATACTTTGCATTGGAGTACATTTTTTGCATCCTCTTCCTGCACTTCATCACAATTGATCTCTCTACTTTTCTCCAGGAAAACTGCATCTTGTGCATTGCATTTTGACAATGTTTAAAATATTGTTTTTGCATAGATTCTCCATTGCCAAGTTTTATCCAGTCAGTAATCAATGTTTCCTGTGGATATAGTCTATGCCTATGGTACAAAGGTTCAAGAGATGGTAGCCAATGAGAGATTTCACAAAAAGCGAATACCTGAAGATTACTCACAATTTCAAGCTTGTTACAACAATAAAATAGTAATAAATAGGTAACTATTCCTAATAGTAATTAATAATATTAAAATATAGTTTATGAAGAGAAATGTCTCTTCAATATGAGATGGCCAAGACATATTAAGGCAACCATATCCATTGTAATTTATCATCCATTCAATTATAATACATTTATACATTTAATTATTTGAAGATGGAACATCTTCCTCCCTAGACCTGGATACAGGCTGACCTAATCTGGATACGGATTATCCATTACACTGGATACGATGTAACATTGGTATCAGAGCTATACGGCCTTTGGCCATTATTTACACTTTGTGTAAATTTAGTTTTTAGGGTTTCCATAAAATATAGGACATTGTCCAAAAAAAAAACGTAAAAACATATGTAAAGAAAAAAAAAGAAATAAAAATGTTAAAAAGAAAAGATAAAAGAAAAAAAAAGTAAAAAACAAAAGGAAAAAGAAAGTAAAAAAAGAAAAGATAAAGTAAAACCAACACATGGTTTTGCTTTCCAACTTCGACCCAGGCTGCACCCCCCCTCATTCCACATAACCCTACAAACAAAACCAATATTAATAAAATAAATATTATTATAATAATATTATTATTATATAATATTTTAAAACTTATTAATTCACCTTCTAATAAAATATTTAAGTATAATATTTTATATTTATTATTTTATTTCAACACATTAAATAATTATAATAATTATTATTAATTCGTCAATTATTTCAAAGACATTAGTTGTCTTTTATTCCTCCATAAGTCAAAATAAACTTCCAAATATGCACATTCGCATAAAAAGACCCAAGCTATGACGGAATTAAAAGACAAACATGAGAAATTGGAGAAGGACATCAAAGAAAAAACGAAAAATAACAAGGCACTTAAGAAAAAAATTAAAGAAGATGTCGTTCTAGTACTAGGAAGAAAACTTAATGACAAAGTAAACATCATGCACGAGAAACAAAAAGAGTTAGATGACAAGATGTGTGCGATGACACAGAACAGAAGCACCATGGCACGGAACTTGAGCATCATGACACAGAACCAGAATACCATAATGGAAATGTTACAAAAACTAAGGTCTAATACAAACCATATCAGTAACTCAGATATGTTGGACCACTATGTCAACAAAAATGAGTTAACAAAATTGATCAAGACAATAAACAAGACATGGAGACTAAATATCGTAGGGATGACCAAAATGCCAATAATATATTTGATAAAGATGAGCTCGACCAAGATCATAATGAGAGTCAAGCCAGTATCGTTGACAATAAGGACGATCCATACAATGACAAAAGATGGATTCTACAATATGCAAAGGAATCCAAGTCAAAGGAATCAGACATTGTAGATTTATCTTCTACCTTAGCTCTTCTACCACCCTAGATGTCACGTCCCCACCCCTCATACCAACGATGGAGAGGACGTGACTAGGTTGTTGTTGTTGTCAGACGGGCGATCTAGCCCCATGAACATGATAATAAAATGCATTGAATTAAAAACATACATAGATGCATTATACATGAATAAACAGCGGAAGAAAAACGCATTCATTCAAGCATTCAGCATGTTCACAGTAATTCAAAAAGCAAATACAGTTGCGGAAATTAAATACACAAGGAATACTTACCTTGAGAAGAAGCTTCTCCACAACTAGCTATTTCGCTGCAACATTCCACCCAACCATAGGCCATTGTGCTCATCAATCTCTCAGCATCACTGCCAACCTCGAGCTGGGCATGATTTCCACAAGGAACTAGGGAACAACAAGCTTACACACAGCAAGACCATACACCCATAGTCAATCCAACACACAATTGGGTTTCACAGACTATTCAGGCAACAAGCCAAAAACATGGGGACCTTGGAACTACACATCCAAGCCAATAATCACATCCAAACACGGTCAACCATCGAACAGATGGGTTCCTTGGACTTACTCAGCCAAGTCAACACAAGCATGCACTTCACAGCAAAATACAATTGTTTGGTTGTAGAGAAACGTTTGGTAACCACAAACAGAAATGGCAGATGGGAAAAAACAGCCCTGGGTGAGTAAAATACGATTCCAGGAATCATTCTTGGGCAATATGGGAGCAACTTGTCCACCATAAACCCCCAAATCGTACATCTGGACTCAGAAAACATTTCTAGACATAGCAAGAGCAAAAACGACCTCCATTCACCCACAAATCGGGAAATCTTGGCTCCCTAACCACTGAGCAACACACCCACGAATTTATGGGTATGGAACAATGAGGAAACAACATAAATCACGAGGGGAAAACACCCAGCAAGCTCAACTACGTGAGGAGAGGAAAAACATCCTCTTAAAGCCCCCAAAATTGTGGGTCTCTTCTCCCATTCATTGAGCAACACAAAAACGACCTCCCAGACATGGAGAAAAAATGGGTAAACTGCAGAAAAACGTGAGGGAAGCTCCCAACTTGCTCACAAGGCAAAAACAACCTCTTCAAACCCCAAGAATCGTGGTCCCCTTCTTCCCATTCGTCGACAACACAGAAAACGAATTTTGGGCATGGAGAAAATGAAGAAAACAGCAAGAAAATCGTGAGGGAGAAAGCTCAACAAGCTTCAGCTGCGTGAGAGCCCAACCTCCATGAGAATGGGTGAGGAATGAAAGGTATGGGTGAATAATGGCTTGGGCCTGCATTTCCAAGCATTTACTTGCCCAAAAAGTCAAAAACACGTTTTCCAAAAATGGGTGGCTTCCCAAATTCGAATTTGACCTCCATACCTTTCCCATCCCAAGGAAATAACTTCATCAATCAACTTCTAGATGACTGGGCACAAAAGACAAAAATGGGTAGTTGACAACTTTATGAGTTTTCCCTTTGACATTGGCTCAAGGGTTTGATTATTTCCCCCTCCCTATTCCTTGTGAAATCATGCCCCCATCTCTTTAACATTGCGGCGCATAGTTAGTTGTGGTATTTTTATTAATTGCATAGTTACATGATGTCCCAAAACATATTATGCCTGGCTAACACATAAACCGTTGGCATCGATTCTAACTGCCGAAACATAAAACACTAAATCCACGGTGGGGCCTTTACCTTGAGCTCCACACCACGATTTATTAACGATATTTACATCATATGCAATTCAATACCATGGGATCAAAACCAGAGTGTTACACTGGAGAAACCTAAATGTAACACTATAAGGTGACTTCGAGTGTAAGAAGCCTCACGAAATGCCACTTCTTGAGATAACTCGTAAGGGTAATAAAATAAAAACATTACCTGATGACATCCTGAGTATCGTAGGACAAGCGACCTCTAAAACAAGGCTTGATATGGTCAGTCACAAAAATATTCCTCGTATTCATGTACAAGGAAAATGGGATAACAATAATAAACATAATGGAGTACAAATTCAAGTTACAAATGAAAGGAAGATGACAAACTATTGCGTAAAGACCAAGCACATACCTAATACCAGTTCTAAAAAAGACATAAAGGAAGTAATGACATTGTTTCAACACAAAATGAGAATGAAAAGACGACAACAATAATCTAAGCTTTGAGGACAAAGCTTTCCTAAGGGGAAGGCAATGTTACAACAATAAAATAGTAATAAATAGGTAACTATTCCTAGTAGTAATTAATAATATTAAAATATAGTTTATGAAGAGAAGTGTCTCTTCAATATGTGATGGCCAAGCCATATTTAAGGCAACCATATCCATTGTAATTTATCATCCATTCAATTATTATACATTTATACATTTAATTATTTGAAGATGGAACATCTTCCTCCCTAGACCTGGATACAGGTTGACTTAATCCAGATACGGATTATCCATTACACCGGATACGGTGTAACACTTGTCTTCTAAAATTCATTTCCATAAGTAATACAAACAAGGAAAACATACAATAGTTGCGTGGAACAAAGAAGGCTGGCCAATACACAAGCTTGTAGGTTGTGTGCTATGTAGCCTACAAGCAAAGCATAGTTATTGCTAGAGCTACATCAAAGATGCCAACAATAGTCAATGTAATAGTGTTTGTAAAGTGGGATCCATAAGAAGGACAACCACACTTCTTTGGTTGTAAATCGATGTTGCTTAAATGGTGTTGAGGGATATCTGGTAGAAAAACGAGGTTATACTCTTGATTCCTTGGTTCACAACTTATGATGAACATGCTGCTTGAGTGCAGTGGAAATGGCTCCAAGTCCATCAAATCCTCCATCAGGTTTGCGAGTTTTGAGAAATGAATTGCCTCCAAGTAGGGACATGAATCTTTGAATGAGTAATTGCATGATATCTAACCATAGAGTGAACATGAAATCTTATAGACACCAACCCTAAAGTGTACTTCGAGAAAACAACTCAAAATCCAAATAATTGTCTGTTAGCACACTTTTTCACCCCTCAGTCAAATCTGATATGTGTACATTAGCAATGAAAAATCGCTAATTTAAGTTGTGTTGTTGGGAACGCAGAGCGGGAGCGGAAAGCAAAATTTTCAAAAGCTTCCATTTTGGGAGGGTTTTTTTATATAATACATATTTTAATATATTTTGATGCATATATATTAAGAAAAACATGTAGAATGTCAAATTAGTTTTAGAAAACATGAAAACATAGATATAACCATTTAGTACACATATAACATCAATCATCTAAGAGCTATAACTTATAACATTATCATCAAATGATCAATCATCAACAACATCAACCTTCAAATTTCAACATATAATATTTTCCATCAGCAAACACTAACATATAACCTCAACCATGAAATGAAACAAAGCATCATAATATCATATTCATTGAATCATTACCAAAGAGTTGTAAGATGCAATCAACAATTTAAAGTTTACACTTCAAAGGTAGGTTCAAAATTCAAAGTTCAAAGTTCAAAGTTCCAAACTTAAACTTATCTAATGTTTACAAAATAGGCCATAATAAACATTAAATACAAAGACTAAAGTACTATGATACTGTCTACTAAGCTTTCTTCTTGCCACGAGAAACATCCAATTTCTTTTCTCGTGGTGTAGGTACAAGACGAATAGGAGCAACTGAAAATTTCTTGGAACATGAAAAGAAGATGCATGGCCCCTGCAGATTGTTGGACGTTGTGAAGCTAAAGGAAAAACTCCTACATCTAGAAACCTGCTTGGTGGCATCTCTGTTGTAAATGAAGATGTCCCAAATCAATCATTTCAAAATATTTCTTCAAATCTTTATTTATGGATGTTATGTAATCTTCATCGTTCCTTGTCATCGAGAGGTCATCTGCATATACTACAAGAAATACAATAGATCTTCCAACTTTTTTCACAAATAATGTTGCATCATCAAGATTATAATGCTTGAAATTTAACTTTAGAAGATGCTTGGTTAGCTTTTCATACCATGCTTGCGGTACTTGTTTTAGGCCATACAAGGATTTGGCAAGCTTGCATACCTTGTTTTCTTGTCCCTTCACAACAAAACCTTTTGCTTGAGACATGAATACATTTTCCTTCAAGTCTCCATTCAAAAAAGCATTTTTTACATCAATTTAGTGGACTTTCCACCCATTTTGTGTTGTCGTGGAGGGCAAAGTGCAGATGGTACCCCATTTTGCTGTGGGGTAGAATGTTTCGTCATAGTCAATTCCTTCTTTTTGTGCATAGCCTTTCGCCACAAGCCTTGCTTTGTGTTTGTCAAGTGAGTGATCTGATTTGTATTTGTTCTTGTATACCCACTTGCAACCAATGGGTTCAGTTCCAACTAGAGGGTCAACCAGCATCCAAGCTCCATTTTTTATGAGTGCATCATATTCATTTTGCATAGCTTCTTTCCATTCATCACATTTAAGTTGATTTAGCAGCTTCTTAAAGGAAGTGGGTTCAAAGTTAGCAGATAAATTCAATTCACAATCAAATGAAACATCCATGTCATCGCCTGAGTTATCTGCTTCTCCTCCTCCATCTTGCCTTGTTGAGTTTCTCGTTCATGTCTTTCCGACTTCATCTGGATGGACATGGACACTTTCGAGTGTCTTTATGGCCCATTTTGGAATCTTCTTTGATGGTCCAAGCTGATCAATTGGAGGTGCTTTATTCTCTTCAAGGTTCAATCTTCCAATTCTCTCAATAACATCATCTAGTTCAAGTGAAGTGGTGGGAACTTCTTCTTCATGAGGGGTTGTTGGTGCTTCAAAAGGAAATTCCAAAGATTGATCTTGATCCAAGATCGAGATTCCCCCTTCATGGTTTGGAATTTCATTATCAAATTCATAATGTCTTTATATGGGAAAATTTCTCCAAGCGATTAAGCTACCTTTCAATAGACTTGTCATTTTTATTAGTTTCAAGAAAAATCCTCATCATAAAGACGATATGCCTTAAAAGTTTATGAATATCCCAAGAAAATACATCTTCAACTTCTAGCACCAAGTTTGTTTCTTCACTCCTTTGGTATCAAGGCATAATATGTGGAACCAAAAACTCTGGGATGCCTAACCGAAGGAAGGTGGCCAAACCACATTTCATGTGGAGTGTTGTCTTCAATAGCATAAGATGGACTTTTGTTTCTTAAATATGTTGCACATACTACTGCATCACCCCAAAACATCAATTTCACATTCTTGAAAAACATCATTGATCTTGCCATATTCATTAATGTTCTATTCATCCTTTCTACTACACCATTTTGTTGAGGATTATAAGGAACTGAAGTTTGATGTGTAATCCCATGTTTGGACAGTTAATCTTCAAATTCATTAGAGGTGTATTTTTTCCGATTATCTGAACAAAATGTACCAATACGTGTTTGTGCGTGATTCTTTATCCACACATAAAAATTCTTAAATGTTTGAAAAGCTTCAGACTTTGTCTTCAATAAATATACCCAACACATTCTTGAATAATCATCAACAAAAGTCGTGAGGTATGTATTACCATTTGTAGAAGGAATTGACATGGGGCCACATAAGTCAGAATGAATCAATTCTAACTTTCTACATGCTCTGAATTTAGACTCTTGAAAAGGTTGCTTACTATGTTTTCCTAAGTTATATGCATCACATTTGTTCCTTTGCTTAGGAATAGTAGGCAAACCATATACACCATTCTTTCTTAACAAACGAAGACTGTTATAATTCAAGTGACCAAATCTTGCATGTCGCAATAAACTAGATGACAGATTACCTTCTTCAAGCTGGGACATATAGGTAAAGTTTTGAATTGTTGCAAAACGGCCCTTCAACTTTAGCAGCCTTCCAAATTCATACTCGGTCATGATGACCTTGTTGTTAGAGGACTTCCTTATCTCTACAATTCCATCAAACATGTGGATGGAATGGCCTTGCTATCAAATCTGTACCAAGGATAGCAAGGTTCTCTGCAACTCTGGAAGATAGAGAACATTCTTTAACACAAAATCAAGGAAACCAGGCAGCTTGAGCCTGATTGAACTAATTCCCCTTGGTTTGGGGATAGATTTATTTGCAAAGTACTCTATGCCATTTTCAATGTCATTCAATTCTTCAAAACAATCTCTTCTAAAAGTCATATGAGAAGTTGCACCAATATCAAGCAACCACCAATCTTTGAAAGATGAATGAGAGGTTATTTCATTTATACCAAGATTACAGTGTGCAACTATACAGTGAGTTGAATCATGGGCTTTACCAGCCTCTTGATTCATATTCTTGTCTTCTTTATTATGAATGTGTCTTTCTTTGATGGACTCCCAAGGAGCCCAACATTGATTTGCTTCATGTCCATTCTTTCCACAACGCTTGCACTTCAGAACTGATCTTTTGCTTGAGTGTTTCTGCCCCCTCTGCCTCTGAAATTTCTTCATCCTCGTCCTCTTTTGCTGCTATCTCCCTCTTTCGGTTGATTCTTTGCTTTCTAAATAAAGCAAAGGGATTCCCTAACAGGCTCACTTGATTTCTTAATCTTTCTGGACGATTCTGGATATTTGTCCTTGCCAGTGAGGACAGCACCAACAGTAGATGCCAAAGAGTGCATCTTCAATCTGGAACTTGCAACTTACAAAATATTTGAAAGAAAAATATGGGATGCAAGTTTAATTTCTTGCTAATTTACAAGTTCCAAAAATAATTTTGCAGCTTATTACACAATTCTATAGCCTATTACAAATGTTTCTGCAGCTCCTCAAAATAGTTCTGCAACACTATCTAAGTAGCTCCAAAGTGCTTTTGCATTCAATATATTTGTTTCTTACAAGATTTTAAGAAAATATTTACAGTTTGTGCAACAACTACAATATCACTCAATTACAAAAAATCTTGCAGCAGAATAGTGCAGGTCACAAAAATTCAAGTCTCTTAATGAAAAATTAATACAATATCTTGCAGCAGACTTGCATCATCAACACCCAAATAGATGAGTTCTCAGTACTTCTTACAATTTCACACTCTTCAGGCAATCTTCAACTCGATCTTCATTCGCAGCAATGGTCTTCACACCCAAAAGAAACAGCTCCAAGTAGCTCCACGCAACTGAATACAGGCGTGAGCTTCTTCACTCAAGTTCAGGCTCAGTCTTCACTCATTCCACAAGTAGTCTTATGGTGGGGGAGTGCACCGGTTCTCAACTACTATCTTCAAATGGATGTGAGTAGCTTCAAGACAATGGAAGGAAGTCGCGATACTTATCCAAAATCGCAGCATACATTTTCTCCAACACATTAGCAGTCATATCAAATATACAAATCATAGCGATCACGACTTGTTTTATTACATCAAATACATATCAACTGTAGCAACTTATCATTCATTGCTTATACAACGAGTACAAGGTCATACATCGACCGTATCATCCAGAATTCATAGATTCAAGCTCACGGCTCCAGTACAGCAATCATAGGCTTCTTCAATATATTAAATGTATGTAGCAGATATACTCAACGCATATGAAAAAATTTACGCAGACTTTCCACTTAAACTTCCACACACATTTAGCTAGGTCAAATATTAAACTTGCATAACATATGAACATATCATTTATTTCCTTTCAACTTCCATACGCATACTTAGGATTAAAATTAGGTATTATGCACTCTCCAACAGTCACAAGTGAATACGGCAATAATATTTTACCTTCACGCAATTGGGGATTGGCGTGAATCTTTACCGCAACAATATTCAATCACCGATTTCAAACAAGCTCGTGTAAATTTTCCTTTAATATTCAAACTAGGGCTAAACAGTGCAAGCAAATCTCTACTGATAACCGCAGATGAATATCTTTTACAATATGCAGCGAAATATAAAACTGAGAAATAACTCGCAACATCGCAGCATAAAAATGACAGTTATTTTGGGTATGAAAACCCCCGAAAAAACCCAAGATGGGAAAAACCGGTGCAGCAATCAGATATAGATTTTATTATGAGAAAATATGGAAGGTTTACAATACTGCAAATTCACCCAAACCTGGCGAATGCAGTTACACGGCAGAATCATTGGGCAAAACCCCAGCTAAACCTCAACACCCTCCTGCGTGAGTGTACGGCCCAGCTGTACGAAGCTCGATGATCCTGCTGCTCGCTCCTCCGTCTTCCCAGCTAAATCCTCTGTCTGACTTTCTCTCCATGTTTGTATCATGTCTGTGTTGGAATACAAGTGTGTGTGTCCTCTCCACCAATTGATCTCTCTTTTATAACTTTAGGTAAAGCGAAAACCCTAATTTCACTTTCACTTAAAGTCAATAAACAATTAGATCACTTTAGTTATTTTCCAAAGTAAACTTAGGAAAAACAATTAAATACAATTGGCTTCCTAATTTAAGTCTTCTGCATGCAAGAACACATGCATGCAGAAAGACCTTCCTTGTTGCTGCTAGTTTAACACTCTCTCTCAACAAGGAAAGGATTCGGTAGCAACTCCAACTTATCCCTGAACTTCACAAAACTCTACCTGCAAAGTGCCCTGGTGAAAATGTCTACCACCTGCTCATATGTCTGTATGTACTCCAACTGAATGGTTCCTCTCTGAACACAATCTCTCAAGAAGTGGTATTTGATGTCTATGTATTTTCTCTGGTCATGGAACACTGGATTCTCAGATAGCCTGATGCCACTCTGGTTGTCACAGTGAACTACCCTCTAGCTCACACTCGAACAACCCTGAAAGTAACTTCCTCAGCCACATACCTGTTAGGATTATTAATCCTCCCTTGACCATATTGTCTATTAGATTATATTTGCCTAACTTAGGAACCTTAATTCATTATTTGGGTCCACTAGTACCATTGGGTCCACTTGGCCTAATGGGACCACCTAGATCAGTTACTAGAGTGTGGGGAACACTGCTAGAGGTTAACTACCACTTACTGCATGTGCATGCATCAGTCTGGGCGCCTCCTAGACCAATCCCTACATTTTAGGAGCAACTGGGAGTCCCAGCACCAACCTCCATCAGTTAGGTGGAGTTCAAACTAGTTAGTCTTAGTTAGCCCCCAGTTACATTCAGTTACTTTACAATCAGTTAGCTAACACTAGTAATGCATGGATAATGCATGGCTGCATTGGGAGGAGCGCTTTTCCTACCTACCACACTCAGTTGCACTAAGTTAAAAAGTTGTAATTGATTGATTGAGCTGTTGGACATCGAGGAGTTGATCTTTGGACTCAGATCTTGTCAGTTACTTCACAATCAGCTAGTTAGCGCCAGTAATGCATGACTGCATGGGGAGGAGCGTTTTTCCTACCTACCACACTCAGTTGCACTGAGTTAACTAGCTTACACTGATTGATTGAGTTATTGGACATCAGGGAGTTGATTTGATGGTTGAGACCATCAAATCAACTCCCTGATGTCCAATAACTCAATCAATCAGTGTAAGCTAGTTAACTCAGTGCAACTGAGAGCTAGTCAACTCCCTGATGTTCAATAACTCAATCAATCAGTGTAAGCTAGTTAACTCAGTGCAACTGAGAGCTAGTCAACTCCCTGATGTCCAATAACTCAATCAATCAGTGTAAGCTAGTTAACTCAGTGCAACTGAGACCATCAGATCAACTCCCTGATGTCCAATAACTCAATTAATCAGTGTAAGCTAGTTAACTCAGTGCAACTAAGTGTGGTAGGTAGGAAAAACGCTCCTCCCCATGTAGTCATGCATTAGCCATGCATTACTGGCGCAAGCTAGCTGATTGTGAAGTAACTGACAAGATCTGAGTCCAAAGATCAACTCCCTGATGTCCAACAGCTCAATCAATCAGTTATAGCTAGTTAACTCAGTGCAATTGAGTGTGGTAGGTAGGAAAAGCACTCCTCCCCATGCAGCCATGCATTGCTAGCGCTAGCTAACTGATTGTGAAGTAACTGAATGTAACTGGGGGATAACTAAGACTAACTAGTTCCAACTCCACCTAACTGATGGAGGTTGGTGCTGGGACTCCCAGTTGCTCCTAAAATGTAAGGATTGGTCTAGGAGGCGCCCAAACTGATGCATGCACATGCAATAAGTGGCAGTTAACCTCTAGAAGTGTTCCCCACACCCTAGTATCTGATCTAGGTGGCCCCATTAGGCCAAGTGGACCCAATGGTACTAGTGGACCAAATAATGAAATAAGGGTTCTTAAGTTAGGCAAATATAATATAATAGACAGTATGGTCAAGGGAAGATTAATTATCCTAACACCCCCCTTGAATCCTAACTTGGACAACTGTGGGCCCTGGTAACAAGACCATAGGTCACCCAAATACAATCTAAAAGAAAGAATGTTGTTTAATACAACCGAGGAAACAGGGGAAAACCTCATGGGAAAAAACCCCCCTCAAAATAAGCAGAAATACAAATTTTGAAATAACTTGTGAAAATATTTGCTGCTACTATACAATAGCAGTATCTTGGTTCTTCTGTGCAGGTGAACCCATGAATCCAAACAATATGCTTATGTCTGGAGGAATCTTCCTCTTTAGAAAAAGGACAATGCACTAAACAAAATCAGAAATATAAACAGTTGCACGGTGAAAACTGGACCCATGTAGAGCAGCTGAAATCAACTGAAGAGAGGGTAAAAGTTCTTGAGAATTCAAACCATGTGAGGAACGCCCAAGAACCTGATATATTTCAGCCTTGAACAGCAAACCATGAGTGGTAAAATCAGCCCCAAGTGTTGAGAGCAAGTGCCCAGGCAGATGCAGAATGTCTCCCTCTTTACTAGTTCTGTGAGGAGATGAGCATGTGACCAAAGGTAGAGAAGCTCTGGGACTGTGAAGAGCGAATGCTTGAGCTCCATAATCTGATATAGCTTCAAAAATATCCAATATTTCACAAAATTTGATCTCAGCAAATTCATAAGAAAGAACTAACATCGAATCCTCAACAGCAAAATTGAAAGAGACTTGCGGTGCTTGATTTGTCACACCAAAATTGGTGAAACCAGTTATAAGCAATATTAAAAGCTCTTGAATCTTGAAACCTGAATCACATATTATCATATCAGAAAATAAATCAGATCCAAAAAGATTCATATCAGATCCAAAACTTTCCTCCACTGAGACGGTAGATGCACAATTTTCTCCTTCAAATTTCTAATTTTCAATGCATGTAATCCTGTAGGAATTTACTGAAAGCTCTAGATTAATGAGAGTGAATGGATCACTCTTATAATCTGGTATTATTTCCAGAATAACACTGATATTACTGATATGCACACCAGCAATATCATTATCGATAGAAATCAAATTCCTCTATCGTTTCTGAAACAGTTACCAGTAAACTATGCACAAAATTTAAAGAATTACTAGAGAATTTTTGCAAAGAATAGGAAGAGTGTTTTTCTTCACAAACATAGAGTTGAATGTCTTCTTCTGGATCAGCCATTTGAGGAGATGAGATATCAGAGATCTCATACACTTCTGGAGCAGCAAGAGAAGGAGTCACTTCATGGAGACTTTCTTCCATTCGAATTGATTGTAGGGAAAAATATGCTTCTTCTTCATCTTCAACAATTTTCTTTTCTGTAGGAGAGGGCATGAAATCATCATGCTGAATTTTATCTGAATCTCTCTCAACATCTAGGATTTCAGAGTCATCTCCCATATGACTGCTAGGCCCTCCTAATAGAGGGAAAGTGATGAAGGATTCCATGGAAGCAACCATGTGGTTGGATGCTCCAAAATCTATCACATAAGCCTTCGACGGAGAGAGGCTTGCATGCAAGCATATCTCATCTTCTTCAAACTGCTCTTCATCATCTGACATCACTGTTCTTCTTGGAAGGGCAATATTGTTCTGAACACATAGAGCTTTCATCTGGTCGAGGGTCTTCTTCATGCACGAGTCTTCTGGATGAAAACCCCTCATACAGTGGGGACACTTTTTCTTTTTCCTCTTAGAGCCGGAGGCCCTTTCGGATGTTTGTTGATTCGAATCAGCTGCTTTTAGCTCCTTCTTCTTTGATTTCCCCTTTGCTTGCGCTTTGGAAGAGTCAGTAACTAGGAAAGCTTGATCTTCGGAGGTCTTGATGACTCCCATTCGGATCAACTTGTCTTGCTCCTTGATTAAGGACTCGAAAAAAGAATATAATGAAAGAACCTTCCAATCAGGAAAGCTTTCCCGCTTGGAATGAAATATGGAAACAAATACAGAATACTCAGGGCCTAGTTTGCTGAGTATGAAAAGGACATTTTGCTCATCCTTTCGCTCTATTCTGCACTGTCTGCATTGCAGTACTAGAGACTTGGATTTAGTAAAGAATTGTTCAATAGTCTCGAAACTGTTAGGATGTAAAGATACCAACTCATTCTCCAGAATGTATCCCTGAAGCTCATCTTGTTTGTTAAAGAAGCTATCAAGCTTCCCCCAGGCTTCTCTGGGAGTCCTCAAGCCTTCTAGGTGGAAGAGGAGATCTCTGGATATATAAGTACATAAGTACCCAAATGCTTCATCACAACGGTTCAGAAACTTGTTCCGCTCAATCGACCGATGAGGTTCAACCTCCCATCCATGAATGATCATGTGGTAGCCATGCTTGCGCAAGGCCAGCTGCATATCAACTTTCCAATCAAGATAATTGGAAGTTGTGAGGATCCATGGTTCATGAGTATGTGAACTCATAATTGCTCTGGCTGGAAGACTTGCAAAGCTTCACACAAGCTATGTAGCACCTGTCAATTTCACTACAATAACACACTAAAACATATGAATTGTTAGAATCATGCTTTTCCTCTCGGCATGAACATGTTTTCAGGGTCCGTCACGCCCTCTCCGTTGCTTTGAATAAATCCAGAGCTAGCAAATCATCATAGGGGACTTCTGTGGAAACCCAACTGCTTCTGATGTTCGATGGAGAGAAACAAGCATGAAACCTGCTTGAGAAGGCTCTGATACCATATTAGAATTTGAATGCCATTTAGATCTTCAAGCAGAGAGTTCTAATCATGTTTGCAGCAATTGAATGATGAATGATACTGTAAATTCCTGAGCAATACTTGTTCGTTTCCTGTGTGGTTTGTTTTGATTAGCTTGTATCTTCATTCTCCATTCGATTGCTACAAACATTATTAGAACTCTCTGCTTGAAGATCTAAATGGAATTCAAATTCTAATAATACCCTCACAAGCAGCCATGCTGGCTGCCATGTACTCAGCCCCTATCGAGCTCAATGCAACTGACTTCTGCTTCCTACTGAACCAAGAGACAACTCCTACTGAACCAAGAGACAACCCCTGACCCAATGTTGAAACAACCTGAAGTACTTTTTCTATCTTCTATACATCCTACCCAGTCAGCATCTGTGAAACCTGCTAACTGTACACTCCCCTTTCGCTCGTAAACCAATCCATACTCCATTGTACCTCTCATGTAGCGAAGTATGTGCTTCGCAGCCGTCCAATGCACTCTCCGAGGGTCCACCAAGAACTGACTCAAAGAGTTGACTGCAAAGCTAATGTCCGGTCGAGTGTTGACCAGATACATAAGCAATCCGATAAGTCGACGATACAAGGTAGGATCAAATCTGTCTAACCTTGATGCATAAATCTTCTTCCAGTTGGAAACTAGAGGTATGGCCATAGGCTTGCAGTCCTCCATCATGAATCTCTTCAAGATCTCTACTCCATACTTCCCATGTCCAATGAAGAAGCACCCATCTCTCTGCCAAACCTCCAAGTCCAGAAAGTAATGCATCGGCCCAAGGTCTTTCATCTCAAACTCCATTGCAAGGTTGGACTTGCAATCTCCAATCAGCCTCTCATCTCCTGTCAAAAAGAGATCATCCACATATAGGACTAGTATGAGAGGCACCTCACCTGCCAAGAAGTACAGGTTGTGATCAGCCTCACTCCGCTCAAATCCCATCTCCCCTAGATAGTTGTTTATCCTTGAGTACCATGCTCGAGGTGCATGCTTAAGCCCATAAAGAGCTCGATGCAGTCTGCATACATGCATCTCCATGTTCTTCACATCAAACCCCTCTGGCTACTCAATATATACCTCCTCCTCTATCACTCCGTTGAGGAAGGCAGTCTTAACGTCCATCTAATGGACTCGCCAACCCATCTCAGCTGCTAGTGAGATAATGGTCTGAATGGAAGAATACCTGGCAACAGGGGTGAAGGTCTCCTCATAGTCAATACCCTCCTCCTGTGAAAACCCCTTTGCCACAAAGCGCCCCTTGTACTTCTCCACGCTTCCGGCTGCTGCATGCTTCACCTTGTAGATCCATCTGGATCCCACCACCTTTTTCCCTTCAAGTCTTGGCACAACCTTCCATACCTAGTTTTTCATGGAGTCATATTCCTCAACCATAGCCTCCTGCCACACCTCATGTTGTGCAGCCTCCTCGAAACTGGAAGGTTCAGAGTTAATCAACTCTGTCATCAGTGCCATATAACTAAGTCTCTCTGGTGGTATACTCCGTTTGAAAGATCTCTGTGGAGGATCAACCTACCTAGAATCCTGTACTATGGACCTAAACCACTTAGGCCTTGGCCTAGTGTCACCTTGTTGCGGCTGCTGGATATCCGTCTCCTGCTGCAACTCATCCTCAAAGTCAATGACTGTAGGATTCTGTCCACCTGACTCCCTCTGACTACCAGAACCTATGCTCTGTGTCTGTACCTATACCTATACATCTAGCTCCTCCAACTTGACCCCCGACTCCTGTGTTGGCTGTTGCTCTGTTGGTAAGTCCAGAGATCTCTGCAAAGCATTGTCCTCATCGAAGTGGACATCCCTGCTCACAATTATCCTCCTGCGAGCAAGAATGTAAACTCTATATGCCTTCAAAATCTTGTTGTAACCAACAAGTAACCCCTTCTCTCCAGAAGGATCCAGCTTCTTCCTATTGTCAACATGAAAATGACAACAACAGACACTGTCGAATATGCGAATGTGACTCACATCTGGCCTGGTGCCTGTGAAGACCTCCTCTGAAGACCTCCTCTATCACTCTGTTGAGGAAGGCAGTCTTAACGTCCATTTGATGGACTCGCCAACCCATCTCAGCTGCTAGTGAGATAATGGTCTGAATGGAAGAATACCTGGCAACAGGGGTGAAGGTCTCCTCATAGTCAATACCCTCCTCCTGTGAAAACCCCTTTGCCACAAAGCGCCCCTTGTACTTCTCCACGCTTCCGGCTACTGCATGCTTCACCTTGTAGATCCATCTGGATCCCACCACCTTTTTCCCTTCAAGTCTTGGCACAACCTTCCATACCTAGTTTTTCATGATGGAGTCATTTTCCTCAACCATAGCCTCCTGCCACACCTCATGTTGTGCAGCCTCCTCGAAACTGGAAGGTTCAGAGTTAATCAACTCTGTCATCAGTGCCATATAACTAAGTCTCTCTGGTGGTATACTCCGTTTGAAAGATCTCTGTGGAGGATCAACCTGCCTAGAATCCTGTACTATGGACCTAAACCACTTAGGCCTTGGCCTAGTGTCACCTTGTCGCGGCTGCTGGATATCCGTCTCCTGCTACAACTCATCCTCCAAGTCAATGACTGTAGGATTCTGTCCACCTGACTCCCTCTGACTACCAGAACCTATGCTCTGTGTCTGTACCTATACCTATACATCTAGCTCCTCCAACTTGACCCCCGACTCCTGTGCTGGCTGTTGCTCTGTTGGTAAGTCCAGAGATCTCTCCAAAGCATTGTCCTCATCGAAGTGGACATCCCTGCTCACAATTATCCTCCTGCGAGCAAGAATGTAAACTCTATATGCCTTCAAAATCTTGTTGTAACCAACAAGTAACCCCTTCTCTCCAGAAGGATCCAGCTTCTTCCTATTGTCAACATGAAAATGACAACAACAAACACTGTCGAATATGCGAATGTGACTCACATCTGGCCTGGTGCCTGTGAAGACCTCCTCTGGTGTCTTCCTCCCCAAAGCTGTGTGGGGACACCTGTTCTAAATGTATATTGTAGTCCTGTATGCCTCAACCCAAAGAAATAGTGGTAATCCTTAAACAAATAGCATGGCCTTGGCTGCTCCAACCATAGTCCTATTCTTCCGCTCTGCAACTCCATTTTGCTGTGGGGTATGGAGCACAATGTGCTCCTTCTTGATCCCCTCAGCCGAAAAATACTCCATGAACTCATTGGACGTGTACTCACCCTCGTTGTCTATCCTCAACACCCGAATCTTCTTCCCTGTTTTGTTCTCCATGAGAGTCTTGAACTCTCAAAACCTCTCAAAGACCTCTGACTTGGCCTTCGAAAAATAGATCCATGTCTTCCTGGAATAGTCATCAATGAAAGTCACGCAGTAGCTATAACCACTGAACGAATGGACACTCATAGGTCCACATACAACAAAATGCACCGAGTCCAAGGGCTCCTTAGACTTGTGCTCACTCTGTGGGAAAGGCTTCCTGATGTTCTTCCCCAAAGCACAACCCTTGCAGTGGTTATGTTTTTCCTCCTGTACCTGAGGAACTCCAATGACTGCATTCTCAAATGCTTCAGTGCTCCATGGTGTAAGTGTGCCATCCTCCTATGCCACAACTCACCCTGACTACTACTGTTGTTGTTGCCTATGTCACATGGTTCGAGTTCGAATTCGAGTTCGACGACCTTAAAATTCGATTCAAATTCGATTTTTTTTATGAAGTTCGGGATGAGGTTCGGCATTAGGTTCGCCGTAACTCACTTGGAATGCCATTTTCTTAACATAAGGTTATAGCTGTCGTGTCCATAGCAGTTGTTGAAAGATTAAATATATTTATTTGTATATGAAAAATGTAGATTTAAAGGTATGTGAATCACATTTTTATTTAACAAAAATAAAGTCATACTTTTTATTTTATTATCAAATTTTTATTATATTAATATATATATACTCTGATATTTTTAAGTATATTGAATTAAAATGGATATAAGCTCAAAAAAACATTTATGCAAATATATTAAAATTGTTATTAAAATTAAAATAAACTAAGACAAAATATTTAAAATATTTATTGTATATTATAAAATTATTATTAAAATAAATATATAAAATAGTTAAATTTAAAAATAAAAATAAAAAACATATAATTCAAATTAAAGATTTTATAAAATTATGTTATACAAATCAGATGGAAAATTGTTTAAAATCTCTGCTGTTTAAAATGAAATAGAAAACTATATTCATATTGTCTTGTGAATTGAATTCTAAGACGACATGACCCAAATATTAATATTAAGTGGAGAGCGATAAGCAAAAGTTAATAACTTTGATGCATCACACTGTTGACATAGACAAATTATAGATTTAAAATCACGCTGTGGGAGTTCGGCTATAACGTAAGGAACTGGGAAAAATCAGTGCAGTGATAAACCTATAACTTGAAGGCTGTAATTAAAAATTCTAGTTGGCCCAACGTCGGTGGAGAAACAATTTGAATGTATTTAAATATGAGTCTTGAAACAAGTTAAAAACAAATGAAAACGTTTCCATTTCGATGAGATTCATTTAATCGGCCTTTCTCTGTTTGTGGGTGTGGCCCGCGGGTGACAGTATATCTCTATTAATCTCATCTCTCATCTCTGTATCTGTAATTGATTGGATCAGTCCGCCATGGATCAATATGAAACGCTGGAAAAGATTGGCGAGGGCGCGTATGGGAAGGTGTACAAAGCCAAGGACAAGACAAACGGCCAAGTTGAATGGGCTAAATCTTTTAGTGGGAAGCAGAGTATATATCATATGAGAGCGGTGGACTCGGGAGTCGGGAAAACCTTGGAAAGTGGGAAAACCGGCGATAGGACAGTGGAACGCGCGAACTGACGAAAGGACAAAAATTGAAATTCGTTTGAGATTCGCCTAAAATTCGATAAAGTTCGAGTTCGTTCAAGTTCGATATGGTTCGATTCGATTCGCCTTCAGGTTCGACCTTGAAATTCGTCGAATTTAAACAAATTGCAAATTTTTTTTGGAGTTCGGTGAATTTCGAACTTCAAGCATAAAATTCGCCGAACCCTGTGACATAGGTTGCTGCTAACTAGAGCCTTTGCAGGCTCAAAGTGCAGTCTGTACACTTTCCCGCTCCTCCTGCCAATCACCCGATCCAAGCTCCTATCTGACCCCTTGGGCCTGATATATACTCTATGGTCACGAAACTTCACCTGATATCCCTTGTTCTCCAGAGTGGAGATTGATATAAGTTTCTTGGTCAGTCCTAGAACATACAACACATCAACAAAACTTAGGGGTTTGCCAGACTCCCTCTCCAACAAAACAGTGCCAACTCCCTACGCCTAATACTGCGCATCATCACCCAGCTCAACGTGGATCCCTGTTTCACCCTCCTACAAGTCTCTGAAGAATCTCTTCTGTCCAGTCATGTGACTAGATGCTCCACTTTCGATGTACCATATGCTGCTCCCTGTGGTGCTTGCCATGCAAGCTATCAAGCAAAACTCCTCATTGAAGTTCCTGCTTAACTCATCCACCTCTATAGATCCAACCATCTGAGTGTTACTCTTCTTCTTCTTGTCTGGGCATTGGGAGGCAAAGTGTCCCTGCTTGTGGCAGATAAAACAATTGACCTTTGACACATCAAGGTTCTTCTTACCATCCTTCTTCCTCATCCACAATCTATGGGGCACTGCTGGATGAGCCTGATCCTTGACCCATGTGAGTCTCCTCCTGCACAAAGTCATCCCATAGTCTTTGCCAATCAGAGAGCTTCTTCCTAGCCACAACACCTTTGAAAAGGTGTCCCATGGCTTAGAGAAGCCATTGAGGGCTATCTGAACTAGCTCCTCATCCACTATCTTAGAGCCAACAGCTCCAAGCTCATCCCCGATCTGTGTGAGACTCGTGAGATAAGGCACCACTCCTTCTCCCTTGGCCATCTTGGTGCTGCGCATCCTCTCTTGCAACAACATCTTCTGGTTCTCATTCTTGCTTTGATACAGACTCTCCAAAGTCGTCCACATCTCTGTTGCGGTCTTCTTACCAGAAAGGTGAGGGACTATATGGTCCTGTTGCCGCCTTACACACACCTGGGTCACGTGGCAAAAATCTTCAAGCCACTCGGTGTGTCCTTGGGGGCAAGTCTCAAGTCAAGGCTGTCACCTTGTTCTTGACTCGTCCGTTTAGGCTCAACTCCTAACGGAGCCAAGGGGGGTAGACCCTATTAAGTTACTAAGGCTAAAATACTTAGTACGGTGATGTTAAACTGAATGAGTTACTTAGGAGTTT
>LPNX011140866.1:2505-25564 GCA_001517045.1 Pseudotsuga menziesii | reverse complement strand
TTGTGATATTCGCTGAAAGCAAACGGAGTTGGAGCGGTTTGAATGAAGTGAAGACTTGTGCGGTTGTTGTGAATGTCAATCCTTTCCTCTTTATGAGCCATTACTTATAGAACCAATGCTAAGACTTATGCAGTTGTTGTGAATGTCAATCCTTTCCTCTCTTATGAGCGAGTACTTATAGAGTCGATGCTCGGAAGCAACGTTACAAGGTGGCAGTCGATTCAGTAGAGGCCCGTAGCAAGCGAGAGGAAAACATGGTGGAGATTCAAAAGTCTAAAAGGGAGGAAACTCTGCTCGAAAAACGTAGAGAAGCCCTGAAGTCTCAGCCCTCGAGTGGATATGATCAAAGGATTTCCCTTAATGAAAAGGTAATTTTTCTTTGATTAGCAATATATGTTTAATAGGAGTTTACCACCACTATCATCCTTACTAAGCTACTGCATACGCAAATACTTAACAATAATTTGTATGAATATAATTCCCATCTGTTATTTTCAGTGCAGTTGCAGTCTTTGCCAGCAGTTGTTGTCGCGCTTGCTTCTAATGACAATCGAGCAAAGGAGGCCGCTTTTATTCATCTACGAGAATTGTTAAGCATTGGTCAGATTATTTTCCGTGCTACTATTCACCTACGATAATGTTGTGTATCAGAAATGGAAAAGAGATCATAATTTTATGTCAATCCTTACTAATGTCTTCTTTATGCAGAAAGTAATCCTTCAATCGATTCTGTCGTTGAATCCGGTGTAGTTCCCCTTCTTGTCGATATTCTCAGGAGGGCGGATATGTCTCAGCTTCAGGTAAAATGCAATTGCTATATTGATTTATAAATATGATAAAATAAATAATTCAGTGGAGAGGTTCGATCTCGTTTGGGTCCAGAGAGTTGATTATAGCTAGTTATTTTAGAATTATTGTTGTGATAGTTGATAGCTTGTTATCATAAATGATAATACAGTTCGAGGCAGCTTGGGCTTTGACAATTATAGTATCGAGAAACACTGAACATACAAAGCTTGTAATTTACTGCGGAGCACTGCCATTATTTGTGGAGCTTCTTACGTCTGTGGATGATGATCTTCGAGAACATGTACATAATTTTGTCAATTATCTTACTATCTTCTATGCATTTGAATTTCAACAATAAAACTACTTCTCACTTTGAGTTCAACTGTTGTTGCTATAAGGCTGTTTGGGCTTTGGGAAATATTGTTGGAGACTCTGTAGAATATAGGGATATGGTACTCGCTCATGGAGCATTATGGCATGTGCTTGCCCAGTTTCAGAGGAATGTAACAATTTCAATGATCAGAACAGCTGCATGGACTCTCTCAAACTTTTCTAGTGGGAAACCCCAACCTCAATTTCATCAGGTAAGCAGAATCCATTTTATTATCTAGCTCTAGCTCTTTGTGATTGGTAGATTTGACTATTTTTTACAATGATTGGGTGTTTAATAACTTTTAATTGTATGGTAAATTTTCAAGTGTGCTTCGCTGGGTGGGAAATCTGTGCATGTTGTAGTACTCCATGTCTTACAAAGTTGAACATGGAAATCTATGATCAGAGTTAGAATTTAATAGCATCAAGAGTTTCTGCCTTTTGCTTATCGATTTCAGGTGAAATATGCATTGCCTACCCTGGAGTGGCTTCTCCATATAGAAGAAGAGGAAGTATTGGCATCTGCATGCTGGGCTCTATCATATATTTCTGATGGCCCCAATGAGAATATTCAAGGAATAATTGACGCTGGCATTTGCCCAAAGTTGGTGGAGCTTCTGTCGTGAGTATCATGATATGCACATAAATATAAGCACTCTTGGTATTTATATACAACTCAATAAATATAAGCACTTAGTATTTATAAGTAACTTAATACATATAGTTTCATGGTTAATTTAAATTTGGTGTTAAGTTCAGTTTATGTTAATTTTTAAATTCCAGCGTCACTATAATTTTATACATAAGGTCCTCAGTGTATTAATCGAAATGAATTGTTTGCGGGCATTCTTCACCATTTGTTGTTACTCCTGCTTTAAAGGCAGTGCGCAATCTTGTCACTGGCGATGATGTGCAAACTCAGCTGTTACTTCAAACATTTTTCACACTTCTTCCAAATAATTATACAATACATTTGTTATTTTGCATTGTTGAATGCATTTTCGGCTGTGATAAATTGTCTGACATAATACAAAGAGTCCAAATTCAAACACAGTGGATTTACTTTATTGTTTATTGTGTGCAGGTTGGTATTGACAATAAGGTTCAAACACGATTTACTTTATTGTTTATCTTATATTTTGTTGTGTGCGGGTTGTTATTGACAATAAGGTTCTCCCTCGCCTTTTGGATCTTCTCACAAATAAGAGGACAAAGAAAACCGTAATAGGACATACATGCTGGATAATCTCCAATGTTACTGCAGGAACAACAGAGCAACTTCAGGTGGGAATCGTTTTGGATTTATAGTGTTACTCGCTACCACTGTCATATTTCCAGTGTAACATAACTCACGCTTTTGTTTTAATGGACTGCACTCATTTTCATTGCAGACTGTGATCAATGCAAATATATTTCCCCCACTTTTATCTCTGCTAGCAAATGCTGAATTCAATATAAAGAGAGACGTAACGTGGGCGGTTTCAAATGCAATTGCTTCTGCAAGCGAGGAACAGATAAAGTACGAAACTTTTCTAATTTCTTCGCGTGTGTAATTTTTTGCATCCATCGTCTTAAGGTCAATAACATGAGCCCTTTTCTATTACAGATACCTTGCAATTCAGGGTTGCATCAAGCCACTTTGTGATCTTCTAACCTACCAGGATTCAAGGACTATAACAGTCTGCCTTCACGGTCTAGAAAAAATACTGAGAGCTGACGAGACTGAAAAGAATGAAGGCATCTCTGAAGTTAATGTATATGTGAGCATAATTGAGGACACTGGTGGCTTTGATAATATTGAGGCATTACAAATTCATGAAAACACACAGGTCTATAGAGAAGCAGTCAAGATCCTTAACAATGGTTTCGTCGAGAAAGATGATGATCACGTGCTAACCATGTATGATACACCTCAGTGTGCAAAAGTTTCACCTGGTGGTTTTAATTTCATGTAGAAAGATGGATAATGTTGTTGTATATTGTAGGAATTCTGTGTATATTGTTAGAAATGCTGCATAAAGTTCTATGTGATTGTTGATACATCCTTCTCACAGCTTTACCGGTTCCTTAGGAATCATGGCTTTAAGTTAGGCTCTAAGTTATTAGGTTGTTTTGATTTCATGTAGTAGGAAATATCGAACGAAAGATTGATAAGTACACTTAATTTGCTTGGCTTGCAGAGGAATTTATGTCGCGCTAATTCTGCTCTGCTCACCGGTCGACGGTGATGCTTGGCAATCCGTTCCTTTCCTTTGCATTGTACGCAAAACTGTGATAAGATTTAGTTTTGTCGCAATGCGGACCTAACAACCACTACTTCCCAAGCATTGTGGACTTTGTGGTTACAGTAACTTGATGTGCAATCTGCGTTTGTCCTGGCGTTCCTACGTCTTGTTCTTGTGCACAATTGTCCTCTGCCATTCATATCGAGGCCATGCAAGCGGATTCAACCGCAGTTTACGAGTTGGATCTTTGTCTTCTTTGGTGTTCTGTCAAATTGATATTTATTAATGTAGTCCTGAATATCTTGAATCCCGAATGCTGGTTGTTTCTTTGCCCTCAAGACTGGCTATGTCTAGCCGCACGGAGCATTGGTGCCTCCAGGTTATATAGAGTCTAGACACATATCTAGGACTTGCCGATCGAAGCCTTTGAACCGTATTTTAATGGAAAAGATGCTAATTCGAAGGACTAGAACGTTTTCTTTCTTTCTATTTGCAAGCATTCTGGTTTCGATCCAGCTGAGCATGACTGGCGTGGTGGCCGCTAGAATCATCCGAGACATGAAATTTAATTTTAAATTGAATAATTATGCGAGAGACGATCCTGGTTTCGCCAAGCTTCCCAGCGTTCTACTAGACCGGCTGCATATACCATGCCGATCATTGACCCTACCGGTTTTCCAAGAAGCTCCGGCGTTTCGAAATGGTAAAGAATGCATTGTCTCGGCACCTTCGTCGTGGAGATCAGGCTATTCTCAACTTCAAGAAGAAGAAGATGATGATACAAAGCTATGTGATAGCACGGCCGTGCATATAGCCATGACGCTGGACGCTGCTTATCTGAGAGGATTGGTCGCCGGAATTCTATCGATTCTCCAACATGCTGCTTGTCCCGAGAATGTAGTCTTCCATTTCATGGTGTCCGAGCGCCAACGTGATCTCAAGGCTACGCTTCAGGCGACTTTTCCATACTTGTGCTTCATATTATATCACTTTGACTCGGGAGAATCATTTACCTCGACTCCGATTTAGTTGTTGTGGATGACATTGCCAAGCTAATGCACCCTCGTCTCATGGCCCGAGGTCTGAAAAAAACCAGAACAGTTGGCTCTGATGGTACCACTTGCTATAACAGATGGCAATGGGATATAATTTTTATTTTTTTAATTTTATTATTATGATGTCATGTTGCCACATGTCAACTCAAATCCAGATACCAAATTCCAAAGTTTACATCATCTTCTATCCATCATCTTCTATCCACCAATAAGTTGTTTACAAAATAGTTTTTTAACAAAATTATTGAAAAATATTTTACAAATCCCTAAGTTATACTTTACAAAACAGATTTTAATTTTTTTGGTAGAGAGCAACTAATACAAAGTCAAAAGAGTTTGACTTGCAATGGATTACAATATACCTGCATGTATAATAAAAGAAACTCTTCTAGCAATTAAATAAATTTACTTGTTTTCATATATCACTTGCATGGTTTCTCTCTTTTCGAAAATGGCGGACTCTAAGTATTCTCAATAACCCTTTTTTTGCAATAGTTATTTTTCATGGTATGGCATCATGGTGGTAACATACTGAAACACTTTACAATGATCCATCGTTGTAACATATTTTCTTCATACATGTGACACACTCGTCCTGTGGTTGTAAGCGTCATGGTTGGCCGCTTCCTTTGTTCAGAATGACTCCAATGCTTTTTCACTATCAACAACTGTGAAAGAAGAAGATTCTGACAAAAGACCATTGAATATGTGTAGTCCTATCAACGCCTTCTCTGACGAAACTCCGTCCAAATATTTTTCATCCCGCAATGCATTTTCCGAATGAAATCCATCGAACATTCGTCGTATCACTAACGCCTGTTCGTCATAATATGGAGGCAAATGTTTCACAAACTTATCATGGCTGCAACGATAGTTCGTTGGAATACGGATGACATGTGGTAGTAAATCCAAAGAAGTTGATGGGCATTCATGTTATGGTGTCGATGAAAGTGCGTCAAAACATCAACGCCGATTTGTGAATTTAAAAAAGAAAAACAATAACAGACAACCTGCACTAGATCACTTTAAAAATCTAGTCTGGTTTTGATATAATGTAAACTTGGCATATTTGTTGTTTATCATAACTACTCGGTGACAACACAGCTATTTGTGATGGGTAAACCTCAACTTTAGACTCATTTTTGCTATTGTTATGCTGCTACACCATTGTTGTTACACTATGAAGATGTTGTTACACTGTTGCAGCATTGTTTTTGCTACACCCATTTTGCTATTGTGATGTTAATACATCGTTAATATACTTAAACTATCACTATGATGTTACACCGTGGCGGTTACACCAAACATCACGAAGTTGCTACACCGTTGATTAAGAGGATCCTAAGACCAGTTGGTATATATCATTATTCAAGTGAAACATTTGTTCAAACATTCATACAGACTATTCCAGAGTAGCCCTGCAGAAGTCTTTTAAAAAGAAAAAAGAGAATAAAAAAGTTTATGTATGATTAGCTCTCAAACACATTGAATGTGAAAAGGATAAGCAAATAACTCTCAAATTTTGCCATGCATTCATAAATTTCCAAAATGCCCATTCTATTTCAAACACCATCCACATATACATTGATATCCTCTTTGTTTCTTCCTAAAGGAATATCGATGAATATGAAAAGCAATTGTATAGGTAAACTGAAGGAGATAAATACATTAATGTCAAGGATCTAAAATTCTGTAAATAATGTTTTAAGATTATAAAGGATTATGATTGTTTCAATATGTCTGGAGAACTTTCCTTGTAAATTCTACTCTATTGAGAAAGTCAACAAATCACTGATAGAATCTATATACAGTTTCTACACTACAGTTGCAGGTGCAATAACAAATAATTGAGGCTTATAAAGCCAATGTAACTATGAATTCCTTAAAACTTATAATGCACATGATATATATATCAAAAGAGGAATAAACTGATTTCTGAAAGAAACATAAATTTCAACTATACTTGGAACTTGAAGTTTGTGTCCCCACCAATTGATATTGGATGAAGAAAGGGGAGGAATTGTATTCAAGATTGTATGATTCTATCATTCTACATACAATAAAGTTGATATCATGAACTCCATATAGTATTACCAAAGAATTGAAGCATTACAAGTTTGCAAAGCTATTTGATCCATAATAATATAAAATTTCACAAGTGCAAGTTGATTGACCTCAAGTTAAAACGAATGCAATATAAGTCATACAAAAATTGGTATTTACAACAATGAAGAATAGTGAAATATTATCTACATGTACTCGAAGAATGATTTGTCACTTTGATTTCATGAAGATGAAAAAGTCACTTTCATTTCATGAGGATTGATTTAATGATTTATAACTTTCTAGTCCCATAGACCAATCTTTTTGGCCTTTTGTTGGACATTAATAAATTATCTTAACTTTCTATTTTTCATAAACAAGTACTAAGAAGGGTTTACTTAAGTGACAAGTGCATAAAGTGGTAAGGCGTTATAGCTATAAAGGAACTATCATACGAATCTATTGAGGAAAAAACACATTTAAATATTGATAAAAATAAGGAAATGGACAAACTAAAATCGCAGAAGATGATTGATGGGAAACCATTCTAGAAAAGTTAAATTACTACACTCTTCCATTAAAAGACACAATAGTATGAATATGATGAAGGATTCATACCCTAATATCATATGTATATATATAAGAAAATTTTGACGAAGAAAACAAGAGTCATAACCAAACTTCCACTACAAGCATGAAATAAAACATCACAACTAAACTCAAAATGCTACAACCTACAATATTTAAACCAAACAAAAAAAATAAAAATAAAAAGATAATGTATAGTGGTCAAAGAACATGTGTGAATGGAAATTAGCATGACATGGTACAATACCCTTAATCCACTTTGAATGAAATTTTGTGTGTGAGTAGTTTCCACATTGTGATCAAATATACATACCCTTCAACCAAAAGAAGGAAGCCAAATTGAATGCATTATGCAAATAGCTTGTCAAAGCGTGTGTTATTTCCCCCAATCAGAGTATGATACAACTAAAATTATATAAAGAAACACTTAAAATTTAAAAAAATCCAAGCTTCTCAATACCCAAAAAATGTATGGAGGACGAAGCAATGTGATACATCCTTTCATTGACACAAAAGTGAATGTCCAATTGAGGAAGTCCCTTGGGTACCCATTGTTTCAATAGATATTGTAGAATTTTCGACACTCTCCCAACCCGGTTTCAACCTCCATTTTTAACCTTGTTTAATGCCCAACCCAATTTATCATTGTGTTGCAAATTAGATTATTTCTCAAAAACAATATAGGACTGAAACACAAGAAGAATTTCTACAACTTTTATGAGCAACAATTAAAAAACACATTCACATTAAATATTTAGACTCAGGAAAAAGCCCAACCTCCGGGGAAAACCTGTGAGAGATAAATTATTTATTTATCTTTCAAAAATAGAGCAGTAGATAAAAATATCAGTCACAACTTATCTCAACCAGATGATTAAAAAAAACCTCGAAATTTGTGCCAAACTCAGAAATTTGTTGTCTGCACCCTCCTCGATTTTCATGTTTCTACAGGACTGTATGGATAGGATGTACGACATGTATTGTACAGTTCTGCCTTGAAATTCATGTTGGTTGTACTGGAGAAATTATGCCTTGATTTTTGTGCCCAACTTAGCTGCCTTGATTTTTGTGCCCAACTTAGCTGCCTTGATTTTTGTGCCCTGTACGAACCGAATTCATACTGCACGGACAATACGGTATAGCTGTAATAAATGCCCATTGTTGCCTCGATTTTTGTACTCTACCTACTGTACCTTCACCTCATTTTTGTGCCAATGAAAAAAATGCTCCAGCTGCGTTTTTCTCTCATTCTCAGAAATTCGTCTCTCTCTCTCAAAAATGCAAAAGTGCCTCTTCACTTGGAAAATTTTCTTTTTTGGTAAAAATGGTGAGGGTGAGTGAAAAGTCATCTAATCCAAGGGCTCAAATTAGATTAGATGAGTGGTTGTGATAAAATCACTTTTCTCCACAAATTAAAATTAATTCACTCACTTTTTAAATTTTTACTTAAAATACACTTTAATCTCTAAAGTGCTCTTAATGCTCATCTCAAGTCATTAATATAAATTCCAAGTGACAAAACCCCTTTTTTCTAGTGACTTAGGAAAAATTCACCAAGGGGAACAACTCCCAAGGTATAAAATATTCAACACTCCCTCTTACCAAGGAAATTGTTCTTCACCACACCCAACTTGTCTCTGAAATGAATAGACTTGCCTCTTCCAAGAGACTTTGTCATGATATCTTCAACGTGCTCATCAGTGGAAATGTACTGCAATGCCACAGCTACTCTCTGAACATAATCACATATGAAATGGTATTTGATCTCAATATGCTTGGACATGTCGTGAAATACGGGATTCTTGGAGAGCTGAATGCAACTCTGATTGTCACAGTAAATCACTATAGGCCTCATCTCCTAATCAAATAAATCCACCAATAACTTGTGAAGCCATAGTGTATCGCAACTATCCTAACTAACTGCCATGTACTCAGCCTCTGCAGAACTCAAAGCAACATACTTTTGCTTTAGACTGAACCATGACAGTGCTGTCGACCCAAACTGAAACAACATCTAGAAGTTCTCTCCTAGTCTGCCACACTTCCTGTCCAATTTGAATCTGTGAATCCAATCAATCTAATCCCATGTGATCTCCTATAATCCAGACCATAATCCATTGTACCTGCAAGGTATCTCAGCACATATTTTGTGGCAACCTAGTGCACTCTCCTAGGCTCCAACATGAACTGACTAAGAGTGTTCACCGAAAAACACAAATATGGCCTAGAGTTGACCAAATACATCAACGGAACTATGAGCTGACAATATAAGGTAGGATCTACCAACTGTCCCTCAGAAACATGAAGCTTCTTCCAATTGGTGACCATAGGTGTAGACATCGAACTTCAATCCTCCATCTGAAATCTCCTCGGAATATCTATTGCATACTTTCCCTTCCCAAGGAAAATATGACCAGGCTCCTGCCAAACCTCAAATCCCAAAAAATAATGCATCAACCCAATGTCGGTCATCTCATACTCTAAAGCAATATCTCTCTTGCAAACTGCAATAGGTCTTTTTCCACCTGTGATAAACAAATCATCCACATACAACAGAAGAATGAGCAGATAATCTCCAACCATGATTAAATAGAGATTCGGATTAGCCTCACTCTTCTGAAAAACCATCGTCAGTAAGTAAGAGTTTATCCTGGAATACCAAGCTCTAGGAGCTTGCTTCAGCCCATACAAGGATTTCTTCATCCTGCACACATGAGACTCTCTCCCATGAATCTCAAAACATTGTGCAAGCTCCACATAAACCTCCTCCTGTATGATTCCATTGAGAAATGTAGTCTTCACATCCATATGATGGATCTTCCAACCCATTTTCGCAGCAATGGAAATCAATGATTTGATAGAAGTATAACAAGCAACTGGTGCAAAGGTCTCATCATGATCAACTCCCTCTACCTGTGAGAACCCCTGTGCCACAATACGAGCCTTGTATTTCTCCACACTTCCATCTGCAACATGCTTTACCTTGTAAATTCATCGAGAATTCACCACTAAATTCCCCTCGGGTCTCGAAATAATCTCCCAAACATCGTTCTTCATGATGTAATGGTACTCTTCCATCATGGAATCTCTCCAAACATGATGTTAAGAGGCCTCCTCAAAATTCGATGGCTCTGAATCACAAATACTAGCAACCAATTCCATACCCAACATGTATGGCATCACTATAGCCCTCACTGGCTCCTTGGGTGTTCCAAACTCCTTAGCTTCCTTCAAGGTCTCCTAAATCCATTTAGGCTTCTTCTTCCTTGAAGTTTGCTACCAAACTGGTATGTATTCATCTAATGACTTCCCAGAATTAGAAGGCCCAGAAACCTGTGAACCAACAACTGGTGAACCTTGTGATCCTGTACCTCTATATGGTGAACCTGTGACCTGAGAACCAAAACATGTCCCCAGAGAACCTGTTGGATGAATCACTAAAACTGGATATCCTGTGCCTATACTCTGTGGTCCAGTAACCCTAGAAACCATTGAACCTATCACCTATACTGAAGGTGCTTGTGAAGCTACCTAAGGTGTGGGAACTCGTTGCTCTCCTTGCACTAACTCTTTGGACTTCCTAAAGGCCTGCAGCTCCTCAAATCTCACTTCCCTCCTCACAACAACCTTCATCAGAGAAGTAATATAAATTTCAAAGGCCTTCAAAGTCTCATAATACCCCACAAATATGCCTCTCTCTGTTGTGGGCTCAAGCTTTGTCCTCTTTTCAGAAGGAACATGTGAAAAAGTCGGACAACCAAATATATGAAAATGAATCACCTTAGGATTCTTTCCTGTGAACTCTCCTCAGGAATCTTGTTCCCTAAGGAATGATGGTGACTACTATTCTGAAGGTATACAGTTGTACTATACGCCTCTGCCCAAAGAAAGAAAGGAGGTGATTGATCATGTAACATGGCTCTTGCTTCTCCAACAATAGATTTGTTATTCCTCTCTGCCACTCCATTCTTCTCAGGAGTGTATGGTACTGTCAACTATCTCTGAATTTCCTCCTATATGCAATACTCATCGAACTCCTTAGAGGTATACTCACTCCGGTTATCTGATCTAAGTGCCTGAATCTTCCTCCTAGTTTGGTTCTCTATAATAGCTTTGAACTCTCGGAACATCTACAAGACTGCCTCAAATTTCTTTCTCTTCAGGATGTAGATCCAGGTCTTCCTGGAATGGTCATCGATGAATGTCACACAATGCTCAAAACCTCTAAGAGAAATAACTGACATAGGACCACACAAGTCGGAATGTATCAAATCAAGTACTCTTGCTGACATCCACCTATTACTTCTCGTAAAAACAGTCTTGGTGTAATTTCCCAAAGCACACCCCCTGCATACATTACTATGATCAGTGCTGAACTCAGGAAACCATGTAACCATGTACCTCAACATACGCAAAGTTGGATGATTCAAATAATTCATCCTCCTATTCCACAGCTCACAAAGCTCGATGTCGTTGCTATGTGTCAAAGCATGTTGTGGTTGAAACAAGAGCTTGTACAATTTCCCACATCTAACTCCAATGGTGTAAGAGGAAGATGGTCCTACAGTACTAGGGAAAACATGCACATGTCCATATAGGAAGGATAACCCAAGACCCCTATCCTCGATCATGGAAACTGAGATAGAGTTCTTCTTCATCCCTGGTACAAACAATACATCCCTCAAAGTCATGGGACTTATGGACTCTCTCTGAAATGTAATCGTCCCATGCCCAATAGCTCTAACAACTATGGAATCCCCCAACACGACCTCCACATCTATCCTTGGCTATGAAAGCTCGAAGAACATTTCTCGAGCACCTATCATGTGGCTCGAGGCTCCACTATCAATATACCACGTGTCGGTGGTGGATGCACTAAAATAATATCCAGTCAACAATGAATACTCCCTCTCATTATTAATGTCTGTGCTGGTGATGATGTATGCTCTCGCTCTATCAACATTCCCAATACAGAGAAACAATTTTCTCTCAAATCTAGCTGTAAACTCCTCAACCTCTGTTGAATATGATGTTTGTTGCTACTTCTTCTTCTTCCTCTGTGGGCATTGTCCATAATAGTGCCAAAACTTCTAATAAGCAAAGCACTTTATAGTGCTCAAGTATTTCTTCTGTCCATCCTACTGCTTATCTCAACCCTTCTTGGGGCCCTTCTTGAACTTCTTCTTTCCCTTGGCAGTCAAAGCCATATTCTCCTCATCCTCCCTGCTAGTAGAAGATCTTCCCTGCACAAAACCTCTCCAGGTCTCCTCTTGAACAAAATCATCCCAAGTCCTTTCCCAAGTAGGCAAGTTCTCCCTGGCTACTATAGCCTCCACAAAAACATTCCAAGGCTTTGCAACCCCATTTAAAGTTGTCTGCACTCGATCTGAGCCAAGAAAAACCTCCCCTACTGCTACAAGCTCATCTCTCACCTAAGAGATCCTAGTAAGGTAGGAAATCACACCCTCAGCTTTGGCCATCTTGATACTTTTCAACTTCTCTCTCAAAACCATTTTCCTATTTTCATTTGATCTTTGAAACAAGTTGGTCAAAGCATCCCACATCTGATATGCATCGGTCTTACTAGAAATGTGTGGGATCTCATGGTATTTAACTACATCTATGATAATTCTTCTAGCCTTAATGTCCTTCTTGTTGAAGGTAGAAAGTGCTTGAACATCAGTGGAAGCATGAACAACAATAGGATTTGTTGCAGTGTTGTAAACTACCTCATCCCATAACTCATTTTCCTCCAATATAAGGACTAGCCTAGCTTTCCATGGGACAAAATTCCTAGCCCCATCAATCCTATCCTCCAACCTAAGTCTTGTTTCCATATTATCTGCAAATTTCAAGTCTCAACAAGGTGTTTCCCAGTGAGAAAATAAATCACTGAAGGTCTGAAATGTTTCACTATGTAAAACCTGCTCTTTCTTTACAAAGCTCTGATACCATGTAGAATTTTCAGCACTCTCCCAACCCGGTTTCAACCTCCAATTTTAACATTGTTTAATGCCCAACCTAATCTATCATTCTACTGTAAATTAGATTATTTCTCATAAACAATATATGACTGAAACACAAGAAGAATTTCTACAACTTTTATGAGCATCAATTAAAAAACACATTCACACATAAATATTCACACTCAAGAATTTTGGTCCAATGACCTAGGAAAAACCCCAACCTCCAAGGAAAACCTGTGAGAGGGAAATTATTTATTTATCTTTCATCAATATAGCAGTAGACAAAAATACCAGTCACAACTTATCTCAACCCGATGATAAAAAACAACCTCAAAATTCATGCCAAACTCTAAAAATTTCTGTCTGCACCCTCCTCGATTTCCGTGCTACTACAGGACTGTACTGATGTTGTACAGACATGATGTACAACATGTACTATATGGTTTTTCCTCAAAAAAAATTTCAATTGTACTAGAGAAATTTTGCCTCGATTTTCATGCCCAACTTAGCTCCATAGATTTTTGTACCCTATACAGACTAAATCTGTACTATACGAATAGTACGGTATAGATGTAATAAATGCTCGCTACTGCCTCTATTTTTGTGCCTTTCCTATTGTACCTTCACCTCAATTTTTTTGCCAAAGAAAAAAATGCTGGAGTTGTGTCTTTCTCTCCTTCTCAAAAATTCGGCTCTCTATCTCTAAAAAATGCAAAAGTGCCTCTTCACTTGGAAAATTTTCTTTTTTTGTAAAAATGGTGAGGGTTAGTGAAAAGTCATATAATCCAATGGCTCATATTATATTAGATGAGTGGTTGTGATAAAAACACTTTTCTCCACAAATTAAAATTAATTCACTCACTTTTTAAATTTTTACTTACAGTACACGTTAATCTCTAAAGTGCATTTAATGCTCATCTCAAGTCATTAATATACAGTCCAAGTGACAAAACCCCTTTTTCTAGTGAATTAGGAAAAAGTCACCAAGGGGAACAACACCCAAGGTATAAAAAAATCAACAAATATTTGTAACTCAAGGGAACCTATATGTAACATATGCTCTCATCGTCATAAGAACATGATCCTCCTTCAACAGTAAATAATTTCATTCTCCTTCAGAATTTTCTTCTAATATTTTCACCTCTAGTTCATATCACCGTATTAGATGTGTTGGACATTACACAAAATTTCCTCACTCGAGGATGATAGGTTTGACATATTTTCTATCATGGATTTAGGGTTAAGATAATAAAAAAATGTTTATTTTAATTATTTTATTAAGTATATTAAGATTTGAGGGTGAGAACATAAATATGTTAGTTATATGTTGTATATGTTAGGACATTTTGTATTGTTAAAACATAAATAAATATGCATGGTATTGAACTCCATACCTATTCATGTAAAGATATCATTATGCCTTTTAAGGGAAATACATTATTATTAAATAGAGGTTCCCTCCTTATCTTGTCACTAATGGGATGATGTTATATTAATGGGTGTTTTAGCTATATATTGGACAAAAATCTTATTATATTAAAGTATCCACATCTTTTATCTTCATATCCATGGGATAAATCCTTGTTTGTGAAAACTATTTCGAAGGGTGCCACTACGTAGGTAGTGTGTGAAATCCATTTTTTGGAAAACAGTACTTAAAAAAAGGGGTGTTCTCTATTGTTGCAACACCTCGTATTTTTTCTAATTTAATTGTTTTTGGTGGATTTAATTGTTCTTTTACAAATAGTCAAATTACCAAATCATTAATTATCAACCATGGATCATGAAGTGCAATACAAGAAAAGAAACCTCAACCAATAGAAATCAATTCTCATTAGATCACACAACTCAATCATAAAATCATAAAGGTTCAATCAAATTCACACAACAATTGCAATCTACTAAGATATAATATATGAAAATAAATGATCAGTAACAAAAAATGAATAATAATAGTAAATTGACACACAATTAAGCTAATAAAATAAAATACTCAACACGTGTTACAAAAGAATGGGTCATCCTCCTTGGAACAGAGTGCTTCAAGAAAATATCTAGACACTGGTTTACATAAGACTATGAAACCAACTAGATATTTTATTTAAATAAAAATAGTGTCTTCCTGATCCTTACAAAGTCTTTCACAAATTTGATCCATCTAAATTATGAACTCCCTCTTTTGAATAGAGTATGTGTTTTTATACGAAACATGGGTTCTTGATAATAGGAACAAGATCTAGGAACAATCTCGAGAATCTATTGATTCTCAAGCTGTTCATTGGAATACTTATTCAAGGAAATATATAGAAATCTCAAAGTAACACCAATCTTTGGAACCAAAGGAACAACACATATGTCCACTCAAGAAATATCACCCATGTAACAATCTCTGAACAATATCCTTTGGAATGCACACAATCTTTATTAGTAGGACCAAATTCATTATATTGTTAGAAAAGAATTCCTATTGCATACTAAACATTATATCCCTTAAGGCCTCTTACATGCCAACAAATCCCTTAAAATCCTAAACCCTTGACTCTTATGACCTTGGACACACATTGCCCCACACCTACAATGACCCTCTCACACATATACCCCCCATCCCATCCTCCCACTCACTTGGCACTCACTTATCATTATTATGGATACATTATGCCCAAACACACACTAAGACATCCAACCTCTTACATAATACACCACATGCTATCCCTAGGATACTTGTGATCACAATAAACCCTAGAAATTACTCCTTAACCATTGACCCATAGCACCCCGAGCATACTTCTAGAATTGTAGGGAAAATGTAGTGGAAATGAAAATGTATCGATAGTAGGGAAACAAAAAAAAATACAACATGTAAAATAAGTCATTTAAAGAGGATCTATGAAGGTACAAATTTTCCATTGGCTAGAATCCCACGCACAACAAATATCACCCGTAAATAAAGGTATAGTAATTTTGAACAAAGGTGTGTGTGTGTGTGTGTGTGTGTGTGTGTGTGTGTGTGTGTGTGTGTGAGTGAGTGCATTTTTAACCAATCATTTTGACCAAGTGTTTACTTCCATGGAAAGGGGTTGAACATCAAATACACACTGGATTAGCCGAAAATAAGTGTCGAAGAGAAACTAATCAGATTAGCTAACATTTTGGAGCTCCCCTTCTTGCGGTTGTATAAGAAATGGCATGTTATGTCTCTAATCAAAATAATAATATAGGTCTTGGTCTCTACAAGGATCTACTCAAAATAGAAATCTCAATCTCTGTCTCTGTCTCTAAAAAGATATACTCACAATAAAATATCATTCTCCATCTTCGTCTCTACGAGGATTTGTTCACAATAATAATCTCGATCTTGGTCTTGGAATAGATTATGGAGGTAGAACTGCTCACAAAATTTGGTTGATGATGGGTTTTCAATATAAATTGAGTCATGAATATATTTGCATCACAACCCAACATTTATGCAAAATAATAGTGGTTGTGTTCCTACTGAGTGTTAGTGATAGGTCAAGTTTCATTATGCACTATAGACCAATGTTTGTAGTTGTAAAAAAGAATATGTCTCGAGGGAAATTTTCATGGATATAAGGGAAAAAAACCACCTTAAGCCAAAAGATGAATTCCGAAGTGGATCCTTTACCTGTAAGTGGGCATATTGGCACCATTCAATTTTTTGAGAACTATGTATCAATCATTAGGCCCTGGCCAAGGTGTAGTTAGAAAACTTAAGTATTGGGTTTTAAAATGTCATACTAGGGTTCAAGGCACATGCACAAGGCCTTAGACCACATTCCACAACTTCTCTATTAAACATTTGGCCTTTGATTTGAAACATGGGAACCATCCAAAGGTTTTGAGAACCAAATATGAGGCATGCGGCCCTAAAATGTTCAAGATAGGAAAATTTAGCCTAAATTCCTAAATTGATCTTCTAGGAATACAACACAATAAAAACATTTCAAACCATTTGACCAGATCTCTAGAGAATATTATTTCGATGTTAGTTGGGATATGAGTACAATTATAAGGCTCCTATTATGAGGTATGGGTGTTGGTACATAGACAATGGCTAGAATGGAATATGAAACTAAGGCCTTAGGCACTAAAGTTATATTCTAAGGTTCAAAGACCATGAATGAACGCTTGAACCACCCATTCCTTATTCCATAAAGGAAAACTCTGCACATCTTAGGCCAAGAATGATTCTTTAAACCACCAAACGTGAAATATTAAAATAATCATTTGCTTCTATATGGGGATATAGGTTCCATCATTACTTGTTTTAAATATACATATAGACATCAGGTTTTAGACATGGTTGAGATCAGAAATCTAGGCCTTAGACCCTACGAGAGAAAGTGTTTAGACATTTAATATTAAGAAGGGTACTTCTAACAACCACACATGGCACCTTGAGAGTATCCTTGTCTTCTGAGTGGGTTTTGGAGCCATCAAGTAGTGGTTTTCAGTAATATGTATGGGTTTTATGATGTATTGTATTGTGAGAATATAAATAAAGATGTGGGGTATTGAACTCCATACATATTCATTCAAAGATATCATTATTCCATTTGATGGTAATGAATTATTATTAAATAGAGATCTCCCTCTTATCTTGTCATTTCAATGAACTTTAACCCATTACTAACTCCTCATTTATGTTTGCATCTGCATCTAACTTGCTTGAGTAAAAAATATGGTGAAAATGAACCTTGTCAAAGAGATTGATCATATTTTATTAGCTTAGTAGGAGTATATTGATTAATGTTCATGAGGAATTTCCCCCTTCCGATCTCATGGTGATAATAATTAAAGTTTATTATTCTATGTCTAATATGATTTATCTGAGGTCATGGAAATCAATTTTAATCATTGGAAACCATCAAATATTAATTTGTCCTTTTCATTGGTGTTTTTATCAACTATGTACACTTACCACTCCATTTTAAAGTAAGAACATGAGGTTAGGATTTAATAGGCTTATGTGCACATGGTTCATGGGATAATATACTATAATATCTCCTACCACTCAATTTCAAAGTAATAACATGGGATCAGGATTTAGTAGACTAATGGGATAATATACTATAATATATCAACTATTGCAAACATGTGGTTGAAAAATACCTTAAGGTGAACCCATGGCTACACAATATGTCCTCGCAACAATTGAACTTTACATAATGGTAAAATTTCCTCACAACTCACCATTGGATCCAATGTGTTTGGGAAATATTTTCATGTTTTCGGGAAAATTACATGAGTATTAATGAAATCATGTTATATTAATGAGTGTTTTAGATATGTATTCAACAAAAACTTTGTATATTATATTATCCACCTCTTTTAGTCTCATATCCATGGGATGTCTTGTGATCTTATCTATCACATATTGTTTAATGTATCAAGCAACATTTTTCATAACCATTTTCTGTTAGTTTTTAAAATATTATAGCAATATAACTTAATTTCAAATAAACAATACGATCTCTAGAAGAAAGACAAAGGAAACGAGAATTTATCCTGGGAAACACAATTGGGAAAAACCCAACAAAACTTCGTATAGAGATAACTCCTGAGAACATAGAGAAGAAGAAAGAGAGAAAAATATATCTCTAAGATAAAACCCCAAAAAAACACTCTTCTTTACTGCAGTAGAGCATCTTTTCTATTCAAGCAACTTGCTATGAGTGGATGAAATAATGAGGAGGGGCACCTCCTATTTATATTGATTTTCCAAGTGAAAATTTACTGGGGCTTACCTGCCTTGGGTAAATACAAAAATAATTTTATTTTGTTCTTCTCTTGTGCATTCTTTCCCTAGTGTTTACATAGATTCTTTCTAGGTTTTACATGAGTAAATACACCAGTATAATCTTCCATAGGAGGTACAAGGAAATACAATACAAGTACAATAAGGATAGCTTCTAAATTTGCACAAATTCCAACACTCCCTCTCAACAAGAAAGGGATTCTTCATATATGGTCATCATCAACATCTAGGTCTCTTATGTACATCTCATATGTCTCAATAATCTCTATACATACTGAATGTTTTCAACACTTTCTCTGTCAGTCGAGAGGTGTCGTAAAAAATCTTATCCACATAGTCCCTCAGTAGATCTATCATCTCTGCAACTTTGCACATCCGTCGAAGAGTACAGTAATCAACATCTCATCTGCTATAAATATGTCTCTACCTGAGAACCTGGACATGCTTCACAAGTCTGTATACTATGAGTTCATCTCAAGTGATGGTGGGAATTCTCCTACACCGAGTTGAGAACCAGGGATGGTGGGAATTCTCCTACACTGAGTTGAGAACCAGGGATGGTGGGAATTCTCCAAAACATCGAGTTAAGAACCACGACCAATAGAGTGTTGGAGACATTTACCCACCATGCACACTTAATTTGGTCAATTTGGCATTGTTAAACCACTATACTAAGTTTTGTTGACTTAATTGGCATCAAAGGAGCACTATATGACATCAGCATGAGCACACCCACACCTACCTTCAGTCAAGGAGGCCAACTAAGCCTTCTCCTTCATTCGGGGAGGCTAACTGGAGCACTCCGGCGATGATCTGAGTGTCATAAATGCACCTAATTGCTAAATAATCATTACAATCAGTTAATCTAAGTGGTGAAGGTGCCTCCATTCATTATATTGATTATTTTATTAATATTTATTGAACTAGAGTCAACAGGGGTGCCTCCAACCACCTCTGATGGCCAGTTTGACTTCAGTTAACCTCATCGAGGTTCATTTGAGTTATTGATGCGCTACCACTTGTTGGTTGGCATGTAGTGACATGTGTCTGAGCTACTTTCAGTTAGACTCAGTCATTCATTGCACTCTAACTTCAGTTAGGACTCAGTTGAGTCAATTAGGACTTGATCGGTTGGTTAACTAGTGTGTTTACTGTGGCTTATAGTCAGTTAAGCTACACCCATTCATTCAATTCAAATGACCTCCTTGGTAATTTGAATTGTCTTGGCATTCATGCATCTTGCATGACTATTGTATTGTATTATTCATTATTCATTGATTATACAGAGCTGCAACATTCTATTGCATCACCATTTTGCCAATTTTATGCATATTTGTCTGTATTCTTTGTGAGACTGTGTTTTTCAGTTCCTAGACCACTGTGAAAAATTAATATGGTATCATAGCTCATGGTGGGACGAAGCTCAGATCTCTCAAAAACAAGGTTTTTGACAGATCTTGCATGAAAAATTGAGCAAAGCTCAAAATTCCAGCACTATACCAGAAGCCAAGGCTTACCACTTAATACCCCAAGTTAA
Organism: Pseudotsuga menziesii; assembly: GCA_001517045.1. Classification (NCBI taxonomy): domain Eukaryota; kingdom Viridiplantae; phylum Streptophyta; class Pinopsida; order Pinales; family Pinaceae; genus Pseudotsuga; species Pseudotsuga menziesii. Next base: position 5,213 of record LPNX011140866.1, on the reverse strand, counting down.
GGAATTGGTGGTCAATCTTTCTTGATCAACTATGTTGGGTGCGATGAAAGCCTAAAATGTGCAGGCTATTTGACCTTACGGTGCCCCTTCTATTGTGATTTGCATGTTTTAACAGGTGAAAGCATTCACTCCAGCAGTTTGAGATGGCTTATTCCATCGAACTCTTGACTCCGTTCAATTTCCATTCATGGAAAGGAGATATGGAGATCCAGCTACGTGCCAGAGGACTCTACAGGGTCACTATGGACACTGAAGAATATCCTACTCATGTGATAGACAAAGCTAGATTCTTGAACAAGAAAGATGAAGCATTCATATTCTTGTGCCTCTCTATTTCCCGAGATCTTCTTTTCCATCTCTCCGGATTGAAGACTCCAAAGGATATTTGGGACAAATTGGAAACCATGTATGGAAAGCAAGATGATTTGAGAGTACACCAGCTTGAAAACAAGTTGATGTCTCTCCAACCTTCCAATTTCAAGACCTTGAATGTTTTTTTCACAAAGTTCAAGCACATTGTCTTACTGTTGAAGCAATTTAAGGTGGAGAAGGAGGATGATCAGCTCATTGTCGCCATTCTCTCCAAAATTGGAGATGATTATTCAGTTTTTGTCTCTACATTCTGCGTGGGGAAGCTCACAACCCCTGGATGGAAGATGCCTTATCTCAATTCCTTCATTGAGTCCCTAATAAGTGAACATGATAATCTTGTCCATATGGGGATCATCAGATCCTCCCATGATCAAGCCCTCCATGTCTTGGGGCCCAAAGATCTGAAGGGTAAAGGAAAGTAGCAGAAGAACCCAAAAACCAAATTCAAAGCTCCTAAGCCTAAAGTTGAAAACCAGCAGCATGAAGATTCTTCCGACTCGAAGAAGAACAAAAGCAAAGGGCATCATGGAAATGAAAAAGTCAAGTGTTCATACTGCGAGAAGGGCTTCCACCCTAAACATGCCTGCATGAAAAAGAAACTTGATGAAGCTACTTCTCTCCTTGAGATAAATCACATCATTCTTTCGAAAATATTTCAGAGGAGAGATCAGCAAGATCGGGAACCACAGCATGAAAAAGGTCATGCCCTCATGGCAAGCACTTCAAAGTCCAAAGTAATCTTGATAGATTTTGGAGCTTCAAACCACATGATGGATGAAAGAGACTCCTTCTCATCTTTGGAGACCAGCAAATCCATTCCCATCCACATGGGAGATGACTCCATAATGATATCCGAAGGACAAGGTACTATAGATCTTAAGCATGGTTATTTTTACAATTTTTTGTATGTACCATCTCTTGCATCAAACCTCCTAAGTGTTTATCAAATGACACATACGGGAGTGCCCAAGAGAGTCTCCTTTATCCTGGATGATGTAGAGATCACAGAACTTGCATCCAGAAAACTTGTAGCAAAAGGCCTTGCAAACCATCATGCAAAATCCTACGAGTTCTCCCATTTTGTGGTGGATGCAAAGCCCACTGCATTGCTGACTCATGGAAATGAAGTTAGTAGACTATGGAATGAGAGGTTCGGCCACCTGAAATTCAAATACTTGTAGCAATTATAGAATAATTCTATGGTTGAAGGCCTACCAGTCATCAAAGCTACCACTGGAATTTGCAAGGGTTGTGTTGTTGGAAAGCACCCTAAGCATAAGTTCGATCGGGGGAAGGCAAGCCGAGCATCATGCATCTTGGGACTGATACATTCTGATATCAGTGATCCCATGCCTATCACATCCATGAATGGATCAAGGTACGTTCTGACTTTCATTGATGACTTTTCCACATAAACATGGGTCTTTTTTATCAAAAAGAAGTCGGGAGTCTTGGAAAAATTCACTGAATTGCACTAGTACAAGTGATCAATTTTGCCACGGAAAAACGTGGCAATATCCACGAAAAATCATGGATATTGCCACGTCTAAGTGTTTTTTGTTCCGTGGAAACTATTTCGTCGCAATAGAGACGACCCCTAATTTGCGTCGCAAGAGCGACAATGTTCTATATTTCATTAAATGTCTAAGCCGTCTCTATATCGACGCCTTGCCGTCTCTATAGCCACGTAGTTCCGTCGCTATAGCCACGCTCTGTATAGGGTTTTAAAAAAAATGCAAATCCAAGCCGTCGCTATAGCCACGCATTTCCGTCGCTATAGCCATGCACCGTACAGGGTGTTTTAAAAAATGCAAATCCAAGACGTCGCTAAATCCACGCCTTTCCGTCGCTATAGCCACGCCTTTCCGTCGCTATAGCCACGCACCGTACAGGGTGTTTTACAAAATGCAAATCCAAGTCGTCGCTAAATCCACGCCTTTCTGTCGCTATAGCCACGTCTTTCTGTCACTATAGCCATGTCTTTCCGTCCCTGTATCCACAGTTGGTGAAAAAAAAAAATTAAAAAAATACTTCCAGCCATCGCTTAAGCGACGGTATTTGAAATTTTTTTTTAAAAAAATTACTTGATAAATTCAGCTTGATAGCTTTTTTTTTCTGAAAAGTTTAATTTTAAAAGCCGCCATTCAATTCAATTAATCATGTAACTAAGCCCTATTTATATGACCAACAAGACTTGTTGGAGAACGAAGACATTTTACAGAGCAAAAATATCACATTATAACAATACGAGCCTTTGAAACACTTGTAAGTTAATAGCCATGCAATATGCAGCAGGTCAGAGGTCTTAGCTGATGGTATTGAATACATTCTATATC